>PVKB01000003.1:709599-1134732 GCA_004027205.1 Ctenodactylus gundi | reverse complement strand
ATTTTCGGGAACCTACCTTCCAGGTAGATGGTTTGATCAAAGCTCACAAATATACTCACAGAATAGGATTTCTGGCACCCTTGGGAAAATGGCAGGATTAATGGGATAAATGTGTCTGAAGCAAGGGAGAGTATTTTGAGGGACATTAATGGCAATGTGTGTATTGTGCTTTGAAATTGGAATGTCCCAAAAGCCTCTTGCATTTGGATGTTATGAATTATCAATGAAACTATGTGTTTATATGGCCTAGTCTGGAGGGGTGGATTACAGGTGTGTGGTGAAAGACAGGCATGTGACAGATTTTAGACTGAAGACACATGGATTAAATTACAGGCATGTGGTAACGGCTTAAACCTGAAAGGTGTGGAACACTGAGGCTGGACCCACAGTGGGTGGATCAACAGGGTGGGACAACACACACACACACACACACACACACACACACACACACACACAAATATTAACACACAATCTATCATAGAATGGAATCTGCTCACAGAAAGTGGCTTCAGCTCTATGTACTGTTGTCCAAATGAAGAGCAAATGAAGCTGGCCTCATGTGGCTCATACCAATCCTCTGCAGAACATTCAGATATAAAAGTTGAGGAGTATACGCTGCTTCCTTTCTGCCTTTGGGGACTTGACTTCCTGTTGACAATGCTGTGAGGAGCTGCCTCCACTTCTGCCTCTACCATGTGCTCCCACTGTTGCTGACTGCCCATGAATGGCCTGTGATCTTATGAAACTGTGAACTAAGATAAACTTTTCCTCCCCAAAATCGTGATGTCAAATGTTTCTTCATGGCAATAACAAAGTAGCTAAATAGTGCCTTTTACAATAATTTTTAAAAATTTACACACACCCTATATGTTTTCATTGCCTTACATCCTTCTGCTAAATTATGGGAGGTGTCCATATACACAGACAGGCATGTAAACCACAGCGATTTTGAGAGCTGCAAAGGGATTTAGGATATTGGGTGCCTTGCTTATCTTGTAGTCTTTCTAATATCTCAGTTTTCAATTTTTTTTTTCTCCCAGTCTTCTGTGTATAGCACTCTTGGTAAATGGCATCATTAGGAAGTGCAATGCATTTGTTAAGGTTAAGGACATTTTAAAATTATTCAAAGCATTTGATATTTAAGCCTAATAGAACAAGAACCTCTTCTGACATGATGCCCTTTCAAATACTGCCTAAAATGAGTAAGTGATTAATTGACAGACATGCAAATAGAAGTTAGCCTATTAGTCAGAAGCAGCCTCCTTCTCCTCACAGACCTATCTACCTCATCTGTTATTGTCTCTTTCATCATCTAGGTAGCTCAGAACAACTCAGCTTTTCCAGATGGAAAATATTGGTCAAATATTCTTTTTTAGGAGGTCTATATTTAAATTTGATGCCAGTTTTTCTAATGTCAAAATTACAATTGCCAAGCTTTCTAACTTTCTATAGCAAAATGGGGTAGGTTCAGCTCCGAGCACCCAATCTGTAAAATATGTCACTGTTGCTAATCACAGTCTGACACTCTAAAGATTAGTTTGCTATGAAAATGAATCTCAGGAGACTAGACCAGACAGGAAATGATTCATGGTTGCAAAATACAATGCCACCTTGTTTCTGGGACTGTAATTAATTTTTCCATGGTACCAACTGGCTACAGCATTTGAGGTCACATGACATGTGGCTCTTTCCTCAGTCTCTGGATTAGAGAAGAGACTTCATAGTTTCTAATAAGCTACACATGCTATTAATCCAGAGAGGTGGGTGGCGACTTCCTGTGAATAGGAAAGTCTAGAACTGGCTTTTTGAAAAGGATAGGTCTTCTGCATGGCTTTGGGCCTCAAAACCGATGTCCTTTGTTGCTCGTTAGTGAGTTTTGTTTACAGTTCTGCTCATTTGTTTTCTAACTAACAAAAACCCAGTTGCACACCCGATTGTGAAGTGGAAATAAAATGGACCCAAGTGAGATGTTCCTGCTGCCGCGGATCTCTGAGTAATTAAGGAAAGTAATTAAGTATGCTGTGGCCGTTTTTCATATGGTTTTCTTGCTAGATTTGATCCTGCCTGAGCACAGAAGACCAGCAGCAATATTACTTTCTGGTTCTTTTTTTACTTCTAATAAAGGAAACTAATGGTTTCTATACTTCAATTTATGACTTCCCTCTTATCTTAATTGGGTCATCCCATGACATCCTCTTCTTCCTAATTCTTTCCCTGTTGCAAATTTTGCTTTTCTCAACATGAACAATTCCAGTGCACTCTAGAAGCTTTTCACAGTACACATATTCAGACCACTAAATCAGAGGTGTCCCACCACATTACTTGTTTGGGTAAAGTTTATTCTTGAATTTCTTCTTTAATTTCCTAAAGGTTTTGCAATTCTTAACACACATTCATCATCTGATTATACATTGCATGCTTATTTGCTAATACAGAAAAAAGAAAAGAAAAAAAAACTAAGAATCTTGTCCAGTACCCCAAAGTACCTGAGTTTCTTCCTGAACCCTGATGTGTGCTTAAAAAAAAAAATCCTTGATTTGCAACTCACACTGTTATTTCTCTGGAACAGAAATCAGAAAAAGAGAGTAACAGGTGGCATTATGATTGGCATTATTATTATTGCAGGAACACTTAGAAGGACAGTTAAAAAAGAATAACAGATGCATACAAGCATTTTTATTTTGCATCAGCATTGATATTATAATGCCTATAATATCCAGCTACCTAGCTTTAGATAAACTAGGTGGTTGAAGTGAGAAGGTGGAAGGACGATGCCATTTGGTGTCGTCTCTGTCAGATAGACCTACTATTTTTATTAGTTTCTTAAAAAACCAGTCAACCAACAGGTAAATTCCCTAAATAATAGATTTTGAGTTGGGCACAACTGGCTTTAAGTCTGTCATCAGTTGCTTCCTATCTTTATGACCTGGCGAATGTTGTGTATTTATTTTTTGAGCCTTTCTCTTTTTGTAAAGAGTAGAAAATGCTGCTTCTTGATGTTCCTGAGCAGGCTCAGTGGAGTATGGAAAACTGGCTCACACAATTCATCGTGCCTGAGAGGGGCCCTGTTAGCTTCCTTATTGACTAAAAAATTGTGAGGAAACAGGAAAAGAGGTATTGTCTATAAAATCATTTTATTTTTTATATATCATGGGTGGATTTTGTAATTTCAACATTTTCAGATTTTTTATTTCTGCTATGATATTCTTTATTTCTTAATTTCTCAATTCATGTAGAATGTAGAAAGTGAGGCTGTATATGAAATTTTTACTTATTTGATAGCATTTAAGTGATAATTTTCTAAATCTAATGTTACAATATATTTAACATTCTTAAATAAGTATATTAAATATCTGAAAGAAACTTGTCCTTTGTCTGGGGATATCATAACAAAGCCAACCGAGGCATGTGGGGTTGTTCCACAGTGCTGTGGACTTTTGAATTCTTGTGACTGACTTAATAGACTGTTTCTTCTTTTGTGGTTAGACTAATAACCACAGCTTGTCTTGACCCTCTTCTGTATAAGATAATGCTATATTCAAAGAACATAGTAGTGAATAAGCATTAGCAGTTGTGAATTTTATAGAAAGTCACAGAGCTCTCCCTTTTATTTATTTATTTATTTATTTATTTATTTATTTATTTATCTTTGCAGTATTGGAGGTTGAATCCCGGAACTTCACACTGAGCTACATCCTTACAATCCCATCTCCATTTTTTATCATTTACTTAGAGTCTCATAAATTTTCCAAGCCAGGTTCAAGACTACAGTTGTATACTACCATACCCAGCTTCAATTTGCTTTTATATTTTCAAAGTTGAAAAAATAAAGTAGACTAGTGAGTCTGTTATAATTGCACACAATTAAAATGGATAGTCACTGTGTAAGACATCACCTTGTCTGAAAGTCTCTCTCAGGAGTGTGGGGTCTGTGTGCTAAGAAATGAATATTTCTGTTTTTCTAACATTTGTGTATTGGACATTTAATCACCCATGTGATGGTGTTGGGTGGTAGGACTTTTAGGATAGAATTGAATCACAGAGCACAGCCCTAGGGCCTGGGATTAGGTCCTTTATGCAAAGGTCCCTGTAATGCTACCTTGACCCTTCTGTCATGTGCAGACATAGCTAGAAGGTAGCATTTTGGAATCAAAGAGCAGAACTTCACCTGATATCAACTCTGTCAGTTTCTTGGGCTTCCCAGGCTCAGGACTATGAAAAAATAACTTTGGTTAGTTGTAAGATATTTAGCTTATAGCATTTTGTTACAGTAATCTAAAGAGGTAATGGCAATGGCTATAATAATGGGCTATGTTTTTCTGCCTTGAATTGCAAAGAGCTTCTACATAAATTATGTCATTGTGATACTCAAAGGTAGTGAGGCAGCAGAATAGAGTTGCTAATTTCCATTTCATAGAGGCGACACTGATGGTTAGTTAAGTAAATAATGGAAAATCAATCAAGCAGTGATCAATGGCGAAGCTGAAATGGAAATGTCTCTCTTCTTATTCCATATTGGGCATTACTGTCTTTCCTATCTGCTGCGACCTGTGTTCTGTGGATCTGAAGTACCACATGTGTTTGGATTCTAGCTAGATCACTTGCCCTTTGTTCAAACACACAAAAGCTGCATAACAATCATCCAGCAATCTGAGGAGAATTTCACTGTTTTTTTTTTTTTTTTGCCTCTATTCCTATTCTGTTTCTTCAGATATTTATGCAGTTTGCTCTCTGAGGGCAAAAGAATGTTTGCTTCATTGATATCCTTTGTTATTTTTTGCTATTGGAAACCTTTATCACTCTCTGTGAAAATCCAATGAAGCAATAATTTCCCAGAGGAAAATTCTACTTATAATTCACAACAAGGTTTCAATTATTCTGTAAACCAGTGGAAAAGTATGGCCCCTCTTTCACCCCCCCCCCCATCCTGTTGTTCTAAATGCACTAAAACATATGCTGGAACTTGAACAAATAGGAACTTCGAATCAAATTGTGTGTGTTTGGCTGTCAATCACTATAATAGAATTGATATAATTCTCTGGTCATTTTTAATGGAGTGGTCACTGTGCAGGTCTGATATTGCCCCTCTAAACAGTTTTTTTTTTTTCTTGTAGAGCTTAAGACAATTGACACTAGTGTTGCTACATGTACCTTGATATAAAAAAATACTACTCAAGTAATGTTGCTTTCTCCTCATCCAGCCCAAAATAACTTTATAGAAGAAGTACTAGTAACCAAATTGAGTGTGTGATGACCTGGGACAAGGGTTCCCTCTCATAAGCTGGGGTTGGCATATTTCCAACTCTTAGCCAGTATCAGAGGTAGTCACAACTACCTTACTGGCCTTCCCAGAAGTGAGGGTGAAGGGGAGCAAGGCATTGTGGGGCTCTTAATCATTAGAAATAATACATGGCACCAGCCAGCCCGTTACAACTAATAAATATTTAAGCAGCAGATTAAAATAAACATTGTTTTTAGTTATCCAGCTTTTGTGAAGTTCCCTTTAACAGGTCCATTTCTTTTGTGGCAAGTGGTTCAGGCTCCTGTGATGCTAGTTGCTTTCAATGGGACAAGTTGCTTCCATCATATATATATATAACGTATATATATATACGTTAAATGAGATAAAGCAAATCAGCAGGCAAAACAAATAGTAGGGCAACAGTGAGCTCACTCTTCTTCTGAAAGGGCTCCTCTTTTACATATCTGTCCCCTATATCATTGTCTCTCCCTGAAGGCTTAAACTGCAGGCATGGGTGGGGGATGGGTGGGGTTGCTGTACACTATGCTGTTTGGTGTCCCTGCTCTGTGAAAATTAAACAATAATGGTCAATTGGCGATCAACAGGGAAGGCACACAGCAGAGCAATCTGGCCGCCTCTGAATGGCCGCCACAGGGTGTGCTGTCTTTCCCCTCTTTCCAATGTGTAAGAGAGTGCTCGAGGTACCCTCAGAGAAGGAGATTGTGAATCTTGATTTTAGTGCTCTTTTATGCTATTCACTGTCAAACAGAAGGCTGAGCCAGGAGTGAATCTGTAACAATGACTGCCATGGCAGCCTCATAGAGCCAGCATCAAAAATATTAGTGAAGAATTTAGTAGGCCACCAAGCACCTGAATAGACTGGGCCTTTTGCCATGTGCCATCCATCTGAGTAAGAAAATACTGCAGAGGGATCAGAGGGAGGAGGTGGGGAAAGCAACACATTTTCTCATGTCTGAAGGACCTTTCTGTCTTGTCAAAAAGCTTGTCATTACCAGACCTGATACTGGGTCATTTTTCACTCTCTGAGAACTTGCTAGGGGCCCTGTGGAGAGCCTGAGGAGTGAGTCCTTGGAACTCTATTGAGGCTTTCACAAATTGTAGCAGAGGCTTTTATTTAAGTGCATTATCTGATCTTGGATAACGTAATTTCAGCTTACATTTAACTCTAAAGTCCATTCTAGTATCTTTTTAAAATAAATTTGTCTATTAAAATATTGGGTCACAATTTTTATTGTTCTATCAGTACAGTTATAGTTATAAAATATCTTAAATTTAAAAAAAATACAAGTCTGTTTTTAGCTTCTAAATTTCTTTCAACAATAGATCAGCTTATCTATTTGACACCTGAATATCTTGGATTGTCCTGGCCACCTCAGGTCTTGGAAAGAATCTGAGCCATATATTTTATTAATATTCCCACCTTCTCTCTTATCTGCTCTTTCTGAACATGCATACTCCATCATCTTTACTTCATTAGACTATTGTTGCTATCTAACTCTTAGATGATAGAGATTAGATTGCTGGAGATATTACATAAATACCTGGAAAATCCACCACCTCACAAGAGCATCAGCTACTGTGTTGCTCCCAGGCCTCTTTGCTTAGCATCATACTGAATAAGTATTTAATTGAATGGATGAATAAATAAACACTACCAACCTCTTTTTGTTTATAATTTATCAATATTGTCTGGATTGTCTGCCATTCATTTGCTTTATAAAGTTCTCTTTGTACCTTTATTGGATTTATCATTATTATTATTTCAATAGTGGAAAATGAATCTTGGAGAGAAGTTCAAAGCTAATTAATATAGGACTTTGGGTCTTCTACCAGAGAATTATTTAAGAACAAAGGAAAACTACCAGTGGGTTGTATGCAGTGAGTTCATAGTATGTCATATAGTATCCATACAACAGAGGGCATTTGATCTTATGGTTTCATTTTCATGTACACAAACAATATCCACACACACATACACAAACAAAAAAGATTCAATACTTGAGTTCCCTCTCATTTTTGTGGTATGTTATTCCCATGTCTTTCATTATGTTGTTGTAAGATACACCAAAAAGTAGGACTTTCACAGAAGACATATGCTTAGTAAACACAGCTAATTCTTTCCTACAAAGACAAATTGACTTATACCATAAGATATTACTCTGAAAGTTAATATCTATCTATACAAAATTCACATTTTTTGTGTGGCCATATTCACACTACATAGTGCGAGTAGGTGGTCTGACCACCTCTCATTAAAAGAGCAAAACAAAAAATTCTCTTTGTGGCTTGGGAATTTTTCTCTAATTTGACAAATAATGAATAGTTTTCTTTGATAGCATGTTTTTAGATGCAGCTGGGTGAAAAAGCAACCACCAAGGGAGCTCTATTTTATTTATCATTAATTTTGACACACTTTCACAGATGTTTTCTGGGAACCATTGTAACCTGCTTAATTTGTCTCCATATAATGGAAAGCAGATAGCCTCAATTAACGTACTGATTAGTAAGTTCTTTAATGAGTTTCAGTAGTTTTGCTCATTAATGCTGATATAGTATGCTGAGTCCTGGAAGCTGGGATTTGAGCATTATCAAAACATAAAACCTGAACCGTTACAGAATTGCTTTTCTATGGCATATTTGTTATTTACTGGTTTCTTCTCTCTTGCATGTATGTGTGAGTAGGGACAACATTTAAACAACATGGAAATGAGTTCCTAGACTTGTGGAGTTTTCAAGTTTGTTTGTACCATATAAGTCACTTATAATGGGAGAGTAGCTGTGGTAACCCAAGAGCAAGGTACAGAATTGGAATTTATTCTAAAAACATGTCTAACACCAAGAGTTGAACTAGGCCACAGCCTCATAAGTGGTTTTGAACATACCACTATATTGCAAAGTAAAATCCATTGACATTTTTCTTCCTTTGAGTAGGAAATAAACCTTGAGAATTGGATTAACTCTTTCAGGAAGTAGCTTAACCAGAGCAGCAAAGCCAACTAAAAGATATTTTAGAGTTACAACTTAAATTATGTTTACCCTGAAAAGCCAATAATAAATGTTTGCTGTTCAGGCATTACCAAAGTGATAGGGGAATCTCCTCCGTGACTTGGTACCTTGGTCTTCTAAACAAGAGGACTTAAGATTTGTGGGACTTTCTAAATAGCATAGGCACTTGGAGAGGTTTTGTTTTTTTGTTTTTTTTTTCTGATGGAACATGAATATTGAAACTGTGGTCAAAGCATCAGGCCTTCTCCTATTAAAATTTATTGCCAAATCATCTTCTGTTTATATTAAGGACATTTATTATTATGGCTAGAATGTGGCAGATCGAACGAAGACCACCTTATCCTGGAAATGCCTGTTAGGAAACTTCTCTTCCACAGAAAATTCTTTCTTGCCACATTTTATGGTAACATAAAGTTTCATGACATTTATGGAAGTGCATGTCATGAAGCAGATGGCTTGTTAGCCTGTTTTAGTAATCTCATTCATATCCATACAATATTAAAACTTTTACAAGTTCATGAATTATAAAAGAGCATGAGATGGTGTATAGTCCAAAGAGTCCTTTAATTATTAAAATTAGATATGCCAAAGGATTCAAACCTGAGTGGAAATTAAAAGAAGGGCTTTGAATCAAGATAAGGAGGTCGAATTTGATTCCTGTGAAATTACTTCTCTTCAGGAGGTGCTGGATTTCTACTAGTATTACAGGTACTAATTCAGTTTTATCTCTTACTACTTCCTGACATAAAGCCTTTGTTAGAGCTAAACTTGTATTACAAAGACTTCTCTCTTCCTTAAGAGAATAAAACATACTCTCTTCACTGGGTGCTCTTGCACATGCTGTACTTAGGTCTGTAAAAACTTGTTTAATTCTCATATGTCGGATTCTCAAAAATCTACTTAGATGTCAGGACTCATCTCTAATGCATCCTCTGAGCACACTTCCATGAGCCCTGCTGTGCTATGCAATCCTTGTGTTGTGCTACATTCAGGGTGTCTTTATTCTGTGACATGGTTAGATGACCATTGTAAGTCTGCTGCCTATCCTGCCTTTAGGAATAGCGTCACGTTGCCTAACAAAATATCTTAAAGTAGTGAGTCAGGCCTTGGTGGTGCACGGCCTGTCATCTTGGTACTTTGGGAGGCTGAAACAACAGAATTGTGAGTTCCAGCCTGGCCTGAGAGACTTAGAAACTTGGTAAGCCTCTGTCTCAAAATCAAAAAGAAAAATCATAGCTCAATGGTCGGCATCCCCAGTAAGGCATATACACACATGTGGATGCATGTGTGCACATGTATGCACCTACATACCACACATAGATAGTGAAGGTTTAATGTATATTTACCAAATTTTGTTTTTGAAATGTCCTATGAAAGTTTAAAATATGATTTTACTATATTGTCTCTCTCTCTCCCTCTCTTTTTTTTGAAATGGAGATCCAATTCAGGGCCTTCATATTGAGCTACATATTTATTTTGAGACAGGATCTTGCTAAGGCAGTGAGTTGCCCAAGTAATCCTTGAGGTTCTATTTTTCTATGTCAGCCTCCCAGGATGGGGGTTACAGGTGTGGGCCGTCAGGTCTGGCACTTTTTTGTACCCCTCCAGAAATTAAGAGTTGTTCTTATCTCCCTTATAATGCCCTTCCTTAGCCTTTCTTTTTGATGCAATTTTTCCCTCCCATTTTTTTTTAGCACCTGACTCTCCATTTTTCACTCTTGTTTATATAGTTTTGGATTTTATTGTAACTGCTAGCTATCTCAGATTCTTACTCATTAGCCCATCCAAAATTTATTGTTTTTTACTTACTTAAGACATTAATCTAGACAGTAAAGATATAAAGATTAAAAAGATACAACAGACATTGCTATTAGCTCAGAGACTCATAAAAGCACACTTGGAGTCCTTAAACGGTAGCAAAGAAAATAAAAACAAAATCATAACTTTCAATTTTTTACTCTTTCCTGGATATGGTGAGAAATAATTTTCTATCCAAGGCCAACTAATGCTTTTGATGTATTATCCTCTAGATTCCTCTGAAGGACTTCAAAGTTCTTCCTTTTTTTCCTTCGTCATGTCTTTTGGAAACAAATATTTACACAGTTATAGGCCTCCTAAAGACAGGAAAATCTGAGATGATAATAAACCTGGTCACCTCTTTGATATTGCAAGCATTTTATTTTCTTAGGAGAAATATTCATATTTTAATCATTTCTAAGGTAATCTTATTCTGGGAAGAATATTGCTTAATTTCAGACTGTAAGAACAGCCCTTAGGCATCGCGATGAGCATCCTGCCTTGACTTCCTCTTCCTTCAAGCTTATCTGTTGTACATTCACAGGGTGATATTGATAGGTGAAGGCAGAATTAGATGAAATTTGAATTTTTTTTTACCATATCTTACTACAGGTTTTTATTTTTCAAGTTTTCCAAATTTTTCAAATTTTAGGAAATATTTCTAAAATGGTTTAAGAAATAGTATTTTTGTTTCTTAATAAGTAATGAGGAATGAATGTTAACATAATATTTAAATAGGACACTTGAATTTATATTCTAGAAATGTCAGTTACACTAAAAAAACAAGGATTACTGTGAAGCAGGTTTGTAGGGAGAGAAAATAGGGAGATGTAGGTTAAAGAAGTACAAATTGAAAATACATAAGGTGAATAATTCTAGAGATTTAAATCAAAGGATGGGAGCCACAGTAATGAGCATGATGTAGTGGGGAAATTTTGAAAAATGTATATTTAAGTGTTCTTACCACAACAATGGGTAGCTATGCAAAATGATACATGTAAAATTATTTGATGATAGAAATCATTATACATATTAAAGTACCATATTGTACAATTTAAATATATATTATAGAAAGTAAATAAGGAAATTCTGAAGTCAGTCTGATCACTAAATGTCTCACAGTATCTCTTGAGCCTTAATAATCTCTGTGTAAAAGTAAATAGTTGCATTAGAATAGACAAGAATGATCTTATTTGACCTTTTTGGTTTGTATTCTTGTGTGTTTTGATTCTAGAGAGCCTGGCACATCACCCACCCATATATCTACTCATACATTAATAAAAAATAAACAAAGAAGTAAGATTTTACTAATTCACATATCTCCTTTTGTATTTTTTTCCTTATTCCAATTAAAATGAGGAGCGATTTCATTAAGTGTGCTTTATTTCATTAGGTTAACTTAAAAAAAACTAGTCAGAGGCTAAATGTTCTGTCTGGTAGAGCTTTAAGGCTATGAGAAATAGAAGGTTGTGGTTGATCTCTGGGTCTTGGAAGGCAGGAACTAGACTGATCATTTTGAAAATTCACTTTTGGCCAATTAGTGATAGATAGTTCATTTAAAATATGCATTTTGGTGTCATATTTTACATAAAGTTATATATAAAATGTCTTACAATTTAATTGGATGCCCATTTGTAAAAATTATTTTTCAATTAAAATTAATTAAAATATTATTTTTTAAAAAAGTAACTTGTTTCTAAAACCAATATCTGATCATCTACCAACAATATAGGTGTTTTAAACACACCACTAAAGCTGTGCTGTCCATGCATATGTAGCTTTTAGGATCTGTCCTAGGAACTCACTGCTGTCACTGTTACCTTCCGCCATTTCTACCTGTCAGAATTCTAGCCCACTCTTTGGTGATCTCTCTTAATTACTAATCATGAAGATTATCAAAGAACAATTACTACATTTTCAAAAATGTCCTTCTAAAACTTGACTGAGAAAATAATATTTTCCTCTAGTATTAAATCAAAAGGTTGTGTATTCCCTTTCACATGCTGACCTCCCTGAGTCAAAGTAATTATCAGTCAATTTTTTTTTTTTTTTGATAATGAGCAATCTTACAATCGTAAGATTGGAGGAGACCTTGAGAGGACATATGGCTTGCCCTCTTATCCCAGCTTGGGTTGCAAAGAAGTCATTGATGAAAGTAATTCTCTGTCCTTTTCTCTGACATTTTCTCGGCAGAGGACCTACAGTATCCAAGATTCTGCTACCTGTAGTAACGTATATGGTTCAATGATCCTTCAGCCTTTATTGGCTTTTGTCTCTTCCTTGCATCATTTCTTAAGTCCCTTTGGTTTCCAAAGCTCATTTCCCAATGAGCTACTTCTATTCTAATGCTCATTTCAAAGTCTCCTTCAGGGGAACTCAGTTACTACACCTTGCTATAGTCCTTAACAAGGCAGACATTATGTATTAAATTAAAAAAGATTGTTTAAATTAGTATTAAGCCAAATTGAATCTCCTTATTGGAATAGTATTACTAAAAACCAAGATCCTAATAATCTTCTGCATTTTATATACATTTTTATACCTTATAACTGTATTACTACTACTGTTCCTTTTTTTTTTAAATTTTTTTGAGACAGGGTCTTGCTCTATAGCCCGGGCGTTTCCTGAACTCACTATGGAGCCAGGCTGTCCTTGGACTCACAACAATCCTCCTGTCTCAGCCTCCCAAATGCTGGGATTACAGGTGCACACCACCATGCCCAGCTTATGTGGTGCTGGGGAATTGAACTCAGGTACTTAGCACTTGCCTAAGTGCTTGCTAGGCAAGCGCTTTAATGACTGTGCCATTCCTCCAGCCCCTGTTCCTAAATCTTGATCTATATATCATTTAATCTTCATAATCATAATAGAAATATTCAAAGCAATACCATACATTTTAATTGTCATCCATAATGTAGCTATTTCACCAGCAAAAGTTAGAACCCAATCCTTAGAATATTTTTGAGATGTTGAAAAGCTTTTAAGAAAAAAAATATAGTGTGCCAGAAAAAAGTTGGAAGTCTCATTGTACTGTTATTTTTCTGTAAATGCATGTAAATATAGAATGAGAAAAATTATATTGGCAAATCTTTACAGCTACATTTTGCACCAGTAATGTGTACAAAAGTCCGAAATGTCAGTATTTACCTTAGTTAATTAAAATTAGCATGTATCTAGAGCTGTTAATAACTCAAAACATTATTTTGAAATAGGACACATTGAAATAGCGCACAGGAAGGAGCATTTATCACCTCCACTTCCATTCTCCACCCTGTATACCCTTGGTTATGTAGAGAGTGGATAAGGCCTAAGATACACCTTTAGTAAGCCATCATATGTAATATTCTGTCTAGCCATTCTGAAAATGAGAGTGAGAAACTTTTGGGAGGTGTAGTAGTTACTTTTTTGTTGCTGTGACTCAATACCCGACACCCACAAACTTAGGAAAGGAAAACTTTATTTTAGCTCACAGTCTCGAATGTCACAGTCCATTCAGGGGTGGTTGGCAACAATTGAAATACATGACAGAGAGAGAAGTGGAGGCAGCCTCTCAGGATATCACAAACAGCAAGTCAAGCTGAGGCTAGTTGAGACTAGTCCCAGTCCTCCAGGAAGGCAGGTGCAGCTTATGTATCCTTTCAGGTTTCCGCCCAGTAACCAGTCCCTCCTGCATCCAGGTGGGGCCACTACACCGTTAATCCCAATTCAACTATAATCCACCCCTCCAGACCAGACCCCAATCCACCAACATCACATGGCTCCATTAAAATACATGAAACTTTTGGGGGACACTCAAGATCCTGACCACAACAGGAGGTAAAGTAAAACTAATCAAAATTTTTTATTATGTCCTTTTAAACTTTTTTCTTTTTCTTATTATGTTTGAATGAATGGATAATCTAATTGAACTTTCTTCTCCTTTGTGTGGAGTCTAGGTATGTAACTGACTTGGAAGATATCCCTTTGTCTGAGAGTCCAGTTTTGTTTGAAGTGCAGACCTTGGTGGCTATAGTGGTTCATTTCTAGCTCAACCTCAATAGAATGATGGTCTGTGGGAACGTGGACCCTGCATTCCTTTCCATGGTTGCAGTTTGAAGTCTACTAAGTATCATAACATTCTCAAAACCTCACTGTGAATACTCACATTTTTTTTATGTTCTCATTTGCCAATGGGAAAGTTAAGTTCTTTATTCAATCTGCTAGACTATGTAGATATTTGATCACTCTCTAGTTCATCTCATTAGTGAATAAGATTTCACTCCAGTTATGGGAATGACCTAAAACACATACTGAGAATGGTCCATAACTCAAACGCATAACCGATACTGGACACATGAGATTGACAGAGGTTACTAGACACCTGACATGCGGGGTAGTAAGGATCACACAACTTAGGGGCCATCTGCTGGAGAGGACTCTATAAGCATAGGCTGTGAGAAGCAGGCTAGATAGTAGTGGAGGCTGGGTGATCTCTTCTTCCTTGGAGGATGGTATGCTCTGCTTTATTTTTCATGAGGGCTGGTAGTGCAGTGAACCTGTTAGGTTGAGTATCAGGTGAAGTGTAGGTGGTTCAGCTGACAGAGAGACTATCTGCATGGTGATATTTAGCCACCCTGTGAAGGTTGTGTCTATGAGAATTTGTCCTTAAGCCTTCATGCTCTGTGAGGCTCCAAGATGTCAAGAAAACGCAAGAAGTTTAGCTCTTACAAAATGGTATAAGAGCTTTTATTATGGAAATTGGAGACTAGTTAAGTTTTTGTTTCTGTTCTCATCAGTATTTGTTGCTCTAAGTAGGATTGTCTTTGTTGTCTAGAGAGTTCTCCAGTGACACAGTTTGCACTAAACTTAGAATATCAGTTTAGTCAACTTGATGGTCATTACTGATCTGAGGGTTCACCCAATTTGTTAGAACCTTGCAAATTTCATGGTTGTTTTAAAGGCCTGTTGAGCCTCCAAATTTAATTTTTTAAAACTTTATTTCTTCATAGCCTCATCTTTTTGAAACCTCAACATATCATATGATGAGTTTTTAAATCTCTTATTGCAGATACATCAATAAATAATCCCTAAGATAAAATTTTAAATCAAAGCCTTCATCCTAACTTCCTTTAATTTCTAGTATAAAACAATATGATTAGATGAAAGTAAAAGATATCAGGGATGTTAGTATTCACTAGTATGTGCCAGGTACTTCGCTAAATTCTTTCATATATGTTCTCGGTATTTCTCAAAATCCTGATACATGAAGTTAGGAAAATTAGGCTAAGTTATCCCAAGCAACCTATCTAGCAGATAATGGCAATGTTGGAATTAAAATCTTAGTCCATGTTGACTTGAAGGATCACAAAGTTCATAAAATCTGAAACAATGTGATTAATGTTTAAGAATTTTCAGATGATGTTGTAAATTTATGGAGATTTGGAAAAGTCTGAAGTCTAGGTGTTTCTTAAGAAACACCTAGGTCTGACCAGTACAGGTGCCCCGTGCTCTGTTCCTGTGTGTCCTACCAGCATTTGGCTTATGTTGCCAGCTATTATCTTCCTGGGCTGCAAGGCAGAGGGCAGAGAATCTTGGAGCAACACATTTTATTGCAGGGAGGTGTCAGTTAATGCAATAACATCTTTCTGTGAACAGGGTGGCAGACATTTAAAATAAGCTATCAGAGTTTTATATTACAAGAGCAATGCCATGGTTTTGTGAGAAGGGAATCTGCCTATTGTGGAAATTAAATCTATCAAATCTTTTAGGGAATTGTATCAATAATGTATACAATTCACAGATAGCTTCTCTCTCCCTTCCTTCTCACTTTTGAAGTAAGTGCAGTTATTTGAAGAACAATTTGATGTTTCTTCTAATTATAATTTATCTCACCTGCTTACTACATATGTACTTCAAAGAAAGAAAAGGAACACAGACTAATTTTTCTGAAGGATTGTTAGCTTTGGTGTCACCATCTGGGAGGGACCTTGCTATCTTGTAGATAACAGACTAATGGAAATTTTCCATGCTCAGGGTTGATTCGAGTTTGCCTATCTGGTCAGTGCCAACTTATTCTGTGGGCAGCATGTGTGAATCCCAAGATATTTTAGTTTTGTTAATCTGATCAGTGCCAGTCCGTTTCTGGCTTTCCTGTCCACCTGCTGACTCCCTGGTGTTGGCTTCCTGCTGTTCTGTCCATCTGCTAAGAATTTATTTACAAAATACACTAAAATGCAAACTGTACCAGTGTGGGACTTAGATTCCTCCTGCCCAAGAAATGGCATCATGCCAAGGCACCATTTCCAATTGTTATTAAGCTTCTGTACAAGAAATCGAAAGATTCAAGAGACTCAGTTTCATTTAAAATCCCCCAGGCAAAATGACAATATTCGTGTTTCCATCTAGGGTGGGTAAGGCTTATAATACATAAAGGTTTAGAGTCTATTTTTCAGAGTGGTTTGTAGAGATAGCATTGGATTAGAAATAAAAAATCCATGACTGTAATATAGGATCTCTTATCACTGATTAATATAATTTTAGTAAGATATTTGCCTTTGGAAAAGACTGCATTAAAGTCAGATTTTCATTTCAGTACAAAATTAGAGTGTTTCACACTTGCATGTAGTTATCCACATGTGTGTAGAGAAAACACATAAATACATTACATATAGCAGCAGATATAAAACCACTGGAATTATTGTAGCTTAGTTGCTATCAAATACTAAAGGCAGAATGCTGTTAGGAGTTACAGGTGGCTATAAAGGAGGAAGAAGCAAGATCTTGTTTAGTAAGTATGATAATTAATCTTGATCATCAGTGTTATGGTTTGGATCTGAAATGTCTCCAAGATCTACATGTGTTTGGAAGGTCATTCAATCACGGGAGTGAACCTATTGATTTTATCTGCTGTGAAGAGGTGGAGCCTGGTGAGAGGGGCAGATCACCAGGGAATGACATGGAAGGCTGTGTCCTATCACCTTCCCTACCTCTGATGTCCTCTCTCGGCCACCTGTCTTGTCATGCCCTGAATAGCTTCTCTATGCCTAGGCTCTCTGCCAAGCCCTTTCATCATTACTGGGAGTAAACTGAGACCTCCTGAGCTAAAATAAACCTTTCCTCCTTTGAGTTGTTGATGTTAGCTATTGTGTTCCAGCAACAAAAAAGCAACTAAGACGGTCAGTTTGATTGGATTAAGAGATGCCTAAGCATTTCGTAAGGAACACTTCTTGTTATATCTGAATGGATGATGCAGAAATGATTTGGGGGCCTGTATCTGGTCCCAGGCTCTTTCTTCTTTAGGCTCTTCCCCTATTTTGTTTCCTTAGTGACATGAGTTGAGTCAAGAAGCTTTTATGTGCTGTGTCCTTTTGTTACACTGCTTCTAAATCTTGGGGCCATCCATCACAGACTGAAACCTCTGAAACCATGAGCCAACATAAACCTCTCCTTTTAGTTGTGTATGGTGGGGATTGCTTCCCAGTAAAGGAAAGTTGACTAATAGAATGAGGTTGAAAATCCCCTAAGGTGACAAAAATAATTTGAATCCAAATAATTCAGCAACTATTAAGCAAAGAGCCTAAATATTTGCAGAAATGGAGAGAAAATAAGAAAAAGAGAATCTCCAGTTTTTCTTCCTTTTTTTCTTTTCAGTGACTATATGTGTGAAGAGAATTGCAAATTTGGAATGTTATTCAGTGCTGAGCTGAGCAGAGGTTTTATGATTAGCTCAAAATGGTTTGAAACAAAGATTTTGTGAAAATTTTCACAGCTATAGTTCTGAGGTCAGTGAGGGAAAATGATAGAAGGATCTGAGCAGGGAAGCTAAACCGGCAGGATTTCCATCATTTTAGCCATCAAAAATAAGATGAACAAAATTGGAGCACGGTACAATTTACACAATTTCATCTTCCATATGCCACTGGCTTAATGGTTATTATGCTTAATTTTCTGTAAATCTATTTATTGACTACCTAGAAAGTAAGTCTTAGCAACTATTTTGGAAAGAATATAACTTTCTGTGTGGCAAGTATTCCCAAGAGAGCTAAAAATAGTAAGGGTGAGCATGGTAGGTGTATAAGTCTGTGCAGGCTAAAAAAAAAAAAAAATCCTTAGACTGGGTAATTTACAAACAACAGAAATGCATTGTTTATGATTCTGGAGGCTGGGAAATCAACCAGCAAGGGTTCTGAAGATTAAGTATGTGTAGAAGACTGTCTGCATCAGGTGATGCCTACTAGCTCAGTCTTTATGTTGTAGAGGGGGCAAAAAAGTTCTTTTAGTCTCTTTTATAAGGTTACAAATTTTATTAAATATATATTAAATTATATATTAAATCTTTATTAAACCTATAGTACCTATTTGGCTCCCAAACACCCACCTCTTTTTACTATTACATTGGGGTTATGTATCAACATGAAATTGGGGAGAACATAAATATTCAGATCATAGCACCAGTGAAGGTATTGCTTTTTAAACTCTTACTTGTGGTGTAGATTGGATAAAATATCTTTTATTCCATTTTAGATTTTCCTGTGGAACAGAATGCTATTCAGAACCTATTGAACTCACTCTGAATATCACATTGAAGTTCACATGCTCATGAAATTTACAGGCTAGAAAGAGAAAGATGTATCAAACAACTAATTGCTAAAATATAAACTTAGTTATAATGTGTAAAAAATTTATTTTTGAGGACACTTTCAGGTTTACAGAAAAACTTATGCTCAAAGTACAGAATTCGCATATAATCTTTCCCTGTTCCTCTCAGAATTTTCCCTATTACTAATATCCTGTAATAATGTAATACTTTAGTTATAACTAATGAACCAATATCCATATATCCTTATTAAATTAATTTATTATTAAATTAAACTGGAGCCTTTAGTTTACTTTGAAATTTTTTCTGTATTGTCCAGTTCCATGGTTTTGGATAAATATGTAATGTAGTGTTTTGGTATTGCAATTTCCTGTAGACTAACTTCACTACACTAAAGCTATCCTGCTTCTTGCCAACTCATTACTCCTCCTTCTACTCCCTAAACCCTGGGGGTCATCATTCTTTCACTTTTCTAGGATTTTGCATTTTCTAGAGTGTCATGTAGTAGGAACTATGCAGTACAAAGTCTTATGAGGCACTTGGTTTGTTCGACAGGATGTATGTATTTAATGTCCTTCAATGTGTTTTTATGGCTTGATCACTCATTCTTTTTTTGAGGCTTGTCTGAGGCGGATATGCACTTTATTATCCTCCAGATGAGTAGTTTTTATTATTTTATATATAATGTTCACATTGAACTTGGGTATTTTGTGCACATATATATCATGTCAGAATTACAACCCATTTCTCCATTTCTCACCCTTTTGGCCCTCCTGCACCCTCACCTCTTAGTGCCACTATCACTCCCGTTTGGTTCTTTAAAAGGACTGTATTTGTTTTCTGATATTAAAGAAACCATTCAATGTCTAATCTTCTACATCTTACTTCCTGAGCATGATGGTCTCAGTTGCATCAATTTACCTACAAAAACCTTGTATTGACTAAAATATACAAGGAACAGAAGAAAAACAGACCCCTCCAATTCAACGACTTGATTAAAAAGTGAGAGGTGGAAATGAATAGGCAGTTCTCAGATGAAGAAGATCAAGTGGCCAGTAAGTACGTGGAAAAATGTTCAACATTCTTAGCCATTAGAGAAATGCAAATCAAAACATCACTAAGGTCTCATCTAATCCCAGAGAGAATAGCATATATAAAGAACTCAAACAGCAATCACTTATTTACTTATTTCTTTTTAGTACTAAACGGTCATTCTGTCATCTGGATGAACTATGGTTCTGTTATTTTCCAACCTTTTAAGAACATCTTGATTACTTTGAATTTTGATAATAAATAAAGCTAATATAAACATTTTCATGAAGGTGTTTTGTGGTTACAAATATTCAATTCAGTTATATAAATATTATGAGCATTCTTCCTAGGACATATGCTAAACGTGTCTGACTTTGTAAGAAACTCTTAAAATATCCTCCAAAGTGATTATGTAATTCTGTCATCTCATAGAAAAAAACTGAAACTTTTTTTCACACCTTCATCAGAAATTGGTATTATCTATGGTTTGGATGTTGCCACTCTAACACACGTCTAGTGTGTCTTTTTTTAATTAGCAGGTCTCCAATCACATTTGTTATTGATGATCTTTTCATAGACTTAATTCCTATTTTGCACTTTTTTTTTTTCTGTTCAAATCTTGCTGTGACTTGAGTCTGTAGTATCCCCCCAAAGCCTCGTGTGCCTATGGATTCTGTGAACTGTTGGGAAGTGGAGCCAGGATGGAAGGGGCAGATGCTTGAGGCTTGACCTGGATTTTTGCATACTTTCTTCCACGCTTGACTCTATTCTGTATGACATTAAGAGCTCTCTGGCTTTGGCCCCTCCATGTGGTTACTCCATTTCCAGAAGTCAGCCTGTAAGTGGACTGTTAACATTCTGAAGTTGTGAACTAAAATAAATCTAAAGGTTTGAATATTGGATATTCTGTCCCAGTATTAATAAAGTAACTGGACAATCTTTTATCCTTTTTGGAGGGGTTGTTTATATTCTCAGTGTATTGAAAAAGTACTTTGGGTAGTTTGGTTATATATAGCACAAGTTTTTTTATCAAATATATGTATGTGACATGGGTTTCTTGTAGACAATATCTTGTCGGGTTTTCGTAAATGTATTTTGAAAGTCTTGACCTTTTAATTGTTACATTTAGGTTATCCAAATTTAAAGTAATTACTGTCATTGTTGATTTAATATCTACCTTATTTATAGTAATATTTTATTTAAAATTATGATTTCTTGGTTAGTCTCTCACTGTTTTGGTTATCTCTGATTTTAATTGAGCATTTTATATAACTTCTGTTCTCTCATCTCTTAGCATACTCATACTATTTATTTTGAAATATCTTCCATCACTTATCTAAAGTTTATCATAAATATCCACAAGTAATCTAAGTCCTACTTAAAACATTATATGATTCATGTAGTAGTGGTGGTTTATACTTAGGATTTTAGTAATTTGAGTATAATAATAGCCATATAGTTTCATGGACAGTTCAGGTAACTTATATTTTAATAGATATAGGTATCATGTAATTCTGATAAGTGGTAAATTAGAAAAAAATTGTATTTTTAGACTCTAAAATTAGCATAGCATAACAAAGCTCAGACATTCTTGTATTTTTGCTTAATCATACTGGCTTAATCTAGTGAATATATTTGTGAAGTGTGGAATATTGAATTGTTGGCTCCTGTTCTTTACTCTTGTAATACTATTATTATACTCTAGGAGCTTATGATAAATAGTCCTGAGAAAAATCTCATGGATTTAACACATTTTTATATTTCCATAGCTGTTTGAATAGCAAGCTGATTTGGAAGCTAGAGAAAGTGTATCTCCTCAGAGAAATTCAGAGATATACATCCTTAGAGAGATCCCATAAAGATGCAAGTATGTCTTAGAGCTAATACTTTAAATTGTTTAAATTATGTGTGTGTGCATGTGTGTGTGTGTGTGTGTGTGTGTGTGTGTGTGTGTGTGTGTGTGTGTGTAAATCTCATGAATCTGTGGTTTGCTACATTTTGTTACAATTTGGGCAGTATGAAAACAGAAGTGAAAAACATTTAAACGAAATAGGGCTCAAGCCCTTTGTTACCACACAAAGCACCTTTAAACATCTAACATACCCATTCCTCAAGACACTTTGCTTCCATCTGTTGTAAAATTGTGTGATACACTGATTTTTCTAGAACCAAACACTGCCATCTGCCAGGAAACAATTTTCATAAATAAACAAAGGGATTAGGTCTACAATGTGAAGGTGTCCCTTTCAGATATGGTATTGTCTTCAGGGTACCAACTGTACAGCCATATGGGGCAGCCCTTAGTGAGAGAAATCTTTTCTCAGAAAGTTCACCCTTTAGAAGACTATCCAGCTTCTCTGCACTTAGCTTCGGAGTTCATGGAGTTTCCTTGACCCATCGCATTCGAAAATCTCAAGTAATTTTCAAGAGGTCAGGTAAAGAAAAGAAACTCATGTTGATTGAATAACTACCAGCTGGTAACTATTGATACCTAAATGGTTGCTTCTTGATAGTGTTGTATTTAGTGTTTCTAGTAACACTTTGAGCCTGACTAATTAAACCTGTGTTACGGTGATGAGGAAACTGAGTTTTTTGAGTACAGAGGACATTTCCATTTAGTAAGACTTAAGCTCAGGTAGGATGTAAGACTTTCAGTGACAAAATTCTGCCTTCACACATTAACTATTATCATAATATTGATACAAATATGTACCCTAGGCTCAAAGTTCAATACTCTGTGGGTCTACATTATCACATTTGCAGTGAAGCTGTTTTCTGTGACGTGAAACATCGCATTGGCCTGGGTTTTCAAATAACTATTATCACTCTGAGAACATTCTAGGGGGGGAGATATGACCTTAACCAAAACCCACAACATGGAAGGCTTATAGAATATTTCATTTGAATATGCTGGAAAGTGTGGATTTGGGGTTTGAAATGGTAGCAGAGACCACAACTGCAGCTTTTTAAAAAAAGTAGTATGTTGGATTTGTGGATTTATCATTATATTTTCTACTTGCTTGTGTATTTATTTAAAAAATCGAATTTTGTAGACTTCTGGAAATAAATGCAAAACCATGACTCGTCCATAGAATCATTGCAAAGTCACAAAAATTTCTATCCATAGATTTTTTTTTCAATAGTGAAAAATAAAAATGATTGTAAAAGATTAAATACATTCATATATTTAATGAAAATATTTCATATTTAATGAAGTGTGTGTCTGTGTGTGTGTGTGTTTTAGATTTCTTGTCTTTGTTGCCTGCAGACCTGTAGGATTGAGATGGCTGAATGAGTGAAAGTAATTTACTGGCATTTGTGTCTAATCTTCACATGATGTCTTTATTTGCCTATCAACTCATCTTCTTCCACTGGTTCTCTGTGACTTCCACTATTGCTTTCCACCTGTATGTTGAGTTTCTCTCACTTCTGAGCGACACTAATCATGGTTATGTTACCAGATAAGATCGTTCCCACTTCCTCCTGGGAGACGTGAAGCTAATTTTTCTGCCTTTGACCTGATTCTGTCTCAGGCACCTGTATGCTCTTTAAATTGCTGTCTGCCCTTTGTCTCTTCCTGCACCTGGGAAAAGTCCACTTTGCCAAAGTCATTTAACCTCACACCTGTTTGCTCACTGATCAGTTTGCTTAATGAGAATTGATTTAAAATGGAACACACTTTTCCAATCCTTTCTTGGCCTTGCCTGTCTTGTACTTCTTCATCTAGGTGTCATCACAGGGCATCTGGGCTGGTTGTGGAATTTGCTACCTGAATTTTCCACTGGGATGGAAGCACCTTACTCTCTGACCACTTGCGGAGGTTGGACACCCTCCATTGCCTTCGTAGCTGGATTCTGTCTCCTGTGAATCCTCCTGCTCTTGGCTAATCTCCTGATATGAATAAAGTAAGGATGTGAAACGTGGCCAGGGCTCCACACGCGTTGTTACTGCTACCCACCACCCGCCTACTCTTGGGCATCATCTAAATTGCACTTTTCCAAACTGAAGTGCCTTCCCCATTTCTCCTACTACTGCACCTTGTGTCTTAGACTTTAGCGATCTTCCAGGAGCAGCCTGTTGGCCTATTGGAAGATCTCTTCCACTCCTGGTCCTTTTTTTCATAAATTGCTGAAGTTCTGTACTAACTCATGCTTGAATTCATATTACATGTTTCCCATAATAACTTTTGTTCCACAAACTTCCATATTCCTGTATGTTCCTCATATCTTGTTTCCTGCCCATTATTATTATTGTTATTATTATTATTTGTCTTTCACAACCAAACAGCATGAGTAGAGGCTCTTTAAAACCCAGGTTTGAGGAGGGAGCTAAGAAACTATGATTCCTAGGTGCCAGCTTGCTTCTCTCAGCACAGTAGCGCAGACTATTAAATAATCCTGGGCAGCCATGCATTTCAGCGAGAGTTCAGCAGAACAGAATTTTCAGAAATCCCTGTCAGTGAAGAGGTGAACAAGCCCATGAATAGGAACAGGCTTGTGGCAAAGCAGTGCGCTTGCAAAGAGAAAGTGGTGAATTTAACTGTGGGCTTTTGACTCCTCGATGTGTGCAGCTTATCTATAGGCACACAAAAAAAATCCCTTTAAGCATGTTCCACTGAATTTTATTAAACTCATATTTGCAATCTGCTCTGACTGATTCTCTCTTTAAGGTTTGTTCATTGTGATCCGTGGAGACACAGTATAAAAGTGTCCAATTCCAGAACAATATGTCAGGTCGTCATTAACTGGGACAAAGCCTGTTAGCATCCTAGCTCAGGAAGGGCAGGAAAATCCCTATCTCTGAGTGACAGATGTGAGTGTTAGGAGTATCGTTGCATGTCCCTGGGAATTCATTATAAATGTCAGGCTGTTTCACAGGGGCAGGTTGCATTGACAGTCCCAGTGGGGGTGGGAGGAACCATGATAATTGCTTTCATTCCTTACTTACCTTTTACCTTAGCAAGGAAATGCGATTGTAAATAAATAACCCAGTGCTGACATATCACAAGCTTCCACTAGGAAAACTCCTCTGTGAGATGTGTGTCTCAGGGTCTGCAGGGCACTTTGCATGAGAGAACTAATAGAATTTGTCTTGCTGGTCTAACATAAATGAGCACTGTGTCCCCTTCTTCCTAAAACCAGGTTACTTAGTAACTCCTTTTCTTGAGATACACAACAAAGTGATCAATGGTGAACAGCAGAATATAGTAAAAATAAAGAAAGAGGAAGAAGAGGATAATGACACAAAGAGAGAATGAGAGAGAGAGAGAGAGAGAGAGAGAGAGAGAGAGAAAGAGAGAGAGAGAGAGAGAAAGAGAGAGAGAGAGAGAGAAAGAGAACATGCATAGGTTGAAAATCCTCTCATACTCTGAATTGAGAAAAGGAAGAGTGATAAAATTTACTACTTTTTTTAGCCATCAAAGCACACTCAGGTAATACAAAAGCATGCATATATAACCTTCAACAGAAGTTTCAGTGAAGTTTTAAAAAATTCCTTAAAAAACCTAAAATATTAAAAGATATGGCATCATTTTAAATGATTAGAGTACATGGAAATTGTTTTTCAGCACCTGACTTTTATTACTAAAACAGCCATATGCTATCCATTACTAAAATTTCACAGGCTTTGGTAACTAAATTTTGGCTTGCTGATAACTATTACAGTTTTCTTTGTTAGGAATCCATTCAAGTGACTATATTATTTTAATGGTTGAAGGATGTAAGGATATGCCATTCCAAGTGATCCCTGTTTGCTCTAAGGATTATTTTGAGATGAAGGCTGTTAACAAGAAGTAGATTCAAGAATAGCTCTTCGTCCTTCCTTGTTTGTCCAAGAGGAGGCATTTACAGAGACCGCCCTCTTCTCCTTCCTGCTAGGACAAAAGCTGGTCACTGGAGACAATGTTAAACCTTTACTTCTCTGGAGATAATGCCGGAAAACCCTACATAACAAGCTATACTAACTAGTGTCTACCATTATTTTTCCATATATTAACATTCCACCAAGTTGCTGCCTCTGGAGTCTAAAGGTCCTTTTCTTGTCTTATTTTTCTTTAAGTTTTTTGCTGAAGATGCTATAAAAGCCAGAGCCCTAAGTCGTTTTATTTGAGAACTACAGTTTGGTGAGACATACATATTAATAAACTGTGATTTTCATTTTTAGTTTTGATTTTTTTGGTCTCGCCAATTTTTTTTTTACAGTGGGAACCTACAAGTTGAGATTTTAAGAAGAAAAAAGTTGCCATTATTATACTTGTACATTTCATATTCTTATAAAGACAGATTTATAAGAGTAGAATAAGACTTTTAATAAAAGGGGATCAGTGTAAAAATCTCTAGAGTTGAAAAATAAATGATCCCCAGAAGCAACATAGAAAATAATAGAATGTATCTTTCACATTAAAATGTTAGAGTGAAGAAAAAATAGGTTACATGCGTAATAAGAATCACCCAAAAATCATTATTAATGTTTATAAGTTCTGTTAGTTGTGTACATGACACATAAAATTTGGCTTAAAATGAAAACCCTATTTAAACTCGTTATTTGGCACTGGGTAAGACATGAATGCAAAGATTCAATCCTAACAATCCAGCAGTACAATTCTGTCCTTGGAATAGGGAGAGAATGGCAAATCCCATATAATATTAAGAGAGCAGTACACTCTTAATCTTAAAGGGGACCTATGCCAAGACATATCGTAGATGCCCCAAACTGGTAATAATAGACCTTAGTTTTCCTTGCACATATATCTATGATTAAGTTTAATTTATTGAAAGACAGAGTAAATGATTTACAAAGATAACCAAAATAAATAAACAAATAGCAACATGCAATAATTAATGTTATGTGAATATAGTGTTTCTCAAAGTATCTTATACTTTCCTCATATTTTTCTCTCTTGTAATGATGTGGGAGATGCCAAACCTGGTTGATGAGTAAAATAAAGGTACATGAAAAGGGTGTTATGACATTGTGTTGGGCTACATGCCATACAGAAGATTTTGTACTTCAGATGCTAAGTTTCTAACAGGCCGGTAGTATATACATCATGAATATATATACATCATGGATAGATTGGACAAAAGATTGATTTGTGTCCTGAATGGGACAAACAGGGTGGCAAGAGATCTCATCACATTATTCAGAATGGTGTACTTAAAATTTAAACCTAAATTTAAAACTTATGTATTGTTTATTTCTGGAAATTTCTTCCTGATGTTTTCCAACTTTAGTTGATGACAGGTAATTGAAAATATAGAATTTAAAATTACAGATTAAAAAAAGAAAGCTAAGCTATGTTCTCTCAAGCATACGAGTAAACATGCAAGAGTCACCAAGGTGAGAGTGGAACGGGTGGAATCTCTCTTGCCTGCTTCACTACCCCTCCAGGACCTGTTCCCTGCTTTGCCTTTGTCTCTCAATTCTTCCACTGTTTATTATGAGATACCTAGGAGTGTTTTAGAACATGCTAGGCATAATTAGTTGGGAGTTACTTCATCAGTTTGGACAGAAAAAAGTTTGGGCACCTCATAACATTTCTCTTGGATAATACAGAGACAATACCATAAAGTTATTGAAAGTTGTATTCCCAGACATAACAACAACAGCGCTTCAACTAAGTGCAAGGGCTGGAAAGTTAACTTTCAATCTAACCTACTGTCGCTATGACATAAACTCTATACTTGACGTCCTTCTATGCCATCAATTGCTTCCAAAAAGTCACAATGGAAGCCAAAAACCTTGATGCATCCTTTAAGAATAACTATAATTCTCTTATAGGTAATGAGCATGAGCACCATAGTACAACAGTTACCTTCAAGGAAGGGCAAAAAATGTTAAAGATTTATGTTTTAAGAAATTATTTTGTATATTGATGAAATTTTTTGCCATTTGTTGACCTCCTACTAAATACTAGATATTTGGATGCATTATACATGAACCTTCAGAGCAAAGCTTCAACATAAGTGATTTATAGATGAATAAATGTATATTCAAAAGTTGAAGAGACTGGCACTACTATAAATTCTTAACAAGGACCTATGGTCTTCATAGAATGCCCTCTTCAACAAAGAACAGCAAATGGGGAAAGATAGTACAGCAGTGCTCAAATATGAATCCAATGAAACGTATTCTGTTCTATTAGTGGGTACACTTACTTTAATCTGTTTCCATCTGTGTCCTCAGTTTTTTTCTTTAGACTAGCAAAGGCATCAACCCTCAATTTTATTTCTGGTTTTCTTTCTTATGGCACCTATTTTACCAAAATCCTCTATAAAATATATTCAAGACCGAAAAGGGATTACATGATATAACTTTCCATTTACTTCCTTCAGAAAACACCCGGCCTTTTATAACCTCAATTAAAATAATAACATACTTTGAGGCCTCCTTCAAAGATGAAGATATACTCTTCAACCATGACAAGGTTGCATGTATTAGGCTAATTGATATAAAAAGATGTAAAAAAAAACTATCAATGTTCCCAGGCAATATCTGACTATATTTCAAAGTATCTGTATAAACTATTGCCATCTGGTCTACTTGATTTTGCTCACACACCCAGGCAGAAATCCTATACTAAAGCTATGTGGACTTGGGTCCAAATAAAAAAATGTAATTCTAAGCTCTGGCATTTACTAAACAAATGAGTTTGCAACAAGGCATTTGATCCATTTGAGTCTTAATTTCTCATTCAAAGAGAAAGTTAATGCTTTTCCTGAAGGATTATTATGTAAATTAAATAAATTTTGAAAGAAGTTAAAATTTAAATATTTGATTATATTCTATTTTGTAAGTGGTATATGTAAAAGTATGCAGTATTGTCTTAGTTACTTTTTCATTGCTGTGACTGAAATACCCAACATTCACAACTTAAGGAAGAAGACATTTATTTTAACTCACAGTTTATAAAGCCATAGTTCATTCACGGGTGGCTGGCAATGGTGGAAGCACATGATGAAGGCTTAGCTGCTCATTGCATGGCAGACAGAAGCCAAGCCAGAGAGGACAGAGGAGCTAGCACATGTCATTCCAGGTCATGTCCTAATGAATTTCCCTCTTTCAGACCAAGCCTCAGTGTTTCCCCCTTTCCAGGTTAAGCCCAGTGATCTGCTGCTTTCTTCCAGGTAACATACCTAGTAATCTACTATACCTACTGCATGCCCCTAATCTACCACAGAATTTAATACAGAATTTAAAATTACAGATTAAAAAAAGAAAGCTAAGCTATGTTCTCTCAGGCATATGAGTAAACATGCAAGAGTCACAAAGGTGAGACTGGAACGGGTGGAATCTCTCTGTCTTCTACCACACACCTGGAATATATGCCTTCTGACCAGGCTTCACTTTATTTATTCATTTATTTATTTATTTTCTTTACCTTGCTCTGTAGACCAGGCTGGTCCTGAACTCAGTATGTAGCATAGACTGGCCTGAAACTCATTGCAGTACTCCTGCCTCAGCCTCCTGAGTGCTGGAATTTCAGACACGTGCCACCATGTCTGGCTTATACAGTGCTGGGGAATCAAATTCGGTGCCTTCAAGAACTCTTAACTGATGCACTATTTCTACAGCCCCAAGGCTCCACTTTTTAACACCACATAGAATCTATAGATAATCCATAACTTTCAAATTCATGAGGCTTTTAGGGCACATTCTAGATCCAAACCATAAAATTTAGACCCTGACCCCCAAAAGACTCATGTCTACCTCCTTATTACAAAAAAAGCATTTAGTCCTTCTCTAAGAGTTGCCAGAGTCTTAACAGTTTCAGCACTACTAAAGAGTGTAAGTCCAAAACCTCTGACGTTCAAGGCAAACTCTTAGCTGTGAGCTCCTGTGAAAATCAAAGGAGAGTTAAACACTTCTATCATGCAATGGCACAGAGTCAACATCCCCAATCTAAAAGGTGTGATTGGTAGGATGGAAAGTAATGGGACCAAAATAAGTTCTTAACTATAACCACCCAAACCATAGTAAGTCTATACCATTTGGTAGTTGTTACTTCAAACCTTCTCTTTAGCACAATATAGTAATATGTGGTGATTAAAAGTACCTATTGTTGATTGACAAGTTCATAAATATTGCTATAGATCTAAAACTGAAATAGTTTTGTCTTTTGTCTTTTTTCATTTTCCCCATTTATTGATATGTATAAGTGCAAAATTTAAGGTTTACAATGAAGCTTAGTATTTTGTGCACCTATGTATCTTGTCAAGGTGACAAGAACTTTTCTACTTTCCTTTTGTCCCTCCCCCTACCCACCTCTCCACCCCTCCCCGCCCTACCCCCGTGTTTCACTTTGTTTTTTTTTTGTTTTAAGTTCCTTGAGATAGTTTTTTTTTTTATGTCTGAAACATTAAAATATTGACAACAAGAAAACAGTGACATCATTTCTACATTATTTAAGAAAATGCTTGGGTACCTTCTCATATCTGGCACTAGGAGATGATGCAAACCCTTAAAATGTCATAATTATCTTTCAGTAGGGAGTAATACTCAACAATACTTTTTCTGGTGGCATCTTCCAAGTCTCACTCAGTCTAATCCAATATCATAGTTGAAGAGACAAGATTGGAGTGGGACACGTAGCTCCTACTCTGCGATGCCAAGGACTACATGAAACTCTGGTGGTTCCATGAGGGCTGTGTGACAATTCCATTCATTAATGTAACCACAGCCCTAAGAACGCCAGAAAATGTATACAGGTCAGTTCAGCTGCCATCTCTGTTATGCTGCCATGGGGTTATGTCCAATCCTTGGAATGTTCAGAATGATAATCACAATAGCTATATTTGTAAATTTCTTCCAGTAGGTAAACTTAATACTTTATAAGCATCATTTGGAGGAATTACATTCTAATTCTTTCTTCGTCATGAAGTGAGCTTCTCTAGAATATTTCTGGCCTGGTGTTTTAATCTCTGTGGTCAATACTTCCTTCAGAGGAGTTAGAGTAAAGCCTATAAAATATAACTTTCTATCGACCAGGTGGTTAACTGGGTGAGGAAAGTTCTGTGTTCCTAAACAGGACATTTTACACTGCAATGACAGGTTCAGAAGGTCGGTTTTGTTTCAGAATACAATGTTAGCAAGTGATAACTTTATATTAAAAAAGCTCTGTTAAAAAGAAATCTAATTGGAAGGTCATTAGACTAGTGGCTCAAACCCTTTAAATCATTTCTACACGAACAATTAAAAGGTCAATGTAAATAACAAAATAAAAGTAGAAACTGTACTAATTAGAAGTCATCAACTAATCTCTGACTAAGATCTTTCCACTCAACTAATCAATTACATTTCCTTTGTCTTTGTTTTGACTTCGAGCTTGCTTCAGTGAAGCATCCCACACCATTTTTGGACCAATCTACTGCCTGATTCTAAAATCACAATTAAAGATAATTAAAAGCTGCAAAACTAAATTTGTTTTAGTGAATTGTTTTAACAGTACCCTTTTTACCTCTTTCTGCCTAAGTCTTAGTATGTCCTGAATTTAGGCTAAGAAAAAGGAGAATTGTTCTTAGGTAACTTCAAATCAAAATGCATAGTATTTTATTTAATCCCTTACATTCCTAATACTTACGTACACACTATTACATTTCATTTGATAGATACAAAACCTTCAGGTTTAAAAGTTTAAGTAAGTTGCAAATTTCTGAAATAGTGATAAATATAGTAGCAATAAGGTTCTTTTCTAAAATAATGATAAACGTGGGAACAAGAAAGTTTTGTGCGTAGTATGAAAGACATGCTGTTTTTATGATCTCATACTTCTTTTATTTTTGTAATTCATCTGCTAAAAAAAGACAAATGTTTTTAATAATGTTTAGTAACTGAGTGACTCTAGTGTAACCTAAGAGCTAAAACTATATGGATTTTTTGTGGTATGTCCACTGAACCTGAAAGTGCCCCCAGGCACAAAATAAAAAGTTTATAATTCATATAATTATACATAGAACACATGTACTGCTGATAATAAATTTGTGAAATTTATCTCAGGGACACCCAAGCCTGTTAAGACCTACTAAATATAACTTTAAAGTAATGCTAATTCAGGTGGTAGAGGGATGACATGCGTCATCTGTGGACAATTTGATAGCCTGTGATATGTGTAACCAATTGTTCTTATTTACATTAATTTGCATTGTGAAAAGCAATTTTACAGTTTCAGTCAGACTTAATAGGCAATTTGCAGCTGAGTGCCTAATGGCATAGTTACTTAAGCCTGCCCCAGGGGGGCTTTCTAGAACTGATATGAGACTAAACCTTTTAAATGTTCAATTGAACATCTTAAGAAGTCAAAAAGTCTTTAGCTATTAGAACCAGTTTGCATTTGCTTTGTCATATTGAGTGCTATTACTGATTATTTTTTCTCTGTAAGCAAAAGATAAGATTCTATAAAATTTTGTAGGATATAGTGGATAAGATTTTCTTCAAGATAATATTTAAAACAATTTAGACTCCAGGTAGGTTGTAAGTTTAGATAATCTACCTTTGGTTCATAAACTTGAATTATTTCTTATTTATAATTATAGCTTCATATGACTTCATGCCTTTATTACGTACTAATTACTTTTAAATGTTCCATATTAGTTAATTTCACATTTTGTAAGTGCTTTTACGCATACCGTTTTAGTTATTCTTATTTTTTACATTTTCTTTTGTGGCTATTACCGTCTTTGTTTTTATTGAGCCTAACAGTTTCTGACAGTTAGTAGTCATTCAATAAATATGTTGTGAAGTTTTCAATTATTGAAACTTAAACAGATATTACACCAAGGTGATGCCTTGAGGAGCAGAAAATTCAGTTAAGCATTAACTGTACTTGCACTCCTTGATACTAAATCAATTTAAGTATTGCTTTGTATTTAATGGGTGAGGTCAAAGCATGTGAATTTTACCCGTTTGCAGCAGACTGAGCCAGGATGATGCAAAGGATGAAGGCTGCTGGATACAGACAAAGTCTCTCTGTGCTCAGCTCTTTATTTTTTTTTTTTAAGTTGTGTAAATTATCTAGCCAGAAACTTATACATTATTTTCTGAAAATCCTAATAAATAGACAGGGCTTCTTGAATTGTTTGCACCATCTTGCACTGTTTAATACAGAACACCTGTGGGAGAGAGGAAACAGTCATGGGCTTGTGTTAGATTTGATGGGAGGGCACTGGTGGGTGGACTGGGGAAGAGGAAGTTAAAAGAATGAAGATGTGATGTGTGTATTAATCAATTTCCCAAGTGAAGGTAATCACTCATCACAAACATAATAATAAAACAGTAAGTATTGGAAAAACCAAAGATACTAATATTCTCCAGAAATGCAGAACCTGTCATATATGGAATATAGTCCTGTATGAGTTGTGTTATCCAAAATGAAGTAAATTTAGAGACCTGGGATTGGCCTGGGATGTCCAGCTTCAAGGAAACATGGACTTGTTTAGACTGCTAGTTAACACCTGCTGCTTGGGGTTCTCAGACACATATCTGTGTACCTCAGAAGTAATAGATGAAAGTGTGTTGGGCGAAGTTGCCATTAAATGCCATAGTTCTACCAAGTCAGGAAATCAGGTGTGGGAAGTGGAAAGAATATACACCTTTAATATAAGGTCCTGATTGATAAGGTTTGATGTGAGTTTCATTCTGCCTCATTCAATCTTTAGAAATTTTCTTTCCCCCAACACCCTGTACCTTATTTGTTCAAACAAGTATTTTAACACCTGTACCATGAGTCTATAGATTAAATGAGACACAGACCACCGTACTCTGTGAGCAATATACCTAGTACATATGATTATTAGGTACTTGTTAAATGAATAATTGAAAGGATAAAATTGAAGTGTTCTGTTCTTGTGATTTACATAAATACACATGGGTTTTATGGCCTCAGGCATTTGTAAGTTTCATGAGTAAGGCTGATATGATAAGGGGAGATGATATTTGAGGGATGAGTTGGGGTCACCTCTGAAACAGTGCTGGCACAGCTCTAGAATTTTATACCAGATGGTAATTTCACACCAAAATAAATATATGGCCAATTCATTGCACAATTTTATAGTTGGACCTCTTACTGCCTAGATGAAATTCAGTTATTTTATTGCCTAGAAGAAATTTAGTTACCTGTTTCTATGTAATTTTAAAATAAAGACTCCCAATGCATCAAAGAATCAATAAGTAAAGGGCTCAATTGTTTTTCCTATTAATATTTATAGAAATAAATCCTTGTTTGCCTGTAGAAATGTCCACCTGAATTGGATAACAGGTAAATGTGTAGATGATATCATGCCTTGGTCTTGAGTCTGCCTCAGTAATCACCTTTGGTATAGTTCCCTCGGTGCAAAGGAGTCTGGGATGAGACTTGTTGGGTTTGGATCATCAATTAACAGCAGACCTTTAGGGGATGGACTTTCTGAATACACATAGCTTCCCAGGACTTTTCTGCTTCTTCAGGTCTTCCTGTACATATATTTTTTAAAATCTTTGTTTCTAAATAAAATGACTGCTTTTGCTTTTCAAAACACTGACAACACATTGAAATTTAGAGGAAAACAGCATTTTTAGAGTACCCTAATTAGATTTTTAGTTAGAAGACCTAAGAGATTTCACCATTAAAAGACTGGAGTTAGAAACTCACTTTTTCTTTTGACTACTTTAATACCAATTTCATCATCTGTGAAATACAGTGTAAATAAAAAAAATACAAATGCTCATGAGCTCACATCAGCTTTACCCTTTTTTTTCCAGACAAAGAAGTCTTAGAAAGAGGGATAATTTAAAACTAAGTTTATTTACTATCCCAAAATATAACAAAACTCAAAGTATTTCTCTCAGTAGTTATATTAGAAGTTACTTTATTCATTTAAATACATTATTTTTAAATTAGGAGCATTAATGAAATTAAGTATTTTTGACTGATTTTTTTTCTTCCAAATGTACATCCCCATCCACAACATCAGCATCATCTCAGATGATTGTTAAAAAAATTGTAGAATCTTTGGACCCCTTTCCGGATGTATTGAGTCAAGAGCTGCATTTTAACAGGGGATTTGTATGTGCATTCAAGTGGACCGACTCCTACTGTAAACCAGATTTCTTACTTTGACATTGAGAAGACTAAGACCTAAAGAACTTAAAATCACAGCCTGAAGACCATGACCATAGGGCAGAACAGCAGGGCCCAGATGTGCTTCCCTCTGTACACATCAGCAATCCTGTGGCTGAGCCCTTTCCCTCTTTTCATCCTGGGGATTTGTGTCAGAAGTTATACATGGTAGTGAGTGGAGTGACAATACAGGGACAAGTTAATTCTTAGAAATGGAAGATGGAGTTGTGCTATTCCAACCAGCCCAGACACAGTGCTCCCAAGGGAGTGAGTGGCAAGGGCAAACTGTGTGCCTTAGGAAGATTTAAGGCCATCAGGTATGGTGCCAGGTGAAACCACTACAGACGTAGAGTAGTTCCATGCTGAGCTCCCTTAGTTGCATGAAGACATAGTGAATCTCTCAAAGAAGCTCACACTGGCGGGCAATGCTTGGCCTGCCCAGTATTTCTATTTGAGATGCATTTCAGGCAAAGACACAGGGATTTCAGTGTATGCCTGCATAGCTAAACCCCTTCTCTGCTGAGTGATTAGAGAGCAGCGAGGGGCTGCTTACTGTAAATGCCTTAATAGAATGAAATCAGGGATGTCATTCCTCCTTTTAAAACACTGATATCCATAGAGAGATGTAAATCTAATATTTTGACATATTGAAATTAACAGCTACAATGATTATTTGCATATTACTATTTCATGTCCTGGGACCTTTTAAAAGCTCAGAATATTTTCTGCATAAAATGAGAAACCAAAGGAAATAGGATTTGTGACGTAGAGGAGTTTGCCTGTATGCCCTACTGCATTTCATTTTGGGAAGAAAGTGCTGCTTATACAAAATAACTTCACATCTACAACTTATTTATCTATTTACTTATTTATTAAATTTCACTTCATAAATTTTTTCAGAGGATTTTAGGCAAATTCAGGAGTAAATTCATTTAAAAATTAAAAATTATAAGAAATTAAAGTCTCAAAATTAAGATGCCATGACAGTGAAAGGGTAAGTTGATGTTCAAAATATTTAATACTAATATTTTACATTTAATAAATGTGAGATGTAATTTTGTATTTCAGGTTATTGTAGCCATGAGAAAAGAATATGTGATCACTGAAAAGATTTATAAATTTATAGAAAGAAAATTAGTCTAAATTCAAAACAACTTATTCTGACTTGTAGTAGAATGGTCTGTGATTGTTTTCTTCTACATAAAGAAAAAGCATTTTGAGCCTGATTACATGTTTTGTCCGATTTCATAGAACTCCTTGAATAGGAAGTTTTCACATATTTCTTTTAAAATTCACCATAAAATGAGATCTAGATGTAAAATTGATAGATTGAATGAATATTATATATAAGAAAATGACACAAGATTTACTGAAGTGGTAGATAGTTGAATTGGTTAAAATAAGACTTTCAGTATTAAATGTAGAAAATATATTATTGTATGAATTAGCTGTGAGAAGCTACCAACACATGATTAATAATCTATGTAATAGAAAAAATATATTCAGAAGACATATAGAATAAAATAAGTATAAACTAGTGCATAAGCCTGACTACCTAAACAATGTAAATGTACATTTTTTTTCAGGGCACTTAGGTGACATGAGGCCATTAATTGACTAGTTGGCTTTCACACGCTGCCGATTAATCTTTAAAACCATTAAGGCCTGGCATGGCACTGGAGGAAAGCAATCACGATAATCTTTCAAACTGGGATACAGAGATTATTCTACTAATTAATATCTCCTCTTTCCTGAGAGCAATTGAAATCTACATTGGCATACAACTTTTTAGAAATTTTCCAATGGGCTCTAATTGTTTTTATATTATTTCTCTTTCTCTTTTATTTTTTATGTTCTTTGATCTTTTCTTAACCACTTTTAAAGTTTTTAGTGTAAGACATAGTCGTTTCTTTCCAACTGAAACAGAATTTAACAATCACTCGAGACTCTTATTGAAAAGTGTATATATAGATACTAGGAATTCTGTAAACCTCCTGAAACTTTGTATGAAATGGTTTATTATATTTACATCTTCCCCTTTAAGCAAAACCACAGATGGTATATCATGCTGCATCTTGAGTATGTCATATTCTCATATCAGAAGGAAGCCCGATTAGATTGCAGCCACTGTGTTTCAGAAAAAAAATGGGAAGAAAACATCATTGTACTGACTGCAATCTCATTCATTGCAGACTACCTGTTAAGGAGACTGAGACCTAGTGATATGTCCCTTCATGGAATTCACACGGCCAGAGTGTGAGTGTGAGAGCACTGCCTGTGTAGGTCACAGGCTGACATTTTAAAGTCCATGGTGTTTGGGATGACTGATTATATGAGGTAAGGGATGCCCAGATCACAGGCAAAAGCTGGTTGTGTTTCTGATGGTGTTTCTAGAAGAGATCAGCAGTTGGATCTCTAAATTGAGTACAGAAAGCTCATCATCCCCAAAGTAAATGAGTATCACTCACTTCACTCATGTTTCTCTCAAACGGCACAAAAAAGCCAAGGAAAGGTGAATTCTCCCTGTCCTTTTCTGAACTGAGCATCCATGTTCTGCTCATGGACAATGATGCTCCTGATTCTCAGTCTTCACTTATATCATTGTATTTACTAGTTCTCCAGATTGCACAAAATGTGCAGTGGCCTTCATGATCATGTGAGTCAATCCTCATAACACATTTCCATATATATACACACATGTATCCTGCTATTTTTTTTCTCTGCAGAATCATGGCTAATATAACTGTGAACTTGCCCATTTTTATAATTTCTACCCATAGCTGCTGCTTTATCCTCTCCAAACTCTGTCCATTTCCTCCTATTAACTATCAATAATTGCTTTAAAATTATAATGTAGAAATAATAGAAGAGGAAATACAATGGGTTCAGTAGTATGTGTATGAAGAGGGAAAGTTTCTCAGATACTCATACTCTGTTTCTGTAAATATAGCATATTCGAGGGTCTTTAAAAGCCAAACAAGTTCTGTCCTGCTGTCAATTATGATAGCCAGTATGATATCCTGTAAAATCTTACATAAGATAATCAGGCAGAGGGAAATGGTAATCAAGTTTAGCAAAAAAAGCCTGATGGGACTTTGTTCTGTAACCAAGATTAGCAAGATTGATTCTTGAGTAGTGGAGATAGGGGATCCTATTCATTCAAGTTACTAAATCACATTGCCCATGGGCACATAAGATATTCTGGAACTGATCCTGAACTGACAGCTGTGTAGAGCTCTTTAGTGCCTGTTATTTTAGCAATAGTGGCTCGTGGTTGTATATTCATAGATAGAGTGGCTACCAACTCTAAGGCTTTTCTGGGATGGGATCCACAGGGGAAAAAATGTAGCTCTTTAAGAATGGACCCACATATCAGGAAACAGAAATTTATCTTTCACTAGCAGAAGGCAATCCACAGTAGAACAATGTAGTAACTTAGAAATGTATGTACTTTGCCACTTGTTCTTATTTAAATGAATGCAGTATACTAATGGACTCTTTCCATCTGAGTATTTGTGGAAATATTTTTGTGGAGTGTCAAAAAGTGAGAGGCTTTCTCACATAATTTTTGGGGGTATCAGCTATTATTTGGATGAAAGATCTTCTTACCCAAGAATGCATTTTACATAGGAAAAATTGATGATATGGATGATTCTATGGGTATTTCCAAAAATTAACAATAATTTGGGGAGAAAATGTAAAAATGTAATAAAAAGAAAGTGAAATAAAGTTGTACATTGAAGTATTCTATAGTAGTTGGAATCAGTGATTCACCGTGACATGCAAGTATTTGTAGATTGACAAAAAATAAATGAAAAAGTTCTAAGGCTAAATACTGCATGATACACCTAAAATTACATAATAAGTTTTAAATATGCAAAAACTGTAAAAATAAAAGTGAAGGAAAGATGATTAAGGTGATCAAGACAGCAGTTTTGATTGTGGAAAGGGTGATTGGAAGACAAAGTGGGATTTTAGGCATAGGTTGTTGCCAAGGTGTAATGTTTCATTTTCTCATTTTTCCTCATTTTATTAATATGTATAGACCCAATGCATAATATTTACATTGATCTTGAGTATTTTGTATATATACATATAGGTGGCAAAATTACAAACCCTTCCTCTTCCCATTTCCAACCCTCCATCTCCTTGCCCCCTTTCCAATATTCCCCTGAATTAGTTCTATAAAATAATTGTGATCTTGGTTCCTACATAAATGGTGGCATTTATACACAATGGAATACTACTCATATATAAAGATAAGAACTTTTGTAGGTAAATGGAAGCAACATAAGACCATCGTGCTCAGCAAAGCAAGTCAGAAGGTGAAGGTTAAATGTCAAGTGGTTTATTTAATAAGAAGTTCTCTTTCTATGGTAGATTCTCATGTATTTATTTTCTTTTTAAAGACAATCAAATAACTAATTGATTGCAAGTATGACCTTAATTTGTTCTCTCTCTGGATCCAGCCTCTTGCAATAAAACTGTGAAGTTCTTCCATCAAAAGAAAAGTCTATTTACATACCACAAAAATTAGTGTTACTTTTGGTTTACTTTGAGTAATAAAATGCAGGCAAAGAGTTGGTATGCAAGTCCTGATACTAAGCCTTAAGAAAGCTTGCCTGATTCCACTTACTTTTTAAATCCTGCTGCAACAATGAAAATAAGCCCAAGGTGACCTAAACATGTAGGAGAATCCAGATCACACAGCATAACTACCTATCATCCTGGACTCAGGACTTAGCCCATCCATGACTAGAATTATAATGTCAATTTTTAGGCTCTTGAGCAAAAACAGCTAGTATTTTAGGTCATTGGATGTGCAGTACTGTGCCATGTAGTAATATATAACAGACTAATAACAAACAAATAAGTCAAAAGCATTATATATGTTCTTCACATGCACAGTAAGAACAAAGAAGGCAAGATGTGTGAAGGGAAGAGAAGGGAGGGAGAATAATGACCCCTCAAAATAAATCTCAAGAACAGCACAAATGCACATTAGTAGTCTTAAATAAACCTCAATGAAAGTTAACATCCCCGGGGTTGATTTTTCTATATTTAACATTCTTTCTGAAATACAACTTTCCATGGTGATCCATTTTGCTGCAGTTTCTTTGGCTTCAGTGCCAAGATACATCCTAAAAATAACACAACGGAAGTATGACAAAATCAGAGTTTTGGCTCAATTTGAAAACAAAAATATTTGGAATGTTAATAGAGTTGTTTGCTATCATTAAGGCCATGACTCTTACGTAAGTTGAGACTTAGAAAAGTTAATTCGTTCCTGGCCGATCTGTTCATTAGCTTCTAAACACTGAGCATCTGCTTAAGGTTTCCATAGGCTCTTTGCCAAGGAAATGTGAACAAACGTTATAGAGGAGGCTAGACAAGGCCCCATGTTCTTCCAACTTGATGACCTCTTAACATGTTTAAAGAAGTTTGGAAGGCAGAGGAGCTGAAAAGAAGAGTTTCTGAGTAAGAACAAGCACTGGTGTCCCCCCCCCCACCCCCACACGCACCTTGCTGGATGAGTCTCAGGTAAAGAGAAGATAAAAAGCCCTATAGGAGGTTGGAAGTAAGTCTGAAACTCGATAGTGGCACTCATCTTTCCAAATGTAAGAAAAAGTTGAATGTTCAGGCTTCTGGTCACCAAGGGAAAGAAAGAAAGATACCGGATAAATAGCAAAATGGCATTTGTGCCCCCGACTGACTGTTTTAATCACAGTCAGATAAACCAACATAGGTGTCGACAGCCCATTGCAAGGGCAGCCTGGAGCATTTAACAGTACAGACGGTTGGTACTGTTGTTAATTTCTCATTAAGTCAAGTAATTTAGAAAATAAAAAAATGACAAATTATGTTTTTATCTTAAATTATTTGTCTTATTTTCTAAAGCACTTTAAAAACTAGGACTGGTCTGGACAAATCTGTGCATAGTATTAGAAGATATCTCTTAGCAATAGCATGGTCTTAATATTTGTGTGTGCATTTCCTACATCATAAATTACCTGAATCAGATTCTCCAGAAATATTATTTTTTTCAGAGTATGTAACCCTGACTATATAGTTAGATTAACTGAGAACCTTTGTAGAGGAAAGGAAATGTATATTCTCTATATCAAAATTTTATTAAGTTAGAATGCAACATGGTGTAGTTGTTGATTTTCTGAGTATTTCAAAAGCTCTCTAGTCTCCAATATCACCAATTAAAACTAGCTAAGGAGTTCCTCTCTGCTGTACCAGTCAGGGTTTTCACCATTATTATCTTTTTTCTTCAACAATGATCATGCAAATTTGCTATGTTGGGACTCTTAAAGGACTAACTTTCCTCAGAAGATTTACATTTTATACAACATTTTTGAGCCGTTGTCTCTGTCAATATCTTTTTTCATAATGAAATATTAAAAATATTTGTAGGTGTAAGAGGACATAGAGATCATCTCAGTGTTCTCAAACTGCATGCAAATTACTTGCTCTGTGATAAACCCATAAACTGCTTTGGGAATGCAATATTTCAGGTGGAAGCCTGAAAAGTCACATTGCTAATATAAGCTAGGGGTGTCATTTCTGAAATAAAGTATGATCTTTTATTTCATTATCTAAGACAGTCTTAGAGCCCCACCGTTCAATAGGAAGGCAGGAGATATGCTTATTGTTGGGAAAGCATCCCGAGAAAGATATAAATGTTCATTCTGTTAGGTTCTTACTGCTCTTTCAACCAAACATGAAATCAGCTCAATTATCTATGCTGATGGAGGAGAAATGGGAGCTAAGTAGACAAAACTGAAAAAAAAAAAAGATAGAAAGAAAAAGACTGCTTGCTAATAAGGACACAATTATTTATCACGAATTAAAAAAAATTGTCCTGCGTGGGTGTTTTAGAATTCAAGTTTGTTTTCCTTTCTCCTTAGATTGGATAATAATGCATAGTAATATTAATTGGAAAGACACAAATGATTAGCAAGTACTTATCTATACTTTGTGTCAGATATATAGCTGGGAAAAACAGATTTTGTTATTATTTTCTTACTGTTTTATGTAGTTTTCTTAGGATTTTCACTAGTAAGAGCTAATAAATTTAATAAAATTAAATTTTAGTTGCAGTTATTTGGTGGAATTATGTTTTTTCAATGACTGAACTTTGCCATTTACTATTTCATTGTGTACAGCGTATTATGCATTTAACAAATAGAATGTGAACATATTGTAAAGAGTTACAAGGAAAACTATAATCAAAATCATGGCTCCTGTTCCCTTTATACAATTTAGGGTCCTGTTCTAGAGATATTAGCTCCATCAATCTAATGTGCTCATCTTATAATTTTGTTTCGATCATTATTGAGATTATGTCATATGGATGCAGGAGGTAAAATTTTGAGATTTCACATATCTAAAATATTTAACCTACCTATAATTTTGAGGCAATAAAAATCTCAAAATGAAAACTTTCCCTACAGAATATTAAAGATATTATTCAATTTTTGCATATTTTTCATTACAGCTTTTGTATCTTTTTTATTTCTTACCAGAAGACTTTAACATGCCCCTTCATTTTTAATACTCACGCTTTTTTTAGTGGTGTAGCTCATATGATTGCAGGAACATTATGGAACTCTGAATTAAATTTGAATTTTATATAAATACAATTTCTTTTTAGTGGAAATATGTCCCAAATATTACATGAAAAATGTGGAAAGAAAATATCTCACTTAATTTGAAATTTAATTTTTTACTGGCATTTTGTGCTTTGTTACATCTGCCAGTCTTTCTCAGCATGGTCCTCCTTTTTTCCTTTCCTCTTCCCTTTTTCTTTTTTCTCTTCCTCTAGTCTCCTTTTCTTCTTCCCTCTCTTTTCTCTCATAACTTTTGCCCCCCCCCCCCTTTTTGGTCTTAGGTTCATTCAAAACAGACTGCTTTAGACTGGGTGGGTTAAAAAGCAAACATCTACTTTTCACAGTTCTAGATGCTAGATGTCTAAGGCCAAGGTTCTGGCTCATCTGGCATCTGTTGAATTCTCTCTTGGTTTCAGATGGCTGTGGACTCATCGTCTCCTCCCATAGCCCTGGTGGTAGTGAGCATAGAGAGGATGTGTGAGGATGGCCTCATCACACCCCAGAGGTTCCCCCTCCAGTAGGGTTAGGATTTGATGGTTAGGATTTCAACAAGGATTTAGAGAAGGGATGACACAAAGTGTCTATAGCAATTCTATTTTTCTATACTAGGAAGATTAAAGAAAGATAATTTCTAAAATATTTGTAGCCCAAGGCCAGCCTGGACTACATAGTGAGCTCTGGTCCAGCCTGAACTATAGAGCAAGACCCTGTCTCCATAAACAAACACATAAATAAATAGGATGTTTTCACCCATTCACTTTCTAAGTTGGTGCCTCTTGCACCCTTTTTTCTCAGACTAAGCTCAAACTTGGGATTTTCCTGCCTCAGCCTTCCAGAGTGCAGGGATTATACATCTGGGCAATGAAGCCCAGCTAGTTTGCAATTTTCAGAGTCTGAGTAGAATCATGGTCTACCAGCTTGAAGGCAGAGATTTTTTAGGGTACATTTTAGATTTAAGCAAAAACAGAGTGGTATTCCTCTGGCTACAAGTAGCACTGAGAGGACATGGGTGTCCAAAGTCTCTCAGTCTGGATTCTGCGCTTCGGAAACATCACAAACACCATATTCCCCTCTTTGTGCTTCTCATTTGCACATACTCTGTCTGTGGTGGTTCGCTTTGATCTAGTTGTTTCTTTTTGTAATTCCTATGCCTGTTTTGTCGTTCAGCCGTCTTACCTTAGTTCAATGAATTAGCGGCCCAGCCTTTCCCTCTTTCAGATTTTCCTGACCTTTCTTTCTGCTAGGTTTGTAGTCCTCTGAGCAAAAGTCGTAGAGTTGCATTTCAACATGTCAAAATATATTATTCCTAATACGGAATGACTGCAAGGAAAAAAAAATGGGAAAGGAATGGAAGGCATCTGGGACGGCTAGTAGACCATTATGCCAGTTGGATACTTTCAAAGGACAGGAGAGAAAGATTGAATAAAAGAATCTCAAGTAGCAATGAAGTTCTAAGTTGTTCAGCAGTTCTGCTGGAATCTGTTAGTCCAGTCATAGTTACCCCTTAGCAGAGGCCCATATCTCCTGAAGCCTGACAGACCTTAGTGTTGATGCAAAGACCACTCTTTGGCCAGGAGCGTCTTGAAGGAAATGCAGCCTTCAGATGAAAGCAGGGTTGAATTTCGGAGTGAAGAAGCTGAGCTCTTGCTCCCTACAGTATGAGAGCTGAGCGTATGTTCATGGTCACTGCTCTGCTCTCATTCTCTCAGGATTGTGGGGAGCTTGTGTGTGGAATTTATTCATTGGCTCCTGAATGGAGTTTCAACAAACAGTGTAAACAAACGCATGCATTCTATAGTTTGCAACAGGCATTCTGTGGTAATTGATTGTGCACTTTGTATCTAAATTTTACAAAAATGATTTTAAAACGTTTGAATGTATTCACAGAATATCAATGTGAGGTAGAAATGGAAGCAATGCAGGCATTGTCAAATTGTGATATTTTCCAAAATCCTTTTGCTGTGTGACACTTTGAAAATTAGAACTCTTCAGATAGAAGCAATTTATGTCTCTAAAGGAGGTTTGGTACTATTGTAGTAACTAGAGGTGTTAGTACTACTCCTGCTTTATAGATGGAGAAATGAGATGCATATAGAAGTGAAGCAGTATTCACTAAGTCACACAGCCATGAGGTGATGTGGGTATAATTTGAATCTAGATTATTTCAACAAAAAGAGCCTCTAGAATGCTTCCCCATTCCCACGGCACAGTTTGGTGACACAGCAATTTTTGTTCATCCAAGTGGAAATTTAGATTGGGTTAACTGGTCTAGAGATAATTTAGGAGCTTCTGAATAGCTAATATTCCATGATCAAAATCTATTTTCAAAAAGTTACTTAATTTAAAAAAAATATTTCTATATTTTAAGAGCAAATAATGCGTGAATCTTTATCATTTCAAAGTAAGAATAATCACTTAATTCTACTGGCTTGCACAACTCAGAAATTCCGGCCAAGCATAGTAAGAATGGCTTGTATCTCATCCATGATGTCTAGAGTGTCCTGTGGAGGAATTGAAGGCCAGGGGCCGGAGTGGTCTAGGCATCTTTATCTCACCGGTCTGACTGCTGGTACAGGCTGGTGATGTGGACTCAAGTGCTGCTCAGCACCCACATGGTCCTTCCCATGTGGCTTTGGTTTGCTCCCAAGCATTGTTAGGTGTTTTAAGAGTAAGCGTCCTTGACAAAAATAAGACTAAACCCATATTACCACCATTACCCACTCTTTTCGAAATCACATAGCATTATTTGCATCACTTTCTCTTTATTGAGAAAGTTATAAATGTCCACTCAAGTCTAAGGTTTAAGAGAAAGAATATGGGTTTCCCACCAATGTCCGTGTATCAGCTTTGCATTGTAGATGGGGCATGTTGAATGGGTTGTTTCTCTGAGCTACTTATCAATCATCTGGCTGTACCCTATGCACCTTTGAAAACTACTTCCTGAAGCAATTCTTACATGAAAGCTAGATACTGGCTTGGGAATACAATACAAACTATTATATGCACCAATTTTTTAAGGTAATACATATATATATATATATATATATATATATATATATATATATATTAGATAGATAGATAGATGTATCATCACTTTAAAATAGAGAAGAAACCAAGAAAAAGTAATATCGTATGAAAACTTAGCCACTACGGCAGTTTCTCATGGCTTACAGTTTCTGTATCTTGTCTTAAAAGCTGTCATTTCTGTTCTGTATGATGAATTAGTGGGAACATAGGTTTGGGAGACAGAAACAATGACTTTTAAAGCTCAATATTTTAACTTTGGCAAGTTACTTTCTCTAAGCCTTAGTCCTCTCCCCTGTGGAGTGGATAAAAATGACTAGCGTATAAAAAGATAGCTTGGGTTAAATGGAATATTTATACAAAATACACAGTACAAAATTAGTCATCATTCTGTTCCCCTCCTTCATTTAGAAGTAGGTTTTTCAAAGAACATGTATATTTGAAAAAGTCCGTAAAATTTACTTTCAAGTTGTAATCCTGTTGTCACATAGATTTCAAGTTGGTTATACTCAGAATCTCATTTGACAGGGGTAAATATATATTGACTTGTATCACATTCACATAACTTGAGGTATACAAATTTGAGGACAGCCCTGAAATAAGGTTGTGTACACTGGATTGTGGAAAAGTTGCACATTCCTTATTGAGCCTTCATAAATACCAAGCATAATGCTAGAAGCTGGGATCAAAAAAAAATAGACATAGACTAGTAAGTAAACATAGACCCAACTCCCATGCTTACTCTGTATTCCTGCTGTGTTAGATGTTGCTTTTCCTGCCTTTCCCTCACCAGTTTGAAATTACACTTGGTAGTCATTGCCCTTGTCTTGATTGTTTGATTGCATCGCATGTTCATTCCATATGATGATCATCTAGGCTTTTGTTTTCTTAATTTATTTTAGAATTCTTGTGGAGTCAGGGAACAGCTGCCTCCCTGGAAGGCACAGAGAGTGTGTGTCATGTATTGAGCAGTATACACCAGCTGCCTGTTTAGCCTCTATTACATTTAAAACACATTGAGCTCTAAGGGAATTCTGGAGTAGTTGAAGCAGAAGGATAGACATTGTTTCTATCAAAACTTAAATATTTCCCAGTTTATGTTTTAGCCTGCCTCCTGTTTCATTGAATTAAGAGACAAAGTGTAGAGGAGAGCGTATGATAGTTTCAAGTGAAGACTCCTGAGGCAGGTCCACCTCTGCTGTGCCAAGCACTGTCTGAGAGCGGCTCTCCTCTACGCGCCTATGCTCTCATGCTTGAAGTAGGCAAGGTGGCTGTCAGAGCCCGAATTATGAATCCCTTCATCTGGAACGATGCCTTTCCCTTGATATTACCATTTTACATGTCCTTCTCTTTGTGTATACTCTTCAGGTTCCCTTCTTCTCAAAGTTGACTTTTTTTATTGTTCTAGAATCTTGCAACCCAGCACTTCGGGAGTATGAGGCAAGAAGATTGCAAATACAAGTCCCGCCTGGGTTGCCTATGGTGACCTTATCTTAAAATTTAAAAATAAGGCGCGAGAGAGACCTGAGTATATAATATGAAAGCCCTCCTGTTCTCCAATTTGGGGAAAAATTTCTGGAATTATGAATATGCAATGCTTCATCTTTCTTTTTTTTTGCAGGAAACATTTCCTAAATGTCTTCTAACGTTGTTAGAAATTTATGTCACTTATAAAAATTGAATAAGTGCTTTGCTTCTGCTTTTATGTTTCCAGTACAAGGAATGGTCACAACATACAGGAAATTAATAATAATAATAATAATAATAATAATACATATGTTGGTCTGGTGACCTGGGAGACTGAGGCAGAAAGATCACAAATTCAAGCCCAGCTTCAGAAACTTAGCAATTTAGGAAAACTTTTCTTATAAACCAAAACTTAAAGAACGTAGCTAAGCTGGAAGGCCATAAGGTTAGATACCCAGTACCAAAAAAATGAAAAAAGACATATTTCCAAGAATAATGAGATAAATGTGTGCAAAAAGATAATTATGAACAATTTGAGGTAGATTAATGACAATGAGCTCTTAGTGTAATTTGTTATTTAAAATGTTTAAAAAATATTTTCGAGCACACCTTGTTGAGCAAATGTTTTCAGCAACTTCTGGCAAAATCATTGGGTTGCGTCTTCACGCTCTTTATTCACTAGATCTAGGACCATGAATCTTCTGGCTCTTCCCCAAAATCAAAAGGACCATGAAAGGTAAATGTTTTGAATTTACTCAAGGTCTCAAGGAAGCCAGGTCAGTGCATGTAAAGATATCCCTGTAAGACGACTTCCAGAACTGCTTCAGAAAAAAAAGAAAATGACAGGATATGCATGTTCAAAGTAAGAAGGAGAAATTTTCAGAAAGGTTAATGGTGGGGTGTCTCTCTGTATTTCTAAGTATATGGATTATGTGTGTATGTTTTCCCCACATTTTTCGTGCATATTAGTTATATAGATAAATGGAGACTTTCACCATATTTTTTTAATTCCATGTTGTACACACACTCAGCCATTGGAGTGTTTTCTATAAGGAACATATATTTTATGTATAAGAGAACAGCTCGATTCTCAGCATACTTTCTCCTGACTTCCCAGTGCTGGTTAGGTAGGTTTTGTTCAGTGCTTTAGTACTTCCTCTTTGCTACCTATTTTGATTGGAGTAACAAAAGTAGACACAGGCACTAGTCATATTCATGAGCTAACATTAAGCAAAATTCTAGCAAGAATATTTATTTTATATACATCAATGTATTTCCCACTTCTAAGTGTTGTGTATCCACCTCTGCTGGAATTAAAAACAATGGCCTTACGTTAAGTATGAGTTTGATTGCACTTATTTTTTAAAAGAATTATCTTTGATATTTATTAATTTTTACCCTCTTAAATGATTTCTAAATGCCGTGGTGCACTTTCTAATTGGTTTCATTTCAAGTTGTTACATCAGCATTTTTGAAGGCAGATTTTGTGTTGAAGAAAAAATGGTCTGTTTTGTCAGGATTGAAATATGGAAGAAACAGAAAAATAAAGCCAAACATATGAGCTCTGAGCAGCAAAGACTTGTGGAATTACTTGTGAAATGTCTGGCCATTTACTTAACTTCTCTATTTATTTTTAATCTCTAAAACAAAGTTTATTCTGAGGATAATGAGGACCAATATTCTTTAAATATAGTAGATTCTCTGCTAAACCTATTTGTCTTCCATTCTTTTCTACTTAAAGTCACTTTGATAGCTATAAATTGGGGGGATTCAATGTCCAAAACTGAGATTAAACTATTTGGCTTTGTTCTAACTAGACTTCACAAAATGGACTGGAAGATTTAATGTATGTATTAAAATATGCTATAAAGAAGAAACTAAGATTGTTTATTAAAAGTAATTATTGAGGGACTGGAGGAATGGCCCAGTGGTTGAAGCACTTTCATAGCAAGTGCTAAGTACTTGAGTTTGATTCATCAGCACCATATAAGCCAGGTGTGGTGGTGCACACCTGTAATTCCAGCACTTGAGAGGTTGAGACGGGAGGATTGCCGAGTCTAAGGGCTTCCTGGGCTTCATACTGATTTCAGGACCAGCCTGGACTGCAGAGTGAGGCCCTATCTCAAAAATAAAGTAATTATTGAATATTATGATATTCAACTCACCATAGGTGTCAGGTCCAGAAATTAATAGAAAGAAGTAAAAACATGTACACCTTAACCACAGGGAAGGACATTGGCATAAAACAAGTCAAGATGATTCAGTGCTATTAGAGTACTAATACCCAATGCTATAAGATACAGGGTTCAGGTAAAGCAATATGTTGTGTGAAGAAGAGATAATATTTCGAGTTGTATTTTATAAGTGTCAGAGATTTAAATTGGTGGAAACAGACCATCATTTAAAGCCGAGAAGCCAGCATGAGCATTTTCCATAAATCAATAGTTGCAGGACAGATTTGGACATCTATGTGGTATTTTTGAAACATCATCTTATCAACAGGTATCCCATCGTGTTTGCTTAATTTGAATTCCACAATTTGAACTAAACTGCAGGCTTTGAAGAGATGGTGAGGATTTCTGAGCAGAGGAGAAGAGACGAAGACATCTCTCAAAGCAAAAGCTATAATTTTTTTCCTTGAAATCTGAGTACCATGGATATTATTAGGACTTTAATATATGCACAAAAATGAATTTTTAGAAAGCATTTTAAGTATTTTCCTTAAGATTGTAAGTAGTTGAAAGAGTGACTATTTCATTCTATTATTTTCCTTTGTGTAGTCAAGAAACTAACTGTTTTTAAGGACTCACAGGTAGCAGCCGTATTTTTATTCAGTTTATCAGTGTAAACCTCAACCCAGTCCTAGGAAATGGGAGTGGTTACTGTTCCCATTTTAAAATAAGAGAGAAAAAGTGGTTTAGAATCTTACCTTACGTCAGAAACTAGTAAGTGTTTAGGGTTTAAGCTAAGCCCATATAAGTAAGCTAGCTTGCTTTTAGCACCTGAAATCTGGTGTTTCAATGAATTCCATATATGATCACATCAAAACAAAATTCTAAAGGCTTCACACAACTAGAGAAGTGAAGGACTTATGCAATAAAAGCTACAAAACATTGCTGAAAGAAGACATAAATAAATAAATCATGTCTCAATTTGATGGATGAAAAAATAATATGGTTAAAATAACAGTACTACCCCAAATGATCGGTAGACTCAAGGCAATCTCTATCAAAAGTCCCACATTTTTTTGTCTGCAAATAGAGAAACCCATTGTAAAATTCATATGAATCTCAAGGGATCTGTAATAGTAAAAATAGCCTTAAAAGGAGATTGAGAAGAATCACACTTGCTGATTTTAAAACTTACAGCAAGGAGACAGTAATCAAGACAGTATGATATAAAATCACAGCAATCATCTTGCTGCAGCAATCTGAATGCTGGGATTACAGGTGTGTGCCACCATGCCCAGCTTATGTGGTGCTGGGGAATTGAACCCAGGGTCTTGTGCCTGCTGGGAAGTACTTCAATTGCTGTGCCATTCCTCCAGCTCATGTTTAAGGACATTTATGTGAATAATCTCTCCGAAGTAATCATTCATATTTGTTCATTATAACTGAAACAAAATATATGTATTCAAATTATGTAGGAAAGAATTAGGTTTCTAGGTGTAAACAAAATAAAAAAATATTAATTTAAGCATTAAATAATGATTATTTACTTCTAATAACTTTTATGAGACAACAAATACATACTGGAAGTGTTTTCCTTAAGAGTTGGTAAAATTACACAAAGACATACAAAATAAATGATTTCTATCTTTATTTGCATTTGTTTTCTTTAAAGGGATATTATCAAAATATTTTATGTATATCTTTTCAAGAAAGTGTTTTCCTTTCTTTGAAGATGTAGTAAACCAATCTTCATCAGATTATTTTATTGTTTTTTGATTATTCTATTTTTTTCATTCACAGAAAAACTTTAATAAGTAAATAGCTTTTATATTCAAAGACTACACTTCTGCATAAACAATATTTCATACCTTATCAATTCAATTGAAGTTCTTTCTGGAAAACTTATATGTACTTTTTTCTTCTGGTCTTTAATTAATTTTATGCATATGAGTACATACTCAACTAAGAGTATTGGCAGGCAAAACAAAAGATAATTCAATAAATACAAGATGGTTGTTTTGAAAGGACATCTGTAATCTCCCAGACGTCTAGCTAATAGCTAGTAATAAAGTTATATTTTGGAGAATAACATTCTACCCTCAGTCAGAGATTCTTACACATTTTATTAAAATAACAAATGTGAATTTCAAACAGGCCAAGTTGTTTGCCGGCCCACAGAAGTAGTGCTGTCCTTCACACACTGAAATTGATGCCCAATGTCTGCCCCAGGTTCATCTTCAGTGAACTCAGCTATCTCTACAGTGCAATTGGTGCTTCATTCCTTTTGTCTGTTTCTTTGCTTTGTCATCCTGTGGAATTTTTGTCACTTAAATACAGTGACAGAATTATATTAAAAAATGTGTGGATCTTCCATGTAGATCTCAACGAATTTTGAGAGTGTATATAGGCATGGACCAAGGCACCATTTGCAAAATAGAGTATTTGCCTCATCTTAGAATGTTCTTTGGTGTCCGTTTTCAATCTGTGTCTCTCTCCACTATAGACATTCACTTTTCTGACTTCTAGACATAAATACATATCCTTTCCATTCTAGGGGCTAGTTTCAGCCATTTTTGAACTTCATGAAATGGAATCACACTGTATTTGACTTTTCATTCTGGATTTGTGTTTATAAATAAGGTTTTCAAGATTCATCTATGTGGTTGCGTGGGTTAGTTTCCATTTCTGATAGTGTTTAGGCATGTAGATATGCTGCATTATTTTTATCTTACTTCCTGCTGATGAACATTTAGATTTGTCCTACTTCCCTAGTTCTGTATAACAATCTAAATATTTAGAGTATAAAATTTGATATTGTGAAATAATAAATAAAAGCTAATCAACATTTCCATTGCCTCACATACTTATTTTTCTTGTAATAGAAGCATTAAGATAATCCAATGTAGAATGCATTATTATTTATAGTCACTATGTCAGGCAATACTTTTCTATAACATTTTCATCTTACTTGAGATTTTGTGCATTTTAACTAAAATCTTCCCCATCTCTTCTCTGTTTGCCTTTTCATTCCAGCGAGACCTTTGGCTAACTACCACTACACTCTGATACTGTTGGTTTGAACTTATTTTGTTTACTTTTTTGCTTCCTTAGTTCCTTTTTATTTTTTGATAACAAAATTACCAGACTTATAGTAGTGAATTTCTATAGAAATATGCACCCAAAATTTAAGGATTGCTCATTCTTTTTTATTTTTGAACAAAATTTTATTTAATAAAATAAGAAAAAAATAGTTCTATGGCTGAGCAGCCAAGGGACACCAGAGCAGGCATCCCTGGTATGACTTTTTTAGATTGTGCAGGTATGAGTGAGTTAATATAGTATTTATCTTTCTATGTGTGTCTCCCTTCACCTAGCATGTTCTCTGGGTTAATTGAGGTTCTCTCAATGATAAGACCTCTTTCTCTTTAGGGCTGGCTAATAATCCATTGTATTTCTTTAGTTTTCTTTACCAGTACATTTACTGGATAGATGCCTAAGTTTTTTCTTCCCTATCTTGACTATTGTGTGTAATACTGCAATGGACATAGAAGATCCAGCATCTCTTCAGTATAATAATTTCACCTCCTCTGAATATACTGACATTTTATTCCTCTGAATAAGCAATTTATGAGTTTAAATTTCATAACATTCTGAGCAGTGTGGTGGAATCTCACATTATCCTGCTCAATCACACCTGGATGTGATTATCCTCTTGCTCAGTGTTTTTGTTTGGGTTCTTACAAAAGGCAAAATACAGAAATTATAACAAAAGGATCAATTTGGAAGGCTCACAAGTCTGAGGACAGAGGTCGCCCAATATGGTGCCCTGTACATGTGAGAACTGGAAGGTTCAATGGCTGTTCAAATGCGAGGGAGAACACCCGTCTGGGACCATAGGACAGCCAGTGAGAGTCTGCTGTGCATCTTGGTTGTTCTAAGAACCATGGTGAAGACTACAGAATGACACTCAGGGACTGAAGATTGATAATGAGTAGACAGGCACAAATCGAAACTGCAGTAACTTCCTGATGAATATCTGCGGTGTGTACCAAGTCCATGTCAGTAGATAATTGTGAAGGCAATAGATTTCCCACAGGGTAAGGCTGTAGCAATCTTTCTTCTTGCTCCCTGAGTCCCCAATTGGGCTTCACGCATCTGAGTAGATGTTCTTCCCTCATTTGCTAGCTCACAAATCACACTCTAAGCCAGGCTGGCTCCTAACTGCCTAATCAAGGTGTGGTTCCTGATTGCCACAAGTTGAAAAAATCTCTCCAAAGGGCACATTCAGTTTGTCTGCCTTATGTAAGGTAACTGTTCTCTACTCACTTAGGAACCATCTTTGTCAACCAGGTCTTCTGGCAAGGTATCCTAGTCCCTGTGCTCAATTAACCATCATTTCATTGAATCGTGTTCAAGTGTAAAAGTAGTGACACTGGCAATTTGGATATGTCATAAGTGCCATTGAGAAGACATACAATGCTGCCTTTTAGTAAAAGGGTGAAAGTTTTCAACTTAAGGAAAGGAAAACCACATGTTGAAGTTACTGAGATTGGTGGCAAACAAATAAACAAAAAACAAAAACCCACAACAAACAAACACCCCCAAATCTTCTACGCATGACATTGTGAAGCACAGGATTTTTTTTTTCCTTAATTTTGCTCTTGCACCTTAAAATGTGAAGTTATGGCCAGAGGACATTATGAAATGTTTTAGTTAAAACAGAAAAAAAACATTGAATTACAGGGGTCAGTATTACCCAGTTACAAGTTCCTCTCTGGCTTTGCAATGTAATCCCTGAGCATAAGAGGGAGGGGGCTACTGTTACCTGAAAGTAAATTAGGGTAGCTGAGTTGTGCACTACTTCTATTTTAAATTTTTGAAGTATTACTATACTCTGTGTACAATAACTGAACTAATTTGTATCTTCAATGAAAGTGTACAAGGATTACAACCCTGTATCTTTATGATAACTAACCATTCTAACAGGCGTGAGGCAGTAACTCATGAGAGTTTTAATTTGCATTTCCCTTAGGGCTAGTAACATTGAGCATTCTGTTAGCTATTCACATGAATCCTTTCAACAATGTTTCTTTATATGCTTTACCATTTTTCCCCATTTTATTGATATGTCTAAGCACAAATTTTAAGGTTTACAATGAAGCTGAGCGTTTTTGCACATTCGTATCTTGTCAAGGTGACAAGGACTTTCCCACTCTCCTTTTGTCCCTCCCTCTACCCACCCCTCGCTCCCCCCACACCCCCCTGGTTCACTTTGTTTTTTGTTTTAAGTTCCATAAAGTTGTGATCTGGGTCTCTCTTATCAGAGAGACCATTCAATGTTTCACCTTCTGCTTCTGCTGATGTGATTATCCCCTTGCACAGTGTATTTGTTTGGGTTCTTACAAAAGGCAGAATACAGAAATCATAACAAAAAGAATCTATTTGGAAGGCTCATAAGTCTGAAGACAAGGATAGTCCAAGATGGTGGCCTGCATGTTGCTGATCTTCAGTCTCTAATTTTCAATCTCTGGTCTTCACCATTGTTCTTCAAACAGCCAAGATCCGCAGCCAACTCTGACTGGCTATCCTGCAGTCCTGGACAGGTATTCTACCTCACAGCTGGACAATGTTACTTATTCTTGCATATTTTGATTATTAACCCCTCACCTTGGGTACAGTTTGAAAATACTTTCTCCCATTCCATAATTTTTTCATTTTGTTGATTGTTTAGGTTATTTCAAAGTAATACTTCATCCCTTTTATCAATGGATATTTAATTGGAAAGCTATAACACACTTTATTCATCATCTAATGGATGAATTATTTCTACTTTTTGGTTTTCACGAATAGGACTTCAGTGGACATTCTGTGCAAGTTTGGGAGTGAATAAAACTTCTTTTCTTTAGATAGATACCTGTGAATGGAACTGACTGATAGAATAACTCAATACTCAAATTTTTGACAAGCTGCCAGAAAGCATTCCAAAGCAACTGGGCCATTTCACATTCCTGCTGGTAAGACATGATGCTTCCAAGTTCTATACAATCTTACCAGGGCTTGTTAGTGTCTGTCTTTCTTATACAGCCATCCCTGTAGGAAGTGGTATTTCATATTCAATTTGTGTTTCCCTATTACATGTTATGTTTGCATCCTTTAAAGTGTTTTTAGTCACTTGTTTGTTTTTATTTTTTGGAGAAATATCTATTTAACTTCATCCTAATTTTTAGATAGATGTTCCTCTTCCTACTATTTTTTGTGAAAATTTCTTCTACTGTTTGTATGTAATCATTTAACATGCATGGGAATACACACATTCTTCCTATTTTATGCAATGTCTGTTAGGTGTCTTAAAAATGTCCAATTTTGGACAACAATTTCTGACTTTGAAGTCCAATACATTTTTATTCTGTTTCAATTCATGCTTTTGTTCATATATCTAAGAGCCACTTTCTACTATGAAAACATCAAGTTTACACCTATATTTTCTTCTAAGAATTTTACAGTTTTAACTCTTACCTTTGTATCTTTGATCTGTTTTGACTGGGGATCCATGTAAAGACTCATCTGCGCTCAGAAATACCTTCGTTTGATATTTGTGTCTATTCCCTTGTTAGTTTCAGATTTTCAATTACTATAGTTTTCAGGTAAGATTTAAAGTCAGAAAATATGAAGCCATGAACTTTTTTTATCTCCTAGAATTCTTTAAACTTCTATGTGATACAAGGACAAGCTTGACAGTTGTTGAGAGGTCAGCTGGGAGTTAGATTTGATTGTGTTTTATCTAGTTATATATTTGAGCAAAATTGCCATTTTTGTAATATTTGATTCTCATATATCCTGCATTTACATTTAATGTGGCATTAACTCATTCAGCAGTCTAGCCAGAATGTTGGTAGTTAGGAAGGAATCATTCAGAGGAAGTCTGAGGTTAAGGATGGAAACAAAAGGAGGGCAAAAAGAGCGACTATTCAGGGAGACACAAGGCAGATGTCAATGGCAGCCTGTGGACATGACAAGGTGAAGGGGCTTCCTGTGGCAGGGCAGGTGTAATGTGGCAAGATACCCATCATAGGCTAGGAAAAGCTGAAGTGTGGCAGCACTTTATGTCAAGTTCAGTTTTGCTTCAATGAAAACTACTTTTGTGCCTCAGGTACTGGAAGAATGAGATTAGGGTCCATCATAGTTATTTTTTAAAAAAGAATGCTTTATTTTTATTTTTTGGCATAGATGATCAAATCTATGCCTTCATATTGAGCCTCATTATTTTTTTTAATATCAAGGTATTGTCTTGCTAAGTTTCCCAGTCTGGGCTTGAATTTGTGATCCTCCTGCCTCAGTCTCCCAGAATACTGAGGTTACATCACGCTAGGGTGAAGTATGTTTTAAAGCTTTGTCCTGTGGGCCACTCTTTCGTTTATTTGAAAAAAAATTTCTAATCTTCAAAAGGCTTCCTAAAGACTCTCATGAAGTTGAATATGATGTATTTGAGAGTAACACAAAGGACATAAAAGAGAACTATTAGCATGGAAGCATCCAAGGGCATCGTTTATTCTCCTGGCGTCATAAAACAGGACACATTCTTGCCAAACCATGGAGAACTCAGCATCTAAATCAGAGATGAACTATGCAGACGTGCATAACTGGAAGCTCTAATGGAAATGGCATTGTCACACAGCTACAGCTCTATTATGCTGTCCACTCCAGCCAGGTTACACTCACAATTGAATTAGTAACAGCTCTGCCCTGGCTGAGTTAAAATTGGATAGAACCAAGCAGATTCATAAGGTTTTGGGTCTCTTGGATATGACATGAATCTTCCCTGGGGATGTGCTGATTTTGTATTCCATTGGGTTGTGCATTGTCAAACTCAAGGGGATTCAAAAAATTGCTTATTCGTGTTTCATTTTTATGAATTTCTTTATTAGCCATTAGTTCTCACAGTTGTATTTACAAAGTCACAATTACCACGTGGTTTTTTCTGAAAATTTTAAGCAAGGGAGTGTTTCTTTCCCCCGGTGCCTATGTCAGCTGCATGACTGGAGCTTCTGATACTTATCTTGACTTTACTGCAGCTGAAAGATGGAAGCAGAGCACAGTGATTCTGGTCTCTCTTGGTAGAGATTTTTGTCATCTCATAAAACTTGATGACTATTTTTTGGCTTTATTGAAGCTATTTATCTTTGTTGCTATTCTGTTGCTAATATACTTTATTAAAGGGTAAATTTCCAATGACTGTAAATTTCCATTTCAAATATTTCCTCTTTTCTGTGGAGTTGGTAGTGCTCCTCTACAGGCCGTGATGGTATCCTTAATCTCACATTACTCTTTGGTCCACTTAGGCTACTTAATAAATGGAAAGATAATTTAATGCTTTCTAGAACAGTTGGAAAATACAGCAAACCTTTTAGTTTTTTCCAGAGATAAATACATACATATATATGCATATATGTATATATATATATATAGACAGAGATATAGATAATTTATATAAAATGATACTTTCTTATATAAAGAGACATTTTGTGGGAATCTCCTAGACTTGTAAAAATTTTGGGGCCTTTAAAATTTGTCTTATTGGGCTGGAGGAATGACTCACTGGTTAAAGTGCTTGCCTTGCAAGCGCTAAGTCAAGCACCAAGTACCCAAGTTTGATTCCCAGCACCACCTAAGCCAGATGTGGTGGTGCACACCTCTAATCCCAGCACTTGAAAGACTGAGGCAGGAGGATTACTGTGAGTCCAAGGCCAGGCTGGGCTCCATAGTGAGTTCAGGACCAGCCTGGGATACAGAGTGAGATCCTGTCACAACAAAACAAAACAAAACAAAACAGAAGTTAAGTAAAACGTGTCTTATTAAAATATAACTTTAGGAAAATTAAGTTATAGTCTTACTACTTAGTCCTAACTTCTATTTTTACCAATATTTTTATGATTTTCAAATTTTTTTCTTGCCATAAATTATTTATGTGCTTCTCATTGTTAAATAATTTTTACATTTTTCATTTGTTCTCAGTTGTTAGACATTTAGATTTTTTCTCAACACTTAGTATTTATGTAATATTAATATTTAGGTGTTTATAGTTATTTTCACTTTATTTTCTATATCATTACTAGAAAATAATCACCCAAGTGCAAGATTTAATGTAAGTGAAGGATGCCACAAAGTAGTGACTTATATTATCATGTATTATTAATTCATCATGGCTGAGACTTCTAAATATTTTCTGATACATGAATATTTGACTTAAAAACATTCTTCTGGTTTAAGATTTTTTTTTCAGCGCCTGGGTGCATAACACAGAAATTAGAGTGCTTGCCTGGTGAGCACAAGGCCCTAGGTTCAAATCTGTAGCACCACACATGCTGGGTCTGGTGGTGCATGCCTGTTATCCCAGCGCTGAGCCAAGTTCCAGGCCAGCCTAGACTATACAGTGAGTTCAAGACCAGCCCAGGACTGCAGACCATGACCTTATCTAATAAAAACAAACTTTTTAATTAGAAACAATTTACCTGAATTTAATGAATGCCATTTTACCTTTCAAGACTGTTCTGACTGAGATTACTGGACAGCTAGTTAAATCTAGTATGCTTATTGTACTCATTTTAAACTCCACCTCTTTATCTTCTCTAGAGTTTCTCCACTCCATGGATATCCTGTTCTACCTCCAGACCAGCCCTCTTTAAAAAAAAAAAAAAATCAATCTGTCTTGTTTATTAACTTTACTACAGAATAAAAAAAGGCTTTTCTATTATTCTAGTTTTTTGAATGCGTCTCTGTAATTAAAGATAAATTAGCAGCAACAAAGAAATTATGAAGTTTAGCATGCATGAGAGCTCCCATAAGGAAATGTTGATGATAAGAAATGGGGTTAAATCTAAGCCAGGCATGGTAGTACATATCTGTATTTCACGCTTCCTGCAAGTTGAGGCAGGAGGATCTCAAGTTCTAGTCCAGTCTAGTGAATTTAGCAACTTAGAAATTTAACAAAACTGTCAATAAATAAGTTAATAAGAGAGATTGGAATATAGCTCACTGCAAAGATCCAAGAATCAATTACAGCAGAGAAAAATATGTTTGGATGAGGGGGACTGTGTGTGGGGGGTCGGGGTAGGTGGGTGTATGTGTAAAGGAGATATGATTAAACCTGAGTATGTTGAAAGGTGTAAAAAAAGCAGTGAAACGAACTATAACAAACTCTGAGTGTGAGGGGAGACCCAGAAAGATCTCTATGTACCATCTGTCACACTGGAGGGGCACTTCCCATGTGAGGCTCTCATAGTGCCACTTAGTGGGAGAGTAGAGACCTTTCTATATCTGACATTTTTCAGATTTCTTCAGGTTGAACTATTCATTGTGTAAAGTTCTCGTACTTTGGGACAAAATGATGTGAATCCTGTCACTTTGCTGTCAGAAATACATACCGACTCTTACTTGAGAATTGACAACTTTCTTTCCGTTGTACATTTCATCCCTTTTCAGTCTTACTCTCTTGCATTATGTCACTTATACTTTAATCCAATAGAATTCAGGCTACTTGCTCATCTTGGCCCTTCCTTATATAAGACACTTCACTCTCTGTGACCACCTGCCAGATCCTTCTTATTAAAGTATCATATTTCATTTGAAGACATTTCACGTTCACTTACTTACGCATTATTAGCTTTTCTAATTTAAAATCTCATAAAATATTTTTCTTAGCATATATATTTATGTTATATACTTTTTATTATATATATTTATTTTAAAGTGTTTTAATTAGCATATCCACATGTTTTCTGAAACTTCTTTTGCCAGGCAGTGGCACTTTGAGACAACCGTGCTTAAGTCTTCAAAACATTTTTCTTCTCAATTGCATAGGATTCAATATCCATTCACCAAATAAAGTAGCCAATTTATATCACAGACTTTAAAATATGAAATAACATTCTATGATCCTTCCTCATTGGTAGATCAATCCTTGATTGATCTTGATTGATTAATTCTTGAGCTTTTTAGTTTATGGATTGAAGAGGGCATGTATTCTCAATGAAGCAAATAAAATATTTTAAATTATAATTTTATAGAAAACTTAGACAAAGATACACAGGTTAAGTGCAGTCAAGTGTCTTGACATTGAAGGTTTAGCTTGCTTTCTTTACAACAAGCAGATGCAAAAATTCTAAAACACCAGCAAAGGGAGTCCTGCAAATTATTAGAGAGATCATAGGCCATGATGAAGTTGGTTTCATTCCTGGGATGCAGAGTTGGCTTAATATATGTAAGTCAATTATTGTATGCAACATATTAATAAAAAGAACTGCAAAAAATATGAGCATCTCTATTGATGCATAAAGGGTCTTTGACAAAATCCAACATTCATTCATGGTAAAAACCCAGAGAAAAATACATATGGACGGACCTAGATTCAAAAGAATATAAGCCATATATGCCAAATCTACTACAAATATCATAGTAAATGGAGAGAAATTGAAAGCATTTTCCCTCAAATTAGTAACATTCAGCACTTCTATTCAAAATAGCTCTTGAAACCCTAGCCAGAGAAATGAGACAAGAGAGTTAAATAAAAGAAATACATATCAGAAAGGAAGAAGTCACACTATTTTTATTAGCAGATGATATGATTATGTACATAGAATACCCCAATAATTTGACCATGAAACTCTTACAGCTAATTAGCAAATGCAGCCAAATTGCAGGGCATAAAATTAATACAAAAGTAGAATTTCTCTACACTAATATAGAACTCACTGAGAAAGAGCTGAGAAGAATAATTCTTTTCTCAATGCCTCCTCAAAAAAGTAAATACCTAAGAAACTGAAGGAAAAATAAACCTAAAGAAAAACTAAGGAAGTGAAGGATCTCCACAAATAAAACTATATTATGCTGAGAAAAGAATTGAAGAGGACATTAAAAAATGAAAAGATGTCCTCAGTTCCTGAGTAGACAGAATCAATATAGTCAAAATGGGTGGGCTGCCAAAACTTACATACTTATTCAATACAATTTCTATCAAAATAACTTTTTCACAGAACTTGAAAAAAATTCTTAAATTTACATAGAACCAACCAACCAAACAAACAAACAAAAAACTTAGAACAACCGAATGAATCTTGAGTAACAAGATAGGAGCAGGCATCATGATTCTAGACATCAAATTATATTGCAAAGCAACAGAGATTTAAAAAAAAAAACTTATACACTATTGACACAATGGTAGACAGACCAATGGAACAGAACAAAGGATGCAGAGACGACTTCAGGTTCACTCAGCTACCTGATCTTTGTTAAAGTGGCCTAAAACATACACTGAAATTGGTTATCCACATGCAGAAGAATGAATCATGAATCTAGACACACACCTATCACCATGCACCAAAATCATATCAAAGTAGACCAATGACCTACATATTAAAACAGACACAGTGAAACCACTGGGGGCAAAATGGGGAAAATTAAAAGATTGAGGTGTTGGCAAGAAATTTCTTAATAGGACACCTGATGCAAAAGAAATAGTACCCAAAATCAAGTAGGATTATGTCAAATTTAAAAATTTCTTCAAGGCAAAGGACACTATCAACAGTGTGAAGAGAGAACTGATCAAATGGGAAAAAGGTTTTACCACCTACACCTCAGTCAGAAGGCTAATAACTAGAATATGCAAGGAACTAAAGAAAAATAGACCCTTCAAAATTAAAGATCCAGAACTGGAGGAATGGCTTAGTGGTTAAAGTGCTTGCCTAGCAAGCACTAAGTCAAGCAGTAAGTACCTGAGTTTGATTCCCCAGCACCATGTAGGTCGGGTTTGGTGGCCCATTCCTGTAATCCAGAACTCAGGAGCCTGAGGCACAAGGATTGTGGTGAGTCCAAGGCCAGTCTGGGCCACATAGAGAAATCCTGTCTCAAAAACAAACAAATAAGCAAATAAATAAATACATAATCAAAGAACCTATTAAAATGAGCAACTGAAATGAATAAGCTGTTCTCAGATAAAGAAGCTCAAATGGCCAGCAAATACATAGAAAGATGTTCAACATCCTTAGCCATTAGAGAAATACAAATCAAAACATTATTAAGATGTCATCTTGCCTCAGTGAAAAATGGTGTATATCAAGGACTCAAATAGCACCGAATGCTGTCAGGGTTGTGGGGAAAAGGAATCCCTATACGTTGCTGGTGGGAGTGTCAGTTGGTACAGTCACTATGGAAAGCAGTATGGAGATTCTTCAAACGGCTGATAATAAAAATTTTATTTGATCCATGTTGGGTATTTTCCGAAAGAGTGAAAGGCAATGTGTAGCAAACATACACGTATACACATATTTATACCAGCACAACTAACCATAGCTAAAATGTGGAAAATGATAAAATACCCATCAACAGATGAATAAATATAAAAGCTGTGTTATATGTACACAATGGAGTACTTCTCTTCCATAAAGACAGGTAGATTTGAGGCTTTATAAGTAAGTTAATTAGAATGGGGGAAAAACAAACAGGCTTTTCATTTAACGAATTATTTAGGTATCTTTTGTTGGTTGGAAGAAGACACAAACAATCGATAAATTCAGTGCCATAATGAAAGGAGATGTAAACATCACATTGTGATAGAGTGTTCACTGACAATGATGATTTGCTTTGAAGTGTGTATTTTTGTTTCAGTGTTAATTTCCTGGACATTATTGTTCACTTTCCCAACATTACCATCATAGGCAATGCTTTAATTATGTAAATATAATAGTAAATTTCAAAGGAAATAAGGCAATAGTTAAAATATCTTTTGCTTCATCTACAACATTAATGTTTGATGGCACTGCACATACTTACTATCACTCTTTTTATGAATGTCAGTGTTGTTTCTAAAACTGGACTTGAACTTTTAGAGTTCCCAATGTAATTTAAAAATACGTGAAATACTAATTTATTGGCGGGTGATAGATGGTAGAGTTATTTCATAGTAATTTATGGTGAAATCTTTGAAGATTAAGCAAGTCTGTGTTTCCAATGAGCGCTGGAAAAGGATCTCATGAATTTATAGTCACAGTTATAATATATGGAAGGGCAGAGGCCAATTTATGCCAAACATTCTCTGCACATCAACATGCAATTATCGTTTGCAATGCTATGTCAACTTCAAAATATATTGCAATAATAAGTATGTTTCTAATCATATCATTATTAACTCATCTACTCTTCGAAATTTGTGTGCAAAGTTCTTTGGTCACCTTAGCTGTTGAATTAGTCAGTGTGATCCTCCTATACTTACATAGTGCAATAAGATAAATTTTCTCAAGTTGTTCTTAGTATTCTCAGAAAGTAGAGAATACACGAGAATTGCTCCATGCTGTTTTTTAAAGAGGAAAATGACTTGTATTTGATGATAATTTACTCTAATGGTATTGGGAAAATTTGGCAAAGTTTTGACATTTAAAAAAATCAATGGGCTTCTGTTTCTAGCGCTATGCTTTTTTAAAAAGCTTCCGTGTCTGCTGTTGTACATAATAAATTCATCACACCATGATCCAGTGCCAAATCAACTGGGGAAAAAATAGCCTGGACTCTATGTCTGGGCTGCATGTTCTGGACTTAACGAATCTTAAACCTAAAGTCTCATTACAGGAATGGGGAGAGCCATATGGCCCAAAGAGCCTAAGGAAAATGGAGAGAGAAGTGCATCTGGTGCTTTGGCACCTACCACTAGATTCTGGTTCAAGTCACTGTAGAAATGTGAACAAGTCCCCTGAAATGAAAGTGATTTGGTACTTTCAGCTAGGTTAATAGGCTGTCATTTTAGATTGGGATGATGTTTGCTGTTAGGAGAATTGGTTCTTTTTAGACACAGAATGAGTGACTATTTTCTATTACGAATAGCATATAAATGATGTGACATGTGACTTGTTGCTCTGTGGTAGTTTGCTGTCAACTGGGAAAGACAGTTGCACAAGTAAATAGGAGCACTTTCAGGTGTTAAATGCTATCTATGATATTGACAATGGAGCTGGAGGACATGTGTGGGAAAACCAGACTGTCATCAAAGTTGGACCCATCAAGCTATTATGTGAAGGAATGAAAACTGTGAACTCATCCTATTACAGATTCCTGGCTGTTTCATGAGTTTTCAGTGCCTCTCAGGGCCATCCATGTCACTCTTGGTATCTAGTAGGGAGTATTTGTAAAAATGCATAATTGTGTCTAAGCCAGAAATTTCCTTACCTGTTTGCAACTCACCGCCCCCCCCCCAAAAAAAGTACCCTTTAAAATGTTATCCTTATAGTCAAGAGCATATTTCATTTTACCTTGACACCTCAGTGATTAAACAACTGATCTTGAGAATGAGTCACTAGGATAAGTGAACTGAAAAATTTGTGTATGATCTGCAATGTACACTACATGTCAGATTTTGTGTGCTCATTGATTTGTCTGACAAATTCCCATTTAGACTTCAAAGACTTCTCAGGTGTCAAATTTTGTCTTATGAAGATTGCTCTGCCCTTTGTTTTAAATAAGAAATACATATGTCTTACCCTTTTTTCATCTTTAAATGAAGCACATCATATCCAAGCTTTGCAATTTATTAGCTATGTGATTTAAACAAGTGGTTATATACATATATATGTATGTATGTATATATAGATAGATAGGTATCTATATATATGCTTATTTACATACATGTATGTATATCTCTCTTTATCTATGTATCTATATGTATGTTGTTGCTTTGCTCTTGCTCTTAATTGTGTAATTGTGTCTGGCGCAGTAACCCATAGTAACTTAAGATTATCACTGTCTTGCGTTTTTTCTGCAAAAGACTGTATTTCTTAATGTCAAAAATAGTACCTTGCACACTGGTAGTATCTTTATAAATCTTAGCTTAATTATGTCTCAGTCATTCTACATTGCATTATCATTTAGGAAAAAGTATGGTAAATTGTTTGATGTTGTTGTCTTGTTTTGTTTTTCCACACTAACCTGTCAAAGAAAGATACTCCTGTAAATTCATCAACATCTTTTGCCTTGGAAGATTCTTCCATGTGACACTTATGATTCTATTCTAGGGTAACAGAAGTCTTGAGCTCTTGCAGTCCCCGGTAACCCTAATGTACTTCATTCCCTCTAATGCAGACACCCTTATAATTCTAGAGGAATAGGTGTCATGAGATGGGAGAACAGAAATTCTGTCAGGCCATTTACAGAGATACAGTCCAAAAAACTTATAATTAATGTAGCCTATGTGAGAAGTTAATGGTAGCATTGAAAACAGGCATTGCTATTGACCATATTAAATGAGAAAAAGTTGAATTTTAAAATGGAATCTCTACTGCTAAAAGTAATATGATCAAGTTCTTTACTGCAATGTTCAAGGTTATCATCAGTGAAAGAAGGTTAATACTTTCTAATCTAGGGATTAGCATGAAAATTAAATATATTGTATATGAAAGCACGTTACACAATGCTTTTGAAGTTGGAGACTTTGATGATTGCCCTCAAGTTTTCTCAAAGTCGATAATTCTCACCTGAGAATCCATTAGAATTTCTTTGGGAGATTTTTAAAAATGCCCCTTGAGGCTTTAGCTAGTGTCTGCATCCTTCCAAAAAATTTTGGTTGTAACACATATCTATTTCTAATGCACTCTGCTTCTTGTGACCTTGCCTTATGACGTCACTTTAACTGCTTCCATTTGCTGCTCCTCAGCCAGATGTAAATCGCTATGCTTAATTCTCGCATGAGAATTTGTTGAGTACATGAAACTCTGTATCCTGCCTTTTTTTCTCATGGGAATCTGAAAAACTACACTTGTATATAAACAGTGCATTGCAATATTTGCTTAGTTATGTACACTTCCGGTTTCAGAGAGAGACACTGTTTTCATGGAGTTTCAGAGATGTTCTCTCAAATCTCTTCTCTGAGTGTAGCATGCCTGGTGAATGGCTTTACACCTGATTCTCCTTGTTACCTGTCTCCTGTCTTTCTGGCATGGCTGTAAGATACCACTACTTTCATGCAATATTCTGCCATCAACTGGGCCATGACATACAATAAAAGATAGAAGAAAAAATTAAGAAATCACTTTTTTTAATAAAATCTGATTTCCAAGTCTGCCAAATTTTGTTTGGGAGACAGTAATAAACCTGAACTTGTCTTTCTTTCATATTTCTGCTTTCACAGCTAACATGAAGTATACGGTTCAACATGTTTTAGAATACTCTCGCTAGGTCGAGCTGCAGAGATTTCATTTCCATAGTCACCATCCCCATTCAGGTAAGAGAAATAATGTGTGCATATATACACACACACACGCGCGCGCGTAGATTTTTCACTGTGTTTGGGACAAACAACATTCAAAAATTGAAAAAATAAATGCGCAGCTCTCTCAGTCCCAATTGAGAGTATTCTTTCCCATTATTTTACTCTTTAATCTATAATATCATTCAAAGCCAAATGTCATCAAAATGATTTTTTCAATGACGTATTCTAGAAACTTTCTTCCTTTGTTATGATACTGCTTATATCTGTTTATTGTCACATAACATCGTAAAGCTAACACATAAGAATGAGAATATCAAATTTCTGTCTTTCCTAAGTTTATTTTTTGTTTTGTTTTCTTTGTTTGTTTATTTGTTTTTGTTTTTGACATCAGGTCTCGCTCTGTAGCCCAGGTTGGTCCTGGACTCACTCAGTATGTAGCACAGGCTGGTCTGAACTTACACCAATTTTCCTGCCTTATCCTTCAGAGTGCTGGGATGACATGTGTGCATGACCATGCCCAGGTATATTATAGGGCGGGGGGATCTAACCCGGGGCCTTGCCCTCCCCGGCCCTGTCTTCTCTTTTGTTGAGAGAGATATTTCACAAATCACTGTACATTCAGAAGATATTCTATGATCTGTAGCATAATAATATCTGTCATTCAAAAATGAAAAATGTATTAATAGCTGGAGTTGCCAGCCTTGATAGGACGTGGGCTGCCTGGCAGGAAGCCATGGTGGGCGGCATGCTCCTCACCCCTCTCACTGCCCCCGAGTCCCACCCTGTGGGTCCTGCTGATTCTGCAGTGTGATGAGTTGTATCCTCATTACATTATATATCACAATGAATAATAACAATAAAACCAAAAGTGAACAGTAAATGATAATACTCTTGAGTTGTCCGAAAGCCATTCCTCCACTCCAGTTCATGGGAAAATTGTCTTATATAAACGTGGTCCCTGATGCCAAAAAGATTGATGACTTCTACTTTATAACGAAGTCTTGTAATTACTGTACATTACTTGTAACTTGGCTTCTAAATCCCAAACACTAAAAATTTAATAGCCAATGATTTTCTGAAAGGTCAAATCAGTAAAGTTCATTGCGTTTTAGAATGTTCTACGATGTCCAATCCCAAAAGAACACAGAAGGACTATAGAATCTAGGAATAGAAAATCCTGGCTCTCTAAAGGCACTGGATAAATCCCAGGGCCACATTCCACTTGTTCATTGTGGCAAAATATTTCAGTGCTACCACTCCTCTTCCTGAATTGATAACTGCCCACCACCTAGTGACATGTTGTGCCCGTTGAACTGAGGTGTAGTCCATAAACGGTCCTTGTTCTAAGCATGGGTTATACTGCATCATGCACACTCTGTCCATACCGAGGTAAAGAAGAACGTTTGAGTCACGTGGTTAAGCAAACCACAGCAAGGAAGTGCGCTTTAGGAAAACTCTCACGTATTTCCATTTTCATAGCAAAGGAGGTAAAGAAGGATAGAAAGTTTATGGACTATTTAGCATATTAACTCCATTATTTTATGACCTTATGAGGAGGGACATGTAGTACCAATTTTGGTGTAGTTTCTCCCTCAAACTTCTTGCAATCATCTCTAAATACTGGAATGATTCTTCTCTTTAGGTTTTGAAACTTGTTGACTTTATTGCCTAATGAAGTACTGGTTGTTTTTGACTAGGGTATGAAGGGGTACATCACAAATCAAGTAATTTCCTACCATTTCAAGTTCCTAGGAAATTTTTCTGTTGATCGTTGTGGCCACATCAGATACTCCAAATTACAGGATTTTTTTGCTTCAATGTGTGAAGTGTAATTTTCTTTTACTAAATAGTCTAAGCTCACGAAACTTCCATATAAAATCCTCCAAGTACATGTACAATATAAATGTATATTTAAGCAATATCAAACATATAATATGTCAAAAGTATATAATAATATAAATGTAAAATCACATAAGAAAATTAGAAACCTTGTCAGCTTCCCGCCCTCCTTCATTTTTATTCTTTCATGGCAGCTACTGTTAATAACTGGGTCATACTTCTCCAGCTGTTTTCTGTTCAAAAAGACATAGATGCTGGATTTGAAAAGTAAAGGTTTAAATTTCTACTACATAAAAATGATTTTAGAAACCCACAACTATGACATTAATAGATTGCTTTAAATAAGCACTATTTTGTCTTGATAGGCTTTTAAATTATTTTTAATGATAATTTTATTGTGGTAAAAATTCACAAGACATAAAATTTAACATTTTTGTAAATACATGAATTTCAAGTTCTGTGACACATTAGAACTGTGGGGTTCGGGGAAATGAGTGAGCATCTATCTCCACCCCTTTTTCAGAGGTTCACCTATTTCCTCGCTGACCATTGCCCCTCTTTCCACCCTGTCACTCATGTTAAGGTCTCTGTGTCATTATTTTTGTGCCTTTCAGAAGAAGGACACCTGTCAATAGTCCGTCTTTTGTGTTTCATCCATTTCACTGAGCATTATTAACTTTAGGTGGCCTATATTTGTTCGAAAGCTTCATTTCTGTCTTTCTTTATAGCTGCATAGTATTTCCTTGTGTGTAGGTACCACATCTTCTTTAACCATTTGTCTATGGATGGGCTTCCAGAATTTGGCTATTATGAATTGCGCTGCTATAAACATGGATATGCATGTGTCGCTTTGATATGTTGACTTTATTTCTTATGGGAACATGCCCAGTAGGGCAGTACCTAGATCAAATGTAATTTCTATTCTCAGCTTTCTAATGAACCTCCATAATGGTTGTACCAGGTTGCACTCCCACCAGCAGTAGAGTTCCTTTTGTTTTGTTTTTGTTTTGTTTTGTTTTGTTTTGTTTTTTTGCACCCTTGCTAAAAATGGTTGTTTTTTGAGTTTTTGATGTGGGCCATCCTCACTGGAGTGTGGTGAAACCTCAATATTGTTTTTATTTGCATTTCTCTGATGGTCAGTGATAAACAACACTTTTTTTATATCCGTGTTGGCCATTTGTACTTCTGGGAAGTTTCTTTTCATTTCAGCTGCCCACTTCTTGGTAGGTTCGTTTATTTTAGGGGATTTTATGTTTTCAGTTTATTGTATATTTTAGATATTAATCATTTATCTGAAGTGTTGTTGGTGAATATATTTTTCCACTCTGTGGGTTGTATCTTCACCTTGCTGATATTTTTTTTCTTTTTTGCTGTGCAAAAGCTTTTTAATTTAATGTATTCTTATTTGTTGATTCTTGCTGAGATATATTGTACAGTTGATGATCTGTTCAGAAAGTCCTTTTCTGTCCCTATCTCTTCTATGGTTTTACCTATTTTGTCTTCCAGTAAATTCATTGTTTCTGTTTTGATGTCCAGTTATTTGATCCATTTTCATCTGATTTTAGTGTGTGGAGACAGATATGGATCCAGTTTTATTCTCCTGCATGTGGAGATCCAGTTTTCTCAACACCATTTGTTGATGATGCTGTCTTTTCTCCAGTGGATTGTTGTGGCCCCTTTGTCAAAGATAAAGTGAATAAGGGTTCTTGGGTTTGTTTCAGTATCCTCAGTTCTGTTCCACTGGTCTTCTTGTCTGTTCTTATACCAACGTCATGTAGATTTAATCACTGTTGCTTTGTAGTATTTTCTGAAGTCTGGGATTGTGATTCCTCCAGTTCTTCTCTTGTTACTCAAAATTGCTTTAGTAATTCTATGTCTCTTCTGGTTCCATTCAAGTTTTAGGATTTCCTGTAGTTCTGTGAAGAATGCAGTTGGTATTTTAATTGATATTGCATTGAATCTGTATATTAGCTTCAGGAGAATGGCCATTTTTACAATAAAAGTTATTTCTATCCAGAAGTGTGGAATATCTTTTCATTTTCCAAGTGCTCTTCAATCTCTTTCTTTAGGGCTTTGTAGTTTTGTTTTGTTTTTGTATAAGTCTTTCACCTCTTTAGTGAGGTTTGTTCTAAAGTGTATTTTTGTTGTTGTTTATATTATGGTGAGAATTGTTTTCTTCTTGATTTTCTTTTTTCTCTTTGGGTTTGTTATTGCTGTGCAGGAATGCTATTCATTTGTGAATGTTGATTTTATAACCTGCTACTTTGCTAAATTTATTTACTAGTTCTAAGAGTCTTTGTGTGGAAATTTTGGTTTTTCTTTGTAAAATATCATGTCATCTTCATATAGGGATATCTCCACTTCTTTCCTTCTGATGCATATTCCTTTTAATTCTTGTTCTTGCCTGATGGCACTTGATGAAATTTCAAGCACTACGGTAAGTAGTAAGGGTGATGTGGGCATCCTTATCTCATCCCTGAATTTAGTGTGAATGCTTTCAGTCATTATGCTTCCATTTATGATTATTTTGGTTAAGGGTTGTTATAAATAACTTGAATCATATTTAGGTAGGGTCCCTCTATTCCTGCTTTTCTCAGAGTCTTTATCATAAGTATGTATAGGATTCTGCCCAATGCTTTTTCTTTATGAGATAATATGATTTCTACCTTTGTATCTGTTAGTGTGGTTTATTACATTTATCAATTTGCATGTGTTGAACCATCCCTGCATGTTTGGGATGAAGTCTAATTAGTCATGAAACATAATCTTCTTTAGGATTTGCTACATTCTGTTAGCAAGGATTTTATTGAGTAATTTTTCATCTATATTCATTAGGGATATCGGTCTGTAATTTGTTTTTTATCGGGTTTTTGTCTGGTTTTGTAATAGTTTATGCTTGCTTCAAGAAATGAATTGGGCAGTTTTCCTTCTTAAAAATTTCTTGAAAAAGTTTGGTCATCATTGATACTAAATCTTCCATAATTTTAATAGAATTCTAGTGGAGGTCCATCAGAATTCATTTAAATTAAAATATTAACTATAAATTTTAAAGAACACATTAATTTGTGAGCAGAGTGAGAAAAAATCTTATTCAGCACCCTATATTTTCAGAAAGCTTAATAATTCAGAGTACTGTTGGGTAACCAAGTGAGATTGAAAAATTTGACTTTGCCATAGTATCATAGAAGAAAGCGATACTTAAATTTATGGTTAAATGGATATCATTTCAATTTGTAGTTGTTGTACCTTTATCATCACATTTTGCCCTCTCTAGTAATAATTATTAAATCGTCAATCCTTTATCTTTGCCTCAGAAAATAATTAGGTCATACATATAAACTTCTAATTTAGAAAACTATTAAATATACTCTACTGTGTATATTATTAACTTTGAAAATTGCTTTCCAAACTAAAAAGCTTATCATGAACATACTTTCAATTAGTAAATACCTTTCTTAAAATATTTTCAACTGATGGATACACTTGCATTTTCTTTGTTTCCTTTTCCTGCGTTTTCTTCCCGTCATTCTTTTCTCTTTCTCTCCTTACCTCCGTTCATTTCTAAAATAGCATTGCTTAAACCACATTTGATTTGCAAGAACAAGTCCTAAGACTAGATTTAATCAACTGGTGGGAAAATAGATGCTATTTATTACAAAGAGGAATTTCAGAATTTCAAAAGAAAAGGAAGACGATTGCCTCTACCACACCACTCATCTCTATTAAAACTTTTAGAGATATCAGTGATTCATTTTGCTGCAGTGTGTGTGGGCTGTGTGTGTGTGTTCGTGTATCTGCATGTGTAAGATGAACCAAAATTTATTGGACATCTAAATTTGGGATAAAACAGACTTGACAAATATATGTGTTCATCCATCAGATATTTCAGTTAACTCTTTCAAAAATAAATTTTAATTTTCAAATTTTTAATTGCAAACTCAGTCAAAAATTTGTAATGTAAAATAATTTTTAAAATCAAGTACCTTTTTAAAATATTTTAAAATGAAAAGTCTCTTATACACTTCAACCCTGAATCCTTTATTCTTTTTACATTATTCTTATACACTTACTTTTCTGTTTTTAATAAATAATCAGCATTTCACTAAGATTATGCAAATATTGAGTCAAGACATATTCTGTAACCATATTTCACGTTAGTATAAAAGTTTATTTCTCATGGTTTGATAATTGCTTCCGTTACATTTGATTGCTTATTGTTCTTTATACATCGGATCAATATTTTCTATTTTTATTCTCATTTCCATAAATTATGTCCCAGCGCATGGCCAACATAGTACATAATTAATAAGTTCATCTTCTCTAAGTGCTCTGGCCTATTGCTCCCATCAAAAGAAAAAAATGTTTTACATCACCATTGGCTAACGTTTCCCACTCTTACTTTCGGGAATTTTCTTCTTACCTGCCTTCTCTTGACTCCTCTACTTCCTTTGTGAACTTGATCTATCGCCTTTCATTGATTACTTTCTCATCATTTAATAGCTTCCCAATGGAGGCTACATGGGAAATAACTCTTTGAGAAATTGAAAGTCTAAAGTTGTCTTTATATCATCCTCGTCCTCCATTGCTTATCTATATTGTTACATAAAGCTATCTTGAAAACAGAATTTCTAGTTTTCAACATTTCTTTTGAGAAGTCTGAAGTGAGTGTGATATTTACTCCTTTTTTTCTTTCACTTAAGAAGTTGTAGATTTTTCTGATGTTATGGAACTCGTGATCCCTAACCTTTACATAGATACCCTAAAATTTATGTATTTGTGCATAGATGGGTCTTTTTAATATGGAAACTCATATCTTAACAGTCTGGCAAATATTCTTATATTGTTTCTTGGAATTTTCTATGCATTTTTGTGATACATGTCCAAAGACACATACTAGCCACATGTTGAAACCCTTCAATAGAACCTTTATGTTTATTTTTTCTCTTTTGTCCATACTTTTGGCTTGTAGCACTCTTTAGATTTATTTTCCATTTATTTCTCTGAAATAAATTAAAAATTGCAAACAAAAAATGAGCTAAATATTTCCTCATATATTTTTAACTTTCAAATGTTCTTTCTTTTTTCTGATTGTAACTTCTTTATAACATTCTCTTTTTGACACATTATAATTTCATGTCAAAAAATAATTAATTCAGCAGTATTTTACTTTTCAATTTTGTAGATTTTTGTCATGTGTGCTTATGTTAATATTTTACTTTATGAGATAGCCTTCATCACATCCCCTGTTCAATCCCTATAAACTTAAGTATGAGACAATGAGATGCTAATTATCTCTCTGTGCTTAGATAAGATTATTGGCTTTGTGGAAGTCACTGTATTGAAATTAGTCAATTAATTTTGAAAAGGAAACATATTTTTACTGATTTGTGTGTGTGTGTGTGTGTGTGTGTGTGTGTGTGTGTGTGTGTGTGTGTGTGGAAACCTTGCTAACACTTTCTCTGGCTATTCCAGCTTCTCTCTTGGGATATAGATTTGAATGCTGACAGTTTTTAGAACAATGGGGAATGAGGGCTGATGCTGAGTAGGGAGCCCTGCTTGTCTTCAGGCTTCTTCTTCTCCCATCTCTTTTTCTGTGCTGTTTCTCTCAGTTCCCAACATATTTCATGATTTTCAGGCATTTGGCTTTGTGTTAAAACTGGGTCCCATTCCAGTTTGCTTGCATCATAGCTCAGTCAGGCCAGAGGCTTGGCTGTTCTGCTCTTCGCTAGCTGTTTGATAATCTTCCACTTTCAATCTTTACAAATTAAGTTTCATTTTTTTTACAAATGTTTCTGTTATGAATATAACTTTTGTTTCTGTTTTTGTTCATCTTAGATGGAGAAAGTGAACAGAATCATTTTTATTCTATTGAAATTGCAAATGGGTAGCAAGTTCTTAATACACCTGGAAATAAAAAGCCTTAATCTATCTTTTGACTGCTTGCAATTTTCAAAGTTGTTTGAAGTCAGATCAAGGCTCTCCTTAAGAGAACAGTGTTTCAAACACATACTCACCAAACCCTTTGCTCTTTCAACATCTTTTTATATAATACTTACCTAGAACCTCCAAACAAGCTGGCTGAAACAAAGTAACACACAATTTGATGGTAAAGCTTTCACTGATTTTCAGTGACGGTGGCTTTGCAAGAGATTACAAAGGGATCCTCATATATATATATATATGCATGCATATATATCACACTTTATATATATATATGCATATATATCACACACACACTATATATATATATATATATATATATATATATATATATATATACATATTTCACAGTTAATATAATGTTGGATACTGTAGTAAGGAAATACCAAACAGTAGATTTAGTTTACTTAATTTGATTGAAGTAGAGTGTCATTGTTGTTAGAAGTCCCTGCTATCTTATTTTGCTCTTGTTCTGGAGATATCATGCTTACTTCATGGCTTTAGTTTTATATATGAAGTGGCCATGAATATAGCCTTTCCCTAAACATACAGATGAGGCTGAGAGTTCATCTTTTTAGTTCACATTTCTTTGGCTAGAGCTTTCTCTCATGTGCCTGGTGAGTCACCAGGGTTATTGTGGAGGGCAGAGTCTAATGGGAAGCCATGCCTTGGCTCCAAATAAACATCTTTCTTTCATTTTTGCTTTTATAAAGCATCCCATCTTTTGTAATACAAAGCCACATCAGCAATATTACTATATTCCCATTTTCTATAGATGGCTAATGCACAAAGAGAAGTGCGGCAAGGAAAGCTTTCTTCTGCTCCATCATGTCTGAGACCTCATGGGGGGAGATCGCTGTGGAATGCTAGAGCCTCTGATGCGGGAATATTGAGTTATTCCGTGGCTTTTCATTCTCATATCTGGTCCCTAAGCTTTGGCCACACAGGCTGGGGTCTTGCAGTGTCTTCACCTGCAGCACCTACATATAGCCTCAAAATTGTGAGTTTCATATTGCATTTCAGCCAGCCTCCAAGGGTGAATATTGTATTTTATTAAGTATTCTAATTATATATATATATATATATATATATATATATATATATATATGCACATATTATGTGTACTAATTATATAAAATATACTCTGATACTTAGTAGACTTTATAGAGAGGGGAAGGAAATCTCGAAGGGCTGAGATGTGAGGGCAAGGGAAGGGGAGGAGAAGTGAGAATGGCTAAGATACTTGTGTGGGTCAGTGCCCATAGATTAAGGTAGTTGTTGTGTACTCTGAGCATAGAATTCTAAAATTGTTTTAAAAAGACTATTCTGAGACTGACTGAAATAATTAAGCAGAAACTTTATTATTTTATCTGACTGCTATCAGAAGTCATTTGGTAGAGTGTTTACCACATTTTGCTGGATACAAACATGACATTAGGTCGAACTGGTGGGAAAGACAGCGACAACAGATTCTACCCCTGGTTGGAGGTATGGTAGTGTAACACAAGGAACATATTAAGGTAACTAGCCAAATTATGCTGGACTGAAAAGGATATAACAAGCTGCCAAAAAATAGATTTTTGTAAATGACATGTAAACTCAACCACAATGCACATTTAAGTACATGTAAGTAGACTGCAGAACTAAAAGCCAATTGAAAATAACCTTCTAACAACACATCAGAAGCTCCAACAAGTTGAAACATTATACTTCCTTACAGCTTACATTCTATTTGGAAAACTTACTCCTCTTTCTTTTCCAAAAATAACATGCACTTTCAAGGTTCCTTGCCTTTGCTCATGCAGGGTCTCAGCTTGAAATTATCTTCCCTACATTATTTATTGAAATCTTTCAAAAGAGACTTAAATGCCATCTCCTTAGAGAGGCTGTCACTGACACTGATCTCTCCAATTGCAATTGCAATTAATCATTCCATCCCTGATTGCCACAGTACAGTATTTCAACTTCTACTTAGCACTTACTCTATTCTGCTTTTATTATGATTAGATATTTATAGATGTGATTTCTTTACTCATCTGTGTGCCACTCCAGAGACAGATACCTTCCCTGTGTTCATTTTGTTTCCTCCTACGGCTTTGATTTTGACAGGCTATTTTAGTAATCGCCATATAGCCGTGATGCAAATGGATCTATGTTCAATTAAGTACATTTATTTTACACATAGACTGGCTAATAATTCTAGCTCTTCTTCATGCATTGTGTGTATAAATGAAGTAGGTTAAGGTGAACAAGATGAAGCATATTGAGGAAGATTTTGGAAAACAGAAAGGAGTCAGGTCCAACTATGTTATTGTATTCGAAGGAGATAGAAGTATATTTTCCCATTATACCAATTGGTTGCAATATTACCAAGAACCCTTTCCCATAGAAGCATTATTAGCCATGTTAAGCTACCATAGTTTCTCAGTTATTAGAACTCTCATGTCACTTAGGTATATGTAGAAATTTTGGAATAATTAAATTTTAGTTCCCATTAGGTTCTTAAGCTTCTAAATGCTATTGTGTTTCCTTATAATTTTGCTCTGGCTTTAGATTTACCCCTGGCCTCTGCTAACATCCTTTCCCTGTGGAACCTCCACTAGCTACCCTGTGAAATGTAACTTAGATGTTTACTCTTTGCTTCGGGTTGATTTGATATATCTTCCTCAATTACCATCTGTCAGATTGTGGCTACAACTGGTTACAGAGAGACTGTAAGGACTTCAGGTTAATTTTGCCTTGGATCAGGATGAATCAAATTCAGATACAAGCCACAAGCTTCTTTTTAAATTTCATCTTTTTACTAGGGTCTATCTGTGGCCTCCCAAAAATAGCTAATTACCGAGTCTTTTCTTCCTGTATAAGCCAGAGATAAATGCATTGATTCATCTCTCAGGGGTATTAAATGGCTTTCCTAGGACTATAAAGGAAATAAAAAATGTAATGCTAGACTATATTAAGTGCTATTAGCAACGTATTACCAAGTCCATGAGTCATCACATGACTCCACACATCTCAGATAGTCTCTGCCTTAGTAATGATGATTTTTATGCCCATGTCACATTCAGCTTTAGAATCTTTATGCCTGTTCATTGCTGCTGAACAAATAGTGAACATAGGCTCCTTTTTCTTTAACTTTTGAAGAAAAAATGATTCCCTTTAAAATGGCATGGTAGCAATTATTTACTTCAGCTATGCTGTGAAAAGCAGCTTTTCAACCAAGTTTTAATACAAATGACCTTTGCTAATCTGAGAAAGAAAATGACCTATAAACTGTCTCTGCAATTTTTCTTAAATGATATTTCTCTGGTTAGGTGTAAATTATAAATCCACAAGAGTTAAATATTGCAGCTATGTTCTAGGTTGTGATAGATATTTAAATGGATGCCATTATTTTCTCTCTACAGAAAATAGATATTTTCCAAGGCAAATCTTGTACATGATACCTTATTTTTTTCTCTTTTTCAGCTCTGTATAAGTGAGCTAGTTACCTGAATAAATAGAATCAGATTTTATAGAGGCTGAGAATGTAAAGCTGGGAGATACTTTGCAGTGTATGTCTTTCTCCAATTGCTGCTTACCTGAAGACACTCAAGACAGAGTATGCAAGCTTGGACATAGCTCACGTTGTCAGTAATTGGGTTCATTGTACCCATTTTTAAATCCTAAATTGTTTGGAATTTAGTTGTCATTTAACATATTCCTGAGAAGTTTATTCTATGATTCAGAATTTTAGCAAAAACAAAATTTGTATAAGTTTGGTATGGTTGAAAAAATATTTGTCATTGAAAAATGACTACCTTTCTACATTTTTTTAGAAATCACATACATAGGCTTTATAGCATCCCACAAACAGACTTACAAACAGATGAGGTTGTGTTACCTGCTGTTACTGAGACATGCGTGGCGATTATTGACCAAATTAAAAGAGACAACAGAAAGCAGGAGAAATTGACAATGAAAAATTAAAAATTTCCAAAATAGCAAGAGGCAGATATGAGCCTGTCATATTTTGCACAGGACTGTATTGTTACAGCATCTGAAATCAACTTGTCAGAAACCTCGTGCTGACCTTAACCAGTGAACCGCAATTTAAATGAGGGGGAAGCAGCATTATTGTGGTGCCATATTTTGTGTTTGAACTTCTTAGATTTGCATACAAATAATGAAATGTCTTTCGATAGGTGTTATCTAGATATAATGAACTATAAAAAATAAAACAAGGCTCTTGCTTAAATATAGAAAATAGAGAGTAAAGCATAGTTTTATAAAACTATCTATTTAACCACCATATTTTAAAATTTTCTAATAAGAATGAATAAGCCAACGAAGCTATTTCTTTCAATTGAAGCATGGTGATAGTCTATATTCATTATCTTCCTTATTATTTGTATATATTCAGTAAGGTGAATATTATCAGATATACTTATCAGATTAAAACCTTCAGGCTTGGAGAAATTTATAACTTAGTGGTGGCAGAGCCAGAGTGGAAACCCAACACATGCTGCGTAATACTTTCTCTGTGTTGAGTTATTAATGGTTTTAAGGACATACATGTTGTCCTGTTCTGTCTGAAACTAACTAGAAGTGGGTATATTTACAGCCATTTAACTATCAGATGTTAGTGAATTTCTTGTGTGAAGTCTTTAGTCACTAAAATCTAATTAGATTTGTCTGGGAATGTAGCTCAGTCTTGGGGTATCTATGTGCAAGACCGTATTTCAGTCCTCAACACCAGCAAACAACCACTTCTGACTGGATTATTTTCCTTTATGTTTTCAGACTTCATGAGCCACATTTTCATCCTATTCTTTTAGATTAGAATTCTGCTTTCCCTTTGGTTTTCAGTGAGGTTGCAGCCCAGGATTGACAGAGCATCAGTATGTGGAGAAACCAGGTGTCTGTTTTCTTCTCCATTAGTTTCTGTGCGTGCCCTTTTGTCTTGTCTTTTTCCATGTTTCTGTTATTGAGGGACCTCACTTTAAAGGCCTAGCCAAGAGGTAAAAGCTTATAGAATACCAAATAACCTCAACCAGCAATGAGACTAGCCACAACGTAATACAATTGAAACCTCAGTAATTCAACATAAAGAGAAAAATATCAAAAGCAACAAGAGAAAAGCAGTCATTATTTTACCAAGGCAAACACATTCGAATTACCACAAATATGCAATGCAAACTTTAAAAGGCAGGAGAGCCTGGAGCAAAATCTTTCAATCTTTAAAAGACAGCAAGTGTCAAATCAGATTGTTGTATCCAGGAAAATTATCCCTGAAAATTGAAGGGGAAGTAAAAAATTTCATGACCAAAAATCTCTAAAGAAATTTGTCACCACTAGCCCAGCATTGCAAAAAATACTTGTAGGAATTTTTGATAGAGACAAGCAGCACCAAAGAATATATAGGAAAGGAAATATCTAAAGAGAAAGTGTAATAAAATATTAGGCATCAACCATTTGAGTTGTATCCTGTTAAAACAGTACCAGCTCTCTCATAAAATCTGTGGAACTTCCCCCATAATTATTACTTTCATTAATACATTAGTTTTTAAAGCATAATAATTATATCCAACATGGGAAATTGACATACAGTCTTAATCTCTGAAAATTTTTGAGTTGTATGATATGGATAGATATTTAGCTCAATTTGGAGTGGCAGAGGCCATGATTTTGATTTGGGATATTTTTAGTTATAAAAACAGCGAGAGTTTGTAAATAAGTGCTTTTGGGGTCTTTTCCCTGAAGATGTTTTTGAGTGGTAAAGATAAAAGAGATTACTTAGCCCTAGTGCATTAGGTAAGAACTTAGCTATTAGTTCAATCTGTGACTCTTGAATTTTACTTTTCAATTTTATGCTCTGTAATCAAATTTGTAATAATCTTACTGATTTCTTCCTGCTTCTCAATAAGAAAGAACTCTTTAAAAATTCTGAGATAACTAAATACACCACTGAATCTATTGCTTAAAGTGGAATATATGTTTGCAATACAAACTGAAGTTCATTTAAAGTAGCAATTCATTTATTTGGTCTTTAATGTAAGTTTAGCCTAAAAAAACCGGATTGAGATAATGGTAACATGAATGTCTTTTGAATGTGCAAACATTTACCTTTCAATACTCAGCTAAGGAATTAGAAATTTAACTTCTTTCTCATTTTTATCTCACATTTTCTAGCTTTATGGATTTCATTGTTATAATTCTTTTTTTAGGTGGACTGGTGAGTAAGGCCAGGTTAAAGAATCAAAACAAAGGTAGAGGAAGATACAAAAACAAACAAGCAGACAAACATAAAACCCTTTCAACAAATTGTCCCAGTAAAGCGATAAAAGGCTATACTGGACCCAGAAAAGAGGCATCAAGATATGGCCACTGCAGCCCATTCCAGGCTGAGCTGAAGAGTGGTAATTTGAGTGGAGAAGTGAGTCAGATGCTGGAGATTAAATATGATAAGTATCGCATGGTTTATCTGCTATAGGAAACCAGAATACAGACATTCTACAGAGAGAAATGGGTGTGATAATGTTAGTTAGAGAGGATGGGAAGGGAGTGGGAGAGCCAAAAATGAGGAAGGGGAGAGGTTGTAATGTTGATGTCATACATATGTGCCCAAAATACTCAAGCTCATTATGTATCATATGTATGTGTTTGTTTGTATGTGTACACGAGGAAAACAGAAATAGTACACAGAGGTTGTGTGCTCTCCTCACCTGTATTTTCCCAAAGCTGATTATTACATACCCATAGTTAAACATCACATCTAGAGTACTAAGATTGATATCATTGAAATATAAAATGTCTATTTCTTTGTATTGCTAAGCAGTGTTCAGTGGTATACTCCATGTTGGTTGGAGTTTGGATTACTATGAATACATGAACAATAAATATCTATATAAATGTTTCATATAAGCCTGTCTTCATCCAGGATAAATGCCTTGGTGAGGTTTTTTCTAGATCTTATAGATTATATGCATATTTGAATTTTAAAGAAGCTTCAAAATTGAATGACTGTATCTCCCCATATTTCTACATGCAGTGCAGAAGCCGTCCAAGTTTGCCACATCCCTGCCAGCTTTTAGTCTTGCCACCATATTTTACTTCTGCTTTTTTGGTAGGTGTGTAGTGATTGCTCATTGTGGTTTCCATTGCAGATCACACCTTCCTCTTACCATGTTTTGGTTTAAAGTCTAAGAATTTTTACTTGGATCTACAACCTGAAGATATTTTTTATATGGTCTGAAGCAGAAAGAATTCATTCTAATTCTAATTTAATAAAATAAGGAGTTCTAATTATTAAATCTAATAAAATTATAATTTATATAATCAATTATAATTCTAATTCAAAGTTTCTTTTTCCGGCTTCTTTTCATTATGAAAATATTTTTGCACATACCTCAAAAGGCCTCAAAAGTGTGTGCATTTTCCTCTGTGGAGTTTTGTCTGCATGCAATGTACTAATATACTAATCTTCTGTTGTGCTTTCATGTAATCATATGACTTTTCTTTTACTTTGCACAGTCACCATTTCCTCCTGCTGATGCCTCAACATCACCTGCCCTCACTTAGGGCACTCTTTTCATCCATTACTATCTTCTTACTCTTTTTACAATATCAGAACCTTAAAGAATTCCTCTCCACACCCTAAAGCCCTATTCCACATGGTCTCAAAACTCCCTCAGATCCACCTTCTATGGATCACATAGATGTCTGGAACTTTCCATTATAAAACTATCAAAGTTGCAACTTTATGTGTATAAGATTATTTGACTATAGACACCTGAGAAATGTATCTTTTTGCTTACCAGCATCCATCATAATACTTGGTACAGAATAGTAACAAATTACTTCTCATATGTTTCAGATGCTATAATAAATAAGGTGCACTAGCATAATTTATCTTCAAAATAATTTTAAAAATAAAATATTATTAGCATCCTAATACTATGGATGAAAAATTAAAGTGTACAGACATTGCGTAATTTTTTCAATACTATCAAATATGAAGTGACAGGCTCTGAAGTGTTCCTAGTGTGTTTGAGACTAGACATTGAGTTTTATTACCACAAGAGGATTTTTATCATTGGTCAGTGAAGTGAAAGCACTAACAATTTTCCTGACACATATAATGTAACATGTCCTCTATCATACATGTTCAATAATTTTAACTTCCTATATACAGAAATCATCAATCTTAATTAGAATTTATTTCATGCATTTGTGTTATTTTTGTCCCACTTGGTTCTTAAAATATGCTCACATTGCTGGTGAGGAAATTGAAGCTTCCTGGGTCACAATGACATATATATATATATATATTTGAAGACTCACTTGTTTCACTTCAAGGTTCATTATTTTTGGCTACTTTTAGTATGTACTAAAAGTCATCAGATCTCTTTTAGTCAAATAACTAAAGAGCTAGATACAAGTAATTGTCATGACCCTACCCCAAGAAAATTTAAACAAAAAATGTCTCAGCAGGAGATGCTCACTGCAATGGTTTCCTGACCTCGAGCAAATCTTTCCATTTTGGGGACCACAACTAAACCTGTCTGACCTCAGTCCTACATTTATTCTAGGTATGTGTAAATGGGGTATCTGATAATCTCAGTATCATTGCTGTAGGCTAGAAAAAGAAGCATAGTTCATGCTTCTAAACCTCAGTTTTGAAAATATATATCGATGAAAACATTTTTTGAGTACATAAAAGTTTATTTTGGATATCTTTTCCTATACAACTTCAAAAAAGTTATGCAATTTGACAAAAACATAAATCTTGTGGGGGTAAAGAAAAATTTCGTCCTTTACTCTCAGAAAATTCACTGGAACAAACTGACAAAAAGATTAATTGGAGAAAAGACACAGGAATATTACATACAGAGGCAGTTACAGTGTAATTATCCAGTAGCTCAGTATGATTCAGAAATGTGTGTACCCCTATTTTTATAAAAGAGTGAATGACTGGAAATTGCAGAGGATTTTTAGGAATGGAGTAAATTATTTTTTAGGGAAACTCAGTAGAATGAAGAATATCGAATAAACATAGAAAAAATCTGGCCCCCAACAATGCTGCTTAATGATTTCCTATCAGACTGAAATAGAGGACAATGCTGAATGACTAAAGCCATGCATATGTGTTGACTGACTTCAGCCTGTCTTTTTGTGATACAAAATCAGCCTTCCTTTTATGAAATTACAGTAAGTAAACTCAAAACAATTGTGTCCCACAGTTTAAACATCTTGTCAGATCCCTAAGAGGACATTGCAAAATCTCCTTCTGAGCTTAGAGTGGGAGAAGGACCATGCAAGGCAAGGGTAGAAGAATCTTAGTATGAGCTTTCACCGAAGGTCTTTGAGTTTCCTTTATATCACATTGCTCTGTGTGAAAAGCCATGCCACAGTTTTGGTGTGTCATTCTCCTGAGTCCCAACATATCCTATGGCAATTGATCATTTCATATAAATTCCTGGGCAGTTAGATACTGGAAGAGGTGTCATGATTGCAGATGTGGAGATTATCTTCAATCTTTCTCATGACAACTCAGAGATGTTAGTCAGTTGGCTTTCCCTGTGTAGAATATATGCAGTTTTATTTTTTAAGATTTTACAAAATATTTTTGAAATATATTAAAACACAATCAAGTTGTTCTCTGAAATATCAACTGTCGAATCAAAACATGCTTATAGCTTCAGTATTTAAAAGCCATTTATTTATTGGTAGTGAATTAATAAGGCAATAACAGACATAAATATATCCATTTTCTTAGAAAAGAGAGAAATTTACTTACAGTATTTTTCTGAGGACACTTTTACAAGTATCTTGAAGGCAGGCAAAATAGTTAGCAAGTAATTTAGTTTAAAAATCTTTTGAGTTTTTGACATCAAAGAGTGATACAAATAAATAATGAAGAAGTGAAAAACATAATTTTCATGAAAATGTATTTTATATACGTAAATTATAGAAAAGTCTCCGTATATATACCAAATACAAATACATTAAAATATAAAAATATTAATTGTAAGAAAAAACACATTAAACATTCAACCCAATGTCTATGGGATAATATTAGCTCTTGGGTATGTTATAATGTCTACATTTATAGACTTCAGAAAAAAAACTCAGAAACACTATAACGAATTCATTACTGTAGTCAATATTGCATGTCCTGTAACAGGAAAGAACATTTTAACACAGGCTTTTAAGATTTAAAATTACATATAAATGATAATTATTTTCATGGCCACACTAATCAGGACAAGATTAGCACGGTCATTAGATTAAAATGAGGCCGGAAAAGAAAATTATTCTAAAAGTCATCATTTGAACCTGGACACTTATTTTTCTTTTCTTTTAATTTTTGCCATTTCCCAGGAGAAAGGTCGTGCTAATTGCATCCTGGAGATCATTTATTCCTGAAGTCTGAGAATTACTAGTAACTAGTTTTTTCTTGACCCCAAGTACCTCATTCTTAGCAGGGCTGGAAGAATAATAAGAAGTCTTTCCCAAGGTTAAAATCAATAATAGATAAAGAGTGACAGCTGATTTCTAGAGAAATGGTGTATCATGTATGAGGATCATTTCACTACTTTTGTGATAGTTCTGTGGTCTTTCAAAAGAACACTGTAAATAAAGGATATTTAACGTTTGCTCAGGGATGAACAGCATTTCTGTGTTTGTGACCTTGAACAAAATGATACATCTGGAATAGGGAGTTTTGAAGATTTCTCCTGGTGCTGAAAAACTGGTTCTATGGTTTATTCTCAAAGCACAGTTACTGCTAGATAAACTGCAGAGGAAAACTTTGTGAGCAGGACTGCCCTGTAGGCTATTGAAAAGAGATTAGATCTTGAGATCACATTGCCAACTGAAATATTAATTAACCAGATACAGAGGTTTAATATCTCATGGTTTTCTTATCAGGAAAACCCAAAATATAAATGATATAAAGAGCAAAATAAGAAAGAGATGGTGGAAAACAGTAGATTTTGTAAAGAAGGGAAGAGATCTGAGGAAAGGGGGAGAAGAGTGAGGAAGAGAACAGGGAATACAATGATCAAAGTGCCTTGCATATACACACCACTTGCCCAAGATGGATGCAGTTATTATCTGTCACAAACATTAATAAATGCAATTTATAAAGAAAAGAGTCTGGGATATTCAAATGAAATGAGTTGCTCTTGAAACTCATACTGACTTTTCTAACATTGAAGTATACCCATGCACTCACACAGCTGCTTCGTGGGATATGGAACAATAGGCCTTTCCACTAGTTAGTGTAGCTATAGAATATTCAGCCTCTTTCCCTTCCTCCTTCCTTTCCTCCCTCCGTCCCTTCCTTTTTTCCTTCCTTCCTTCTTTCCTCCTTCCTTCCTTCTCTCTCCCCTTCTATCCATATTTCTTTCCTGCATTGCTATCCCCTCATACTTTGCCTCCACCCTTCCCCCTCACTCTTAGTTCTAACCAGCATGTTATTCTCTGCTTTTTCTTGTTATTAATATTTTATAAATGTAAATCTTTAGACTACCATTATATGTTTGCAAGTTAATTCTTGGCTGCAAAGGAACATACATTCTTTCTTAGATGCAGATCTAACTTACATCTTTCTTGTATTCTGATCCTTAGCCATTGCTCTTAGTCTAGAGTTAGTCACTGATAACTGGCATTCAAATAAGAAGGCACAGAGCTCCTACTGTTAGAACACAACCCCATTTGCTGTTAGGTAGGGTAGTAGAGAGAAACTGCCTAGTCCCCCCCCCCCCACACACACACACACACACTGCCTACTACCACATTTCTGACAAATGCCACACCTATCATCCTACAATTTATACTTATCTGGCATATGATCTTCGGTTTTTTTTTTTTTTTACTTCAAAATTGTAGATTTTGTAATTATATTAGGTCAGTGTGTGCTTTGAAGAACTTCTTGGCAGCACCACCTTACTCATATTTTCACTTTTTTCATATTACTAGATGTTTTTGATCCATGCTTGGGATTTATCAGTTTAATTAATCTAATCTCAATAGAATCATCCCTGCTAACTGAAATGATTTCTAACAATGTTTTGCTTGTCCCTGTAGTAGCCGAATGAGAAGAACTACACTATATGGCATGTGGCAGTATCCCTTATCTATGAGGCTTCGATGCTGAATTTGAGATCCTTCCCCCAACACACACCCTCCCTCCCCAGTGTAATTTTAATTGGAGTTGTATTTCTCTGATAAGGTCAGTTGTGCATGTTCATCTGTGACAGGACCATGCTTAGAGATTCAGAAAAATCAGTCTTGTTATTACAGACTTCTGGAGCATACTGCTTTCTGTTTTAAAACCGATGATGAGGCTTATAATATTGCAAATTGACAGGGTGTGGCTGGGCTTGATCCAACAGAACATTTCTTGGAAGTTCAGGTGACCTTGTATCAAGGTAGAGAGCTCACAGCCCAAAATGTCGAAGATGGCCGATGCGTTTTTTTCCATATAAATATGATAAGCTAAAGTACTAATGCTTGGGGGAAACACATCGTGATTGCTTTAAAAGTTTTGTGCCTTGTGATTCTCTTTGTGTGCTTAAGACTTTAAGTTATCCAGACAAAAAATTAATTTTTTCATGGTGTTTTCATTTCTCCTTTTGCAATAAAAAGCGTGACCTTCCTTCTGTGGGACCTGTTTGATGTTACAATAGTGCTTGAAAATATCACTACTTCTTTCCTGGAGAAAAGGTCAATTACTCACAACATCCCTCTTTCCTTAAAATGCCTCTCAGCCTTCGTTTACACAGCAAAAAGTCAAGTGGAGATTCAGTTTCTCTGTTTTATTAAATTGTACTTATGCCACCTGAAAAGATAATGCATGAGTGAAATGTGTATATTTCAATCAGCTATATTCATTGGTTAACTGCTATGTGTTTAGTCTAATTTTTAAAAATTTCGTTTTTTTTACTATTCAGAAGAATTTGGTGAAGTCAAATTATAGACCAGCTTTCAGGTTTTTGTGTCCTTTATGATTTCGTTTATCAAGTTTCAATGTGTGCATATGTGAGTCTGTGTGTGCACAAGTTTCTGTTTCTGGGGCAGGTCTCTTTCTGCCTAGCAGTCTCTTTATTATCACTGTGTTGACACTGCAATTTATGATGGCTTCAAACTAAAATTCCATACCCTATAAATATCTATATCTATATTGTTCTCTTTTTTTAAGCAATCCCTCAACTGGTCTTGACACTTTATTCTTAATATAAAGTCTGCATACCAGGTCCTCCAGCTTTCACTTGAACTATTGATTGACATTTTATTTAGTTTGAAGATTAGGATTTTGGAATAATTGATATATTCATAATATTGAATCATACATCACTGATGTCATCATGCTAGTCATCTTTTAGGTCTTCTTGTAAATTTTCAACAAACTTCGTGTAATTTTTCTGTGTAGTAGTCTCATATATCCACTATTACATTTATTCCTCAGTGACTAATTTATAATGATTATAATGGAATTTGTATTGTATATTCATATTGTATAATATTTTAGTTTGTAAAGTTGTGTTATTATACATTATAATTAGATAAAAATTACACATAATGATTGCCTCTAATCCTTAACTCTTACAGATCTATTTAATTCATTCCTGAGTATGTATTTGTTCGTTAGAATTGTGTACATTATATTTATTCATATCCTTCATGTTTCAAATATAATTTCCTAATTATGTTTTGATATGTTGTTCAACATAAGCAAAACAATTATTTTAAACTAAAATAAAAACGTAACACAGGTACACAGATATAGCATACCCCTGATCCCGCACACAGTAATAGGTCAATCCCGGACCCCAACTTGGTCATGACCAATGATATAAAAAAAGCAGCTGGTTTCCAGATCTGGGCTTTCCAGCATTGATGAGATTCTCATTCACTAGAGAGGCATCGTCATATTCTGGAGGGATGAGGAAGCAAAAGTAAGCTAGTTGCACTTGCATCCTTATCTTTCTTTTGCACTCTGTGATAATTGATACAATGTCAAATTGAATTATAGCTAGGAGTCCTTGTCCCCACTAGTTTTCAAACCTGGAAATAAAACTTTTAGTTTGGCTTAAGTTAGCATAGCTAATAAAATATATATCTTTTCTAAATTTGCTTTTATTTATTTTTATGCTTCCTCCCCCTATCTTTAGCTGGTATTTCCAGAGATGTGATTGTTTATCTAGAACTTTAAGACATATTATTCTTAATTCCTTGACTGTCTTAGGTATAGCTTTACTCTAATGTTTTTCATTTTGTTCCCTTTTAATTGTTATTGCTTTATTTTCTTTTGTAACAATTTGGTCTTTTGTCTTTTTCTTCTAATTTCTGAAGGCCATACCTCATCATTTTCAGTCTTTTTTTCTTCAAAAATAGGCATTTAATATTTTAAATTTCTTTCTAATAAGTTCATAAGTATTAGGCTCAAAATTAAATGCTTTATTATCTTCAGGTTCTATCATCTTTTATTATTCTCTACAATGTGATTTGGAAGTCATTAAAATTTTATTTTATAAATTTTCCAATATCGATTTTATTTTGTTTTCTATTGATGTTTAAGTTCATGTAGATTGTCAAGAAAAATGTTTTCTGTGAAATTAATTCTGAAAATCTATTTCAACTACCTTTAAGGTATAGTACATGTGTTTCTGCATGTGTGTGTTTGTGTGTGTGTGTGTGTGTGTGTGTGTGTGTGTTTGTGTGTCTGTGCATAATTGCATTTAAAGTATTCTATAATAGGAGTGTGTCTTGTACTCTTAATTTATGCTATTTCTGGAAACAACTTTCCAAATTTAAGTGCTAATATGAAGGCATCAAATTTCTCTGTAAATGAATTATTTATTTTATATTCTTTAGAATTATTTAGAACTGCATGTTGTTTTCATGACAAAACAAATGAAAGAATATTCAAAATAAAATGTGAAAATGTAGTTACAGTTTTGAACTAAGAGTTAGTAATTCCAATTTAAATCATCTGCTTTACTTTTGGGCAATGAAATAAACATAGAATAAATATTTGTAAACCAAGAATGGAAACTGAGGGTAAGTGACAGAGAATAAAACACTCACTTATGTTAATGAACAAAAGGTATTTATGTAAGACTGCAGGACCAATTTCTAGGTTTAGGTGCCAAAACAATAAACAAAACTCAAAAAAAATGAAGTGTCAATTGAAGCATATAGTATTTTTAGGAAAAACTCAACCCTTAAAAACATGTGTAATAAAATATTGATTTCTAATGATCTATCTTATTAGTGATGACTTTTAATTAAAACTAGATAAATAAGCATATGATCAAAGCATGCTGCAAAGGATCTTGTAGATGCATTCAGTCTTCTTTTGCCTCTCTCTTCCTTTTAGCCTATTGTTCTTGTGAAATAACTCATTCTTGCAATTCTATCCAGTTAAACAGATGAGTCTTCTGGGTTTTGGTTGAGTATTTTGTCTCTCAGGTTCTTGTAGTTTATTGGGGTTTGTTTCATTTTGTTCTTGGAACCATTGGCCTTTTCTCTTTGGACCATTATGGCAATGATATAGTTCTCTTGGTTGTAGAAATATTTATTTATAAATATTTATTTATTTATTTATTTATAAGTTTCAAAATAAAGGGTAGAACTAAGTGTGAATTTCACTGAAAAAGTATTAAAGAAAGTTTAAGCCCAAGAACAAGTTCAAAAACAATGCCATAGGGATTTATGTAGAGATTACTATTAATATATAATTTCTAATATGTCAGATACTAAAACATTCATGTTTATTTAATTTTGCAACATCTGTGAAATAGGTACCCTTTTATCTTATTTTTTTTTTAGCTGGGAAAGTTAAAGTAAAGACCAGTAAAGAAGCAATTTTGTCTGTGATTCCTCAACTAGTGTATCATAAAATTGTGACTCTGATCAAGTCAGCATGACCAGTCAGAGTCCTTCTGCTGGTCTTAGTTTACATAACAAGCACAATTCCCATCACCCATTATTGAGAAAACCATTTTCTTCTGTAATTTGATCAACAAGTAAAATTTATCTTCCTTAAAAAAGAATTCTAATTAAGACTGTGTCTTTTTTGACAAGTATGAGTTATATCAGTCTTCATAAACACTTAGACAAATAGTTAACTTAGGAATATATAATCAGGTAAAAATAAAATTACCATATTTTCTGAAAATACAGATTGGAAAATATGTAAGTAAATTGAATTATAAAAGACATGAACTTAATATCTTAATTTGCTTGAACATGTATTTTCTCAAGTAAGAAATTCTCAGAGTTTATTTGTTGATTTTCTTTTCTTCTTCTTCTTCTTTTTTTTTTTTTTTTTGTACTGTGGATTGAACACAAGACCTTTGCTGAGAGATACATCTCCAGGCCTTTTCAATTGTGTGAAATAAATAAGGTAGACATCACTAACTAGCTGTTGTAGTTTGGATCTGGGATGTCCCCAAAATCCCCCCATATCTGGATGTTGTGGAGCACATATAAGAATGATTCACTGAGGCTTGACCCAGATGGGGGTAGAATACTGGAGCATGACCTGGAAGGATATATTTGCTCCATCCTTCCCTTTTTTTTTTCTGTTTCCTGTGGGCCATGCCACAGTTTCTGTCCTGCTAGACCTCGTCACGTGCTTCCACCACAGCCAGTCACCTACCCATGAACTGAAATCTAAAACTGTGAGTGAAAATAACCTTACCTTCTTTAAATTGTGGATGTTGGATGTTACGTTCCAGCAATAAATAAATAAGTAACTAAAAGAGTTGCTTATTTGCCCAAGTAAGCTTGAATTTAGGGTTCTCTTGCCTCAGCCTCCCACAGTGCTAGGAATTATAGGCTTGTGCCCCCAGGACTAGCTTTCTCAGACTTTATTTGAAGCCTTCCCTAAATTTCATTCTCTGATGCACACATGACTACTTTGTTCTCTAAAATTCATCCTCTCTTTGCAAATTGGTGTAAAAAGCAACTAGGGAGAATACTTTACATATTTGTCACTAGAAATAAAGGCCATTCAAATGACCCACAGTCCACCTAGACAAAGAGATGGTTTCTGATGCTAACAGCATGATTGTTAATGTCAGAATTGACGTTGGATATACACACAATGAAGCTCTCCAGTGCTTCATAGAAAACCACGAAAGTAGTCTCTACTGGCATGGTGTTGGATATAGTGCAGCTGCTGCCTTAGGGGGAAAAAATGGCAGAGTTAGTGTCACTTTTCAGACGATTAGTGGCTTTGTTAACATACTATAAAGGCTCTTTAAAAAGAAATATATCTGGACACAATATCTCTGAAGGGGCTCTGCTCTTTTAGTAGTCTCTGAGTTCGCAGTATGCTCTTTTAGAACGCACAGAGCTCTACCTGTCTGACATATATTTATTTTTCTAAACTTTGAAAAGTTAAAAAAAAAAGGACAACTGCAGTTTAAGTACACATGGCACTGGCACTTGTAGAAAATCTGTGGTTGCTTGGCAACCAGAGGGTGCCTATTTGGAAAGCTGGGAGAAGTACACAATGTGAGTTCAGGATGGATGAAGGGCAGCGGGAGGCACTGAGTCGACTGAAATTAATCAGAACGTGGAAACAATATTCAAATAATATACATCTCTGTATGTGATTCTCCCCAAGAGATAACGCTGTTGCTCAGCTCCCCAAGGCAGATGTAGTAAGAATGGGAGGGATTCAGAGGCAAAATGGTTTTTAGTTTTTAAATTTTGTCTTCTTGAGTATGTTCTGTGGAGTCGGGCTGCTGTGGCAGCTATGGAAGTAGCAGGTTAATAATCAGATTGACAGTCCCTGACTCTTTGGTCAATAGCGTGTCAACTAAAGATATTTGATTTTGAAAAGCCCCACCATCTCTAATAAAGATAAGCAATCATTAAAATTAACCACATGCTGATTTAATCAACATATAGCTTTGTTAATTACTAGTTCTCTCTTCATGTCCATCTGTTTTTAAGATTTTAGGGAACCTGCACCAGATGTTCATGTAAATATAATAAGTTGGCTGCCATGTAAATATAACATTTTCAAGTGCGTTGTGCAACAATCTTTCAATTTATGCTTAGTGTTGTCTGTTTTGTCTGTAGTGGCTTAAGTGCAAAACTGATAACTCCGTTAAAAGCCCCATTAAGTACAGTTTCTTGTCAGCTCTGTGTGTGTGTGTGTGTGTGTGTGTGTGTGTGTGTGTGTGTGTGTGTGTTGGTTGGTTGGCTGTTGTCTAGCTGTTAGCTATTGCATGTTGCCGTAGGTGTTGTTAGGGCCTTAGAGATAATGAATGTTTGTCAGCAGTCTATGAACGGTGGCACGAAAGTGAGATAGAGCTATTCTGCTGTCACTCAGTTCCATGGTACCAAAAAAATCCTTCCAATTCACACTCCACACAATCTACCCATGCAGGGATCTGTGTATCCAGATGCTTCAACTTTGTTACTTGCTAATCCCAGTTTCAAATCCATTTGAAAATCTCACTTGATAAATGGTAGCCTGGCACGTGGCATTTTCAGTTTTATTTTATTTTTTAATGTAAGGAATTGTTGGAATTGCTCAAAATGAACGATGGTGGAATTGGTCAGTAGAAAGACTTTAAACACAAATTAGGGCAAATTTGGGCTGTTTTGAAGAAGAAAGTGCATTTTAAAATACTGCCGTGCACGATTGGCTAAAAATTGTGCTTCTGCATCTAACATTTTTCTAGCAACTGAAATGTTTGAATCCAGCTGGTTATGGATATAGCAATCGAGTGGGATCTAAATCACGATGTGACATTGAAAATGATATAAATTTAAAGAACTTCATGTGAAAGGAAAATTAGAGAATATTAATCTCTAAGAGTGGGTATTTTACCTGAATTTCAGAAGTCAGGAAGTTAAATCCTTAACTCTATTTAGTGATGAACTATCTTCTAGATAATCAAAGAATCTAGACCTGTGGAGTTTGGAAAGGAAAACTAACTTGAATAATCAATCTGAAAAGAAAATAGTAAATGAAAAAAGAGAGGATGTCCCCTGTTTAGAATTCACAGAAAGAAGCAATTCTTATCACTCTAAGTTTTCCAACAATGTCTCAGTAGTAAACTATAACTCAGATGCATGGCCAAGAATGTGAATTTGATCACATAGATTATGGACAAAGAGTAGAAAAATATCTTAATAATTTTGCACTTATGTATTTTTACTATTTAATTAGACTTCCATTTAGTTTTTCTTAATTTCATTCTTAAATGGGTAATACATTCCATGGTTGTAAAAATTGGTAAATAATATGCAGTATACAATTTTCATTTTTCTATTTTTATTTCCTTATCCTGGTTCTTAGCAATTCCTCATATGTAAAAACTGTTCTTAGTCATCTAAGTATCTTCCCAGAATATTGTTGTGTGTTTAGCAAACATATCTGAAAATTTTCAATATATTTTCTATAGCCCTCCAAAGATGTCTGTACTCGAATCCTTTGTCTGATACATTTTATTGCTGGCTACCCTTGAGGATGAAATTTAAGTCTGAAGCTTTAAAAAGGCAGAGTGCCTTGAATTATTCTGTTTACCCCATATAATGACATGGAACCCTAAAAGCTGAAAAAAAGTCAAAAGAACCAATTTGTAGAGTGCCAATTCGAGAAAGCCAATCCTAGAGACCCAATCCGAGATAGGCATTCAGGGAATGTTTCAAAGGTGAGATCCCCTAGGGACACATATTTACTGTCTGTAAATATAAAGGAAGCAGGCCAAGTTCTAAGGCATCTAGTTGCTTCTAGAAGCTAAGAGGGCCCTCAGCTCATAGCAAGGAAGGAAAATGCCTTACAAACGCAAGAAATTGATTCTGCCAAGAATTTAAAAGACTAAGAAAATGACATTTCTCTCCTGTAAAGCCTCCAGAATTTAAAATGGACCCCTTTACACTTCATTGTTAGCCTATGAAGACCTGCATTGGATTTCACTTCTAACATTAATTAATTCATGTTGTATTAAATTTCTAGTATGTGTGCTAATTACTTACAACAATCATGGAAACCTAAAACATTTTCCTTTCATACACAAACAACATGATGCAAATGCTGACTTGAATCTAAAAATTTTACCTGGAAATATTTCTTAAAGATCTTCCCGTATCACTCTATAGTTACTATTGTCATTGTATTTTATGTATTTTTATTAAATAACTTAATAGAATTTAATATTTGGTTTGCTTTACTTGATCAGCTATGCATTCAAGGACATTGATATTGTTTCCAGATTTTTGTTACTAAAGTTAATGCTATAAGGACTGGGGAAATAGAACAGTGGTTAGAGTGTTTGCTTTGGAGCTGGAGAAATGGCTCAGCGGTTAAAGCACTTGCCTAGCAAGTGCTGTGTCAAACGCTAAGTACCCAGAGCAAGACCTCGTCTCATAAATAAATAAATAAATAAACAAACAAAATATTTGCTTAACAAGAGCAGTGCCCTGAGTTTCATTCCCCAACTGTATATAAGCTCGGCAAGGTGGTGCAGTACTGTAATCCCAGCATTCAGGAGGCTACAGCAGGAGGATTATTGTAAATTTGAGGCCAGCCTGGGCTACACAGTATATTCAGGACCAGCCTCGACTAGAGAGTAAAACCCTGCCTCAAAAACCAAAGACACAAAAAAACCAAAAATAAAATAAAATTAATGTAAAAATGTAATATTATATGTGTATTAAATAACAAAATGTACATAATTTTGGTACATATTTCCAAAAATTACAGTAGGGGACACTCAAATGTGAAATCTCACTAATGGTACATGAAAAATGCTAGTTGTAAATCTTAGACAAATTTGCCAATATGAAAAAATAAATGTTTTTAAGCACTTCAAATATGATTTATTATAATGTATGACATACATGAAGCTTGCCTTGGTTTGGATAACAGCTTATTGGTCATCGTAACTATTGCTGCAATCTTTATATTCTGTGGTATTTCTTTACCTCTTTCTACTTAGTCTTTTAAGATTTTTAGTTTCTTCTTTGGTGAATCTGGAGACTATGGATTTTATAAACCCCCTAATTCACACAAAAGCAAGTTGTGATGTTTTGCTTGATTCTGTTCATTTTTGTCCCCTTTATTGCTTTTACGGCACTTTCAGGAGAAAGGAGAAGATACTCCCTGTCCGTTGTGGCAGGCAGCCTCTAACAGGATCCTCGCATCTTCTAGGCGCGCCCTTGCGTAATCCGTCCCTTCCATGGAGCTAAGTTTGCTTCCTTCCTTCTAAAAAGTAAAACGTTACATGAGTGATGAGCTGCTACTTCAACATTATGTTATATAAAATTATGGCTCTTGCCATTGCTAGTCTCTCTCTCTTTCACACACACACATACACTCTCACAAACACACACGCGTTAAGGAGGCAGATACCCTGTTGTGCAGTTACACTGTTGGAAAGTGCACATGGGAAACTCTGGATGATCTTTTGAGTTATGCCAACAGCTGTATGAGTGACCTTAGTAGCTGGTAGCTCCCAGTTGAGCTTTCAGATAGCATGCAGCCCTGTGTGACAGCTTAGTTATACCCTTACACAAGACATAGAGCCAGAACCACCCAGCTGTTTCTGAATTCTGAATTCTCACCTTTAGAAATAAAAATGTTAATCTTTAGGATAATTTGTTATATAGCAATAATTAATGTCAATCAATCCATTTCACAAAGCTCTTGTCTAACGTACCATCATACACACTAAGAGTAGATTGCAGCAGAATTTGAAACTCAAAATACAAACACATGAACTATTAGAGAATGAAGCTGCTGTAACTTGCAGAAAATAAAGTTGTGCTAAAATAGTATGGTTTTAATTCTAGAAATGTCTTAATCCTTTTATAAAAATTATCATGTTAGGCTGAATGTGAAGGTACATGCCTATAATCCCAGCACTCAGGACCCTGAGACAGGATTGCCACGGCCTGGACTAGAGTGAGAGCCTGTCTCAAAAAAAATCATTTCCTATCACTACATTTGTTCTTAAATCCAATTCATGGAAATGAATGGAGGGAAAATAATATGATTCAAATGTATTATTTTTCTCTTTACATTTATATTTGAGTAATTTTCTTGTTTATGACGGCTTATCAGTGGAAAGTCTCCTGAAAATACTAGGGGCCACCTTAGAGATATGCTGTAATCACTCCCAAATAAATCATTTATTTATTTGTCCATTCATTTATTTTAATAAAAGTTCTTACTAAATCACTAAGTCGCTTGAGCTGTGCTTGGATTTGTGATACTGGAGTTATGGGTGTGCCCTCTCATGCCTACCTTATGTTTTAAATGAACAAGTTTTAGAACACTTATTAGATACAATAAAAAAGGTGTGACAGTATTCGTGAATTCTATGCCCTATGCTAGTTACACTTAGGATTTGTCACAATTGATGGGCATATGCATGATCATTGTCACACTCAAACATTTATATTTGTTGGACTCCAAATTTTCGAGAATCATTAATCAGTGTGTTTCAGGATCTTCTTCAATATGAGTTGTCTGGTGTTTTTCTCTGGATTAGATGAGAGCTATGTTCTCAGTAAGAAGACATCAGGGTCAGGGTGCCATTTTCACACACAAAAAAAAGAAATTAAGGTGCCTTTTCATTTTTCATACTGAACCTAATCATGTGGCTGAGGATTCTCAGGCTTCTTTATGGTTTTGCACTTTCTCCCCATGTGTAACTTTCCCTTTAGAGGGAAGTGACTCTGTATAGACTCCACTGAAGACAGAGGGAGTAATATTCTAATTCTTGATGAAGAGACGGGGATCTCTTGAAGTTTTTTGGAACTCTTGCAAATAGAACATTGTGTCTATCCTTCTTTTTTACATATAAACTTTTATTTATATCAATATTATCTCACTCACATTTTTTTAATGTTTATTCCCTCTGTATCCTGGCACAGAACCCAAGAACTGAAAAAAATCTATGCAATTCAAACATTTTGTGATTTCTCCTTTCCATCTCTTTTATTTAACCACTTCTGCTTGATATATTAAAGAAACCATAGGGATTCGAACTCTTGGGTGGTATTTAAAATACACATTGTTGTTTAGAAGAGCATAATTGTCTTTCCAAGATTTTTAATACATATAACATAAATCTGAAATTATATTATTGTTTGCTTGATAGTGTGGTGACAGATAGCACTTTTGAATTAATGAGGTTTAGTATTTGTTTTTGGATAATATGTGAGTCTGTTAATTAGTCAGAGCTTTTTGGAGAAATGTCATTAATAAAAACATGATATTAGGTAAGGAATATTCTACCTACATAGCTTAAGGTTATTGAAAGCCAAGGCAGGAATATGGCACTTTTTTGGCTTCGATGAAAAAAACCAGCAGAGAACAATAGAGAATAACTTGTGAGAAGGTTGAGAAAAAAGGAGATGAATCAAAACAGCTTGCCATTTGGTGCTTTGATGTTAAAATTGTGAAGTGGATAGGGAGAATTTTGGTAACATTGTATTATATGTGTACTTAGACTTTGACATTCCAACTCTGGATAAATTTTAAAAGCCTTAGTCTTTTAAGTTGATTACTGTCTTTAATGCTCTTTTAATTTACTCTTGATAACCACCTTCTGAACAGTAGATACTTCAGCATCAAAACAATAAGGAGACGAACAGCAATAAGAACAATGAAGAGATGTGATGACACAAGGAAGCCTTGAGAGTGAGATCAGGTTTGAAACAGAAACCTCAGCACAACAGGGCACAGAAGGGCAGGTTGGCTAATTTTCCTATGTTATTACACAATGTTGAAATTAATAATTAATTTCTCAGATGTGCTTTTAATGGAGAATTGTCTTAATATATTGTGAGAAACCATTTTAGTGATAAAATCCAGGTGGCAGAGACCCTGGATAGTGTGTGCTTTTGATAAGACACTTTTTGATAAGACATTTTTCTTCTTGGAACAGTGAAAGTAAAACGAGATCTCTAGGACCTAAAATCCTTTTTTTCCCCCATATCTTTATTGTGAAAGGCCAGAGCACTAAAAACTGAATTGCTTTACCTACTCTACCCTCTTTTAAAATATCTCATGTGAGATGACTTTAGACAATTTTAATTGAATCATTAGATGACAGAAAAAACTCCTTATCTTGTTTTCATATAAACTCTGAGGTTCTAGGGGTGTTTTTCTCCTTTTGGGGAGAAATATGTGCATCATTAACTGTTGCTCAAACTCTTAGGGCATAAGTTAGAAATAATTGATTCTATTTCATTGAGTTTAGCTGGTCAAAAATAAAGAAATGATCTAATAAACAGTTGTATGTTAATTTTTCATGTTCATAGTAAGTATAGAATGTTTGTGCATTTTATTTGCAATATCTGTGCTTTAAAGAAGGAGTGCTTAGGGTGTAGTTTGCCAACTTGTAGAGCTAGGTGGTGATCTTCAATTAGTCAAATTTCCTGTGTGACTGTTGAACATGATAAATTCACATGGGTGAATCAGGCTTCTATTTACCTCATAGTAAAACAAAAAGTGAAATAAAATCATAACATGAATTATTGTTTTAAAATTCAAGAATATTGATAGAATCCTTGAGGAGAAATTCCTCCTTTAGTATTGCCTAACCAATAATTTGTTGCTGGGATATACAACCTATTCTCCAGATGTTTGGTAATTTATGAGCAAGCACAATAAGAAACTTACACAAACAGTGAATAAGTGAGGCAGATTTTGACATCCTGGAGAGAACGCGGTTGTGTAAGAGTTGACATGATGCTGAGAGACTGTTTTAAAATGATGGAAGCTACGAATTTCACTTGCTTCTAGAAATGTTAAAGTAGACCTGCCTAAGCTAATGTTCCCTGTTTTTAGCAATTGTTTTAATATTTGAATGTCCATATGCGATGCATTGTTTTTACCCAAAATTTGTTAAGATGGAATTCTTCTGTAGTTCTAGAAGATGTTGAAATAGTTCTGGAATATCTGTCTTAAAGAAACTATAATTTCCAAACACCAAAAATAGGACCCTACTGGAAGTCAATGACAGCAAGGAAAATAGGACAGCCATCCCTGTAGTCTAAAGGCTGCCAGGCTACCAAAGCTGACAGTTGCTGTCCCTTCTCTGATTTGTGGTTTCGTTACCATTTGGCAGCTCTGCTGTGGCTTACACGCTGTCGACTTACTCAACCTCAGAAATGACCCAAGGAAAATCGTCCCCACTGTAGTTGACTTTTCATCCCCTGCGCCAGCTTAAATTGCTCTTGAATGTGCTCGTCAGTCTATAACTTCATGTTAGAGTATAAAATTAAATAACGTACATCTGAGGTGGAACTGGTTACTGGGAAGATTTGTATATTATATTTAATATATAGTTATACTTAAAAAGGTGACTGGTATTACAAGTGTCATATTCTGTCCTCTTCATAACAGCGACCACTCTTATGGATCATAGATTTACATTTTTCTATCTGGCATCTGACGTCATTTGAATGTCACTTCTGCTTTAGATAAATAGAACCCGAAGCTTACATATGATGCTTGTAATTGACATCAATTGAAATAATAAACACACAACTATTAGCATTTCTTCATTCTAGTGTAAGGGTTTATGTTAGGCACATGTCCAGATTTACAGTTCTATATAAAATCAAGTTTTTAGACATTCTGACAGAAGTCAAAAAAAAGTGACATGGAAGTTTTCTGCTTTTACTTGTTCTTTTTTCCTTCTTCAACTTTTTTCCTTTGCCCATTACAAAGATATTTATTTGAACTAGAAAATGAAGAAAATGTATAAATGAAGGCTGGATTTAAGCTACTACTCCAATTTTTTTCTGGCTTTTCTTCTTTTATTTAATAGGAAGTAAAATACAGATTGGTTGTGCTAATTTTTATGATAATATTATTCCCTGTGATTTTTATTATTATTTTAGCTTTTATCAATAGGATTACAAGTACTAGTATTTTCAATTTTATATTTATTCGTGCTCTTACTGGAGTAAGAGGAACATTGAGGTCAGCTTCAATCACAGCCATTTTAGTAATGGTAAATTATCTGGAATTGAAAAATTAAATACTAATCACAAATAATATAGAATTTTATCTGAAGCAGCCTCTTTGATTATCTATATATAGCTGCATCATAACTTTATCTAGCAATCTAGGCTTGCATTTTATTAACATTTATTCTGAATAAATTCTTCCTTCCAATGTGAATTCCTTGAGCACCAGCAAAGGCTCCTTTTTTTTTCCTGCTGTCAGTTTGAGATGAAGCCTACTGTGATGAATTATCAGGACAATGAAAATGAAGCAAGAGTGAAGGCTGTAATTTGAGAGGGAAATAAATCTGCAAGTTGCCGAAGGAACAGTAGCTTGCAAGATTTATTCTTTCTTTTAAAGTCTCCTGTCACAATACAGTAACACTAGACATCAGGATTTGAAAGATAGCTTCCAGATCTCCTCATTGACAGCATTTCTGAGTGGCCAACTTTTCAAGTGTCACTGAAGGGGTGCTTGGTGCCTGTCTTTTATCTTGGCCATGATCTGAAGCAGCCACTCATTGTAACTATGTATTGTGAAGGTAGGGCTATGCTGTTTTGTCAGATATATGGCCATATAGTCGGTTTAAAAATAAGTGACATAAGCATGAGACACATAGCTGGTAACACAATGGTATATGGAGCAAAGAAGAGTCCTGGTGGAAAGAAATATAGGGCACATGTACGGGGAACTTGGTGCACCTCTTCTGACCTACCTCGTCCTGTGAAGACTAATTTGTTAGAACAAAGAAGTTTTAATGTTTTCACCATAAGGTAATGATCATTCTTTGACCAGATAGACATGTCTAAACTTATTTTCATAATGGATATGTGCATCAAAGTAACACTTTGATCCATAATTATTATGATTTTCATACATTTATGCTTATCAGTTATTACTCATGGGTTATCGTCTTATCTCAGATTGTGATTGAGACAGTTGTTGCCAATAAAATTTAAAATTTCAACATGAAATTAGAACAAATATGTACATCTTAGTAAATGCTTCTCTGAGTATTTGGTGCCTGTTTCTTGGTGTATCAGCTCATAGCAATAGAAGTTTGACCATATAGTTTTTCCATGGGAAGTGCAACATTAAAACGATTTTTATATAAATAGACAATAAGGACTCTACCAATTGTAGGTTATCTACTAAGTGTCTAATAATATTCTAACAATTATTTGTGGCATAATTCTCATCTACATTTTAGAAATAAGATGCATGCTTGCAGTCTTACATAAGCTGACAAAGATCTGGGGATTAATAAGTGTTGGTGCCACATTTGGTACTCAAGCATATTTGGCAAATTTTTCTTCTTATATCCTGCATTGTTTTGCCACCCCAGCAAATAAATATTTTTGAGAATTCATAAGCATCAGAGTACATAGAAAAGTTCCTCCAGCTGTCTATGCTTAATTCTCCTGTGTTGCAGGTGTTCCAGAGAGGTGTGGACAGCTCTTGCAGTAAGGTGGGGCTCTGTGGGGTAAGGGTAAAGGTGAAAGCTTTGTGGGAAACTTAGAGTGCAAATTCTTGGGGCAAAATAAAGCCATAAGCAACAGCCTCTCTCTAAATTAAAACAAAATTAGAACACTGGGGCTGCAGGTGTAGCTCCATGTGAGGAGCCTAGGCTTGATCCCCCATTCCACATATATACACATTACAGCAAAACCGCTCAGTGTGGGCTTGTGGTTATTACTGGTGATTCAACCTACAGCTCTAAAGTGAAAGGGCTCAGCACAGAGTTGTGTTTTGGCAGCCATGTTGACCTGATGAGTAGCGAAGGTAGAATCTGAAGGGAGTTGGGAGTTACAAAAGCTGAGGTTTAGCCTAGATTATAGTATGACGTGAGCTAAGGGTATGTGCAAGAGAGAAACACAATGACAAGTTATAGAATCTAAGCTGAGAAAGAAAGAAAATGAAAACACAGAGGCTTAGGGAAAGGCAAGGGACCAGTGGCAGTGTCAACTCATGTAAGGATTCAATGTTCCTGAGGGAGTAATCTAGAACACTGCCAGTAGCTGGGGTCTGCGGCATTACGCTAAGTACTGGGGACACAGCAGAAAGACAGCAGTGATGTAATAATTCTTCATGTGCTTGGTGTTACCAAGAATCCCTCCCCATAAGAAAAATGGTGATCACTGTTCTAGTCAGGGTGATATAATTTTTATTTAATTTATTGAGCAGTAATGGGAAAAACAATGTATTGTGACTTTATATCTCCAGGAAAGAAAAATAAATTATTTTCTACAGTTTATGCATTTCCAATAAGCAATTTGAAATAAAAGAAAAAATTATCAGAAAACATTATTAAGCAATCAAGTTCATGAATAGTACTCAGAGTTCATTTACTCCTGGGAATAATTGTCAGTTTGTGAGGAACAGATTTTAGCAGTAAGAGCCAGGCAAGTATTTTCATTTTCATTCCATCCATTTTGTGCAGAGCGTTTGGAATTAAATTAAATTCAGTCAGTGTTTACTAAGGTGTTATCCCTGACCTAAATGATTTTACAATCTAATGGGGAAGAAAAATGGGCTCCAAAATTACCATAACAAAATGCATGAAATGACAGATGTCAAAAGTTAAGTATAAACACAATGCTAGGGAGCCTCAAGGAAAGTGTGATTAATTTTTGCTTATGATGGGTGAAGACTTCAGAGGGGAAATATCATTTCAACTATATTTGGAAGCATAAGCAGCATTTTTGTAGAACAAGTGGGGATGAAAATAAAAAGAGGGCTATTTGTAAAGCACTGAAAGACAAGAAAAGACAGGGACACAGACCAGGGGCAGACAGGTGCATGATATGTTCAAAGACTCACAAAGAGACTTACATGGCTCTCCCAAAGTTATTGTGGGAAAACTGTGGCGGGGGGGGGGGGGGGGGGGGGGGGGGGGGGGGGGGGGGGGGGGGGGGGGGGGGGGAGGTTGTGATGGCAGTACCTCAGTGTAGATCATCAGTAAGTGTACATTTGCTGGAAGAAGAGAAACAACTGCCATATACCATAAGCTGTTTGTTTGCCTGAAGGAAATCTGGAGATCCTGTGGTCTCAATGAACACATACTCTGATGAATTTGAGTGTGCTACATATTCTTGTTTTGATATAAGCATAGACATAATCCAGTCATAATATGTCTTAGTATAAATCACTAGTTAAATCTTATTCTTTATCATAATGATTTGAGACATACTTAAGAAAAACTCAAGATGTATACCAATGATAAAGATTGCTTTAAAAAGCATTACCATTTGTTTCTTAGTGTTTACTATAATTTTTTGAATATTCTATACTAAAGAATTGGTGATTCAATTTATGATTATAGGAAAATACCAGAAATGTGTCTTCAAGTTTGTATAATCAAATGAATACACTACTGACTCTGTGTGTATGTGTGACACACACATACATATGTATGTATATGTGTGCTTGAATTCTGCATACTCACTAACTCACTAACCTCATTATCTTTCAGAACAGCTACAAATAACATTTAGTTGAGGATGTTTATGTGTAATAGTTGACCCTCAGAAACGCTCATAAGAGGAGCCACCAAAAATATGTCACTTGATTTCTTAGTGGCACTGAGGACCAAAAGATTTGGAATGTTAATATTGGCCTTGGTCTTAGTTCACAAACTGCTCTCTGTGGTCCAATAATATTTTCTGTTTCTGACTTAAACTTATAGATATTATATTCCTTCTGGATGGGTAGTTTGCAGAATTGCTGGGATCCACAAAAGAAGCAGTCGATGGATTTCATAACTTCTGCATCCCCCAGAGACTTTTTCTCTTGGCAGAATTGTTCAGTGTATATTTAGAGCAGCAAAGTTGTAAGAGAGAAACTGAAAGCTCTGAGGCCTTATTCTCCAGGTGGAGTTGTGTGATGTCGTATGTTTTCAGTCCAATCCAAACTATACACACACACACACACACACACACACACACATAATATATATATATATATATATATATATATATATATATATATATATATATATATATATATATAACTCTTCTTTTAATTCTCTTCTGGATCTATTTTTAAAAAGCTTTTTAAAAAACCTGATCTTAGAACTTTAGTATTTGTACCGCCTTGCCTTCTGCACTGGACAATCCCAGCTGATGAAGAATCGGAGTTTTATTAGGCACACATAGAGAAATTTCCTCCATGGAATCACCTTGCTCTTTGTGGCATTCATTAATGCAGTGTAATCTTCTCTTGGCCTATACTGGTGAGTACTCACTCCAGTGCTTAAAACCAGCCAGTTTTGAACTAAAGCAAATGGAAACCATGTGATAAATTGAAAGAAAAAGGGAGAGAGAGAGAGAGAGAGATACAAACAGTAAAATCAAAGTATTTGTACAGCTTCCCTTTCCTTTGATTAAGAATCCCCAGAAACCTACTTATATGAGAGAGACTAAATTACTATAATTAGAGTTGAGATCTGCTAAGCGATTTTACCTGACTAAACTAAGAATGTTAAGCCTTTAAGTGAGTGTAATTTTTTTCTTTCTTGTGGAAAAGGCTGTTTACTAGCTATACAATTTTCCTCTTCTCCTCTGCGACTAGTTGCTTTGTAGGCTAGAGATGCATGTAATTAAGCTTATGTTTGATTCCATGAGGTCTACTTAGCCTTGTTCTGTTATGAGGCCCAGGTCTAACCTCCAGGTTCAAGCTTACTCTAGCCAATGTGATCAATGAATTTTTTAGCCTGAATGATAGAAAACAGACATTTGTAGAGCCACCATCATGGCTAGGGGAAAATAGTATTATCTTTGAACTAAATCTGTGGAATATATTGTGGATCTTATGGCCCAATGCAACAGACCACATTCCAGTTATTCACCAAAATACTATTTACCATGTGCCTATTACATATCATGCATTTTATATTGATTATTTCTAATCCTTATAGCACATCTGTAAAGCAGATGGTATTATTGCTGGTTTTATACATGAGAAAACTGAGGCTCAAGCAGATTAAATAACTTGCTCTAAATTCAATAGTTAATGCTTTTTAATTTAGGCTTTTACTTTGGGAATATTTGGCTTTTTCCTGTCACCTTAGTGGAAAGTTTCTGAGAATACCAGGATAGCTTTCAATAGAGGAAAGCTGATACTTTTCTATTGCTTTGTAACAAATTGTCACAAACTTGGTAAGTTAAAATGACACACGGTTCTCATTCCACACATTTCTGGGTGTAACTAATACTATATGTATTTATTAATTTTGTGATATTTGTATGTGTTTTAATTTTGCATGTCAAAGAGTACTGGTAGGAGTGACAACTATTTGATTTTACCACATTTTGTTGTCCACAATGGAGTCAAAGTCTCAACCACACTCGCAAGGAGGTGATTTTTTGAAGGTCCACTAGGGGTTACTCTGGGTCATTTTGCTTACCTTAGGTGTCAATATAGGATAACAAAACCATTAAGATATCTTCCCATTAGTCCTGTCTTTTCTTTATTTTAAAGACAATTCACTATTACTGTATTATCTGAATATTCTTGGAGGTCTTGCTGCTGATAAAAAGAAAATAAGAAAAATAAGAAAATTATTATTGTTCTTGCCTTTATCTCAATGTTCTGAATGATTTACTTTCTAAAAATAAGTTACTCAAGTTCATTTGTATATGTCTGTTTGTAAAAATATCTAGAAAAAATAGTATTTTACTACAAATCTTACACGATCACTAAGATGAGAGTCAAAGAAGGACAGAGTGTGGAGCGTGGGCTTACCAGGGTTCCAACTGCTTGTTCTTAGTAAGTAAGAAGATTGGATTCCTTCTTCCCTTCCCTTCCCTTCCCCTCTTCTTCCCTTCCCCTTCCCATTTCCCTTTCTCTTCTCATCTTCTCTTTTCCTTTTTTCTCTTCTTTTCTCCCTTTTTTACCCCCTTCTCTTTTTGTGCCATTTGTACAAGGGTGTAATTTGCAAGAACAAAGCTGTAAGGCCTCTGGTTTATTTCTGACTCTTCTACCAGTTGCATTTATACATATTAATTTTATTTTTTAATCTTTAAAGTGAAGTTAATTGAGCTAAGATATTACTGTGGGGGAAGAAGTAATTCAGCTCTTTGAGGTAGCATTTGTTCCAACAGGTCAGATTATTCCATTCTATCAGTTTATCAACCAATTGGAAACCAATTAAACCTGCCCACATGGACACATGGCATGGAAGTCACTGAACACTTGAACAATATTTGATGAAGCAAATCTACTGGAAAACTAAAAGAAAGTGAGCTAGTAGGAAGGACCTTTTCCTTGTGCCTGGCTAAGACTGAGGTAGCAGCTGCCCACAGACAAGAAACATAGCCATGTGTACAGTATTAGTGTTGGACTGACACCAACTGCTCCTTACATGTTGACACCCACTTACTCTTCTTCATGTGAATCATTGACCTTTGTCCAAATGACAACTTTTTAACATCAAGTTATATTGAACAGCTTGCTCCCTTCCTTCTTTTTGATTTTGAGAAACACCTGCCCTTGTTTGTGTTCTGCAGCCACTTTGTTATATCACTATGGCGTGCATTATCGTATCAACATGTGTAATGTGTGTAATACACAGAAATTCTTGTAAGTTCAGGCTTTTCTCCAAATAAAGTCTGATTTAATTTTGATAATTTCATCAGTTTTTATATAAAAACTTCATCTTATACTCTATGCTCTATTATAACCAAATAGATTTTAGAAATTTATAATCAATAGGAATTTCTTGGCTCCTGTTTTTGGAGGCTGGAAAGTCCAAGGTCAAGTTGATGGCATTTAGCTTACGTCTTTTTTTCACTGCAGCATCACAAGATAGGAGAGGCAGGGGTGGGCTGAACAAGAATGCAAGAATGTGAGCCTATTTCAGGAAGCCCTATGCAGGACAGCATGGATCTACTCACGAAGACAGAGTCCTCACCCCTAAAGACATCTCAAGAAGCCTCACCTTTCTGTAATGTCACACTGGAGATTTCGATCCCAACATAGCAGGATGTTCTGTGTATTCTTTTTCTACTCCATTCACTATTATATTTTTGTCTTTGTTGTAGAGGAAATATTTAAGTAAGATGAAAAGTCAGTTGTTTCATTTACATTGAGATTTTCTTTCACAAAGCACTCTTTTAAAGTGCTATTTTATCTTTGACAAAAAATTTTGCATACATTGTCTCATTTGACCCTCATTAGTATCCTAACAGTAAAGCATAAGCTATTATTTATGATGCACAAATGAAATAATTACTCCTGAGATGGATTCAGCAACATATAAAATACTAACCAAAGCTGGGAGAGGTGGGGTACTCCTTAGTACTTTGGAAGCTGAGGCAGAAGGATTGCGATAAGTGCAGAGCCAACTTGGGTAATAGTGATTTTGGGACAACCTGGAGTAGAGAGTGGGACTCTGTCTCAAAAAAAAAAAAAAAAAAGTAATAACGCCCACATCCAGACAATTGCATATTTTTTGGAGGCATAAAATATTCAGTCTCCCTCCCTCCCGAGTTGTTTTCATGTTATAGATGAGAACAGTGAGGCACAATGAAGCTAAGCAACCCCACTGAAGTGCCAGTCTGACCCAGTCACCCAGTGGAGAACTGCGGTGTACATCCATCCTCTGACCTGTAGACCACGCTCTTCTCCGACCGTATTTCCCAGGGATGCGCAGACAGCACCGGGGTTCAGCGCTAAGAGCTCTCTGCTAAGAGCAAATTGTTGGTCTACGGCAATGGTAATGACTATAGTGTTGCGCAGTGTATTGAAAAAAAAAATCTTGACATTTTAAGTACAAGTGGGAAAGTAGTGTGTTTTGTAGAAAACTAAAATTAGCCTTACACTTGAAAAGCAATTTAATATGATCAAGCTACCCTTCAAACAATACTATTTAAGGCATAATATCTTCTTTGATGGTGTCACAAACTGTATGATTAAAAGGCTGTTAAGGGAATGTTGTTGCTAGGATTCAGCGACAAGCGCAGAAGGACCAGGCCGCTGTTCTCCTTTGGTGTGCTACCCTGCGTGTCAGGCCCGCGCTCACCTTTCTTTGCCCCTTTGCCAGCTAAAATTACCGGCAGATTTCCTTGGTGGGAGTTTATTCTCTGATCGTGTAACTTTGCTCTTTCTGAGTCAGTGAAAGAGCCTCTTTTCTTTTATCTTTTCTTTTTTTCTTCTTATTAGTGGAGCAATTGCTCTTCAACTCTGAAAACAAACGGGTTCCTGCCCCAAGTCTGCCAGTACTCACTGGGTAATAGGAGAGCTCTTTCATCTGTCCGAAGGTCGAAGGTCACATTGCTGCTGTGACCACAATCTTGCAAATCAGGTGGGCCAAACAGGCAGAGAGAAGTCAGGACAGAGCACGATGCGATCAGTGCTCTTAGGCTCCTGGTTTGACTGCTGCTTTGGGCATCAGATTTTGATTGTAATAGGGGATTCTTCACCATCTGACTTCATGAAGTCAAGCAGCATTCTTTTAGAATAAATTTGTGCTTTTTTTTCTCTCCAAGCTATTAGTGATGTTACCCCTCTCTCCACACACACACACACACACACACACACATACTTACAAACACACATACTTTCTGATCAGGGAGGCATTTCTGCTGTTCTTTAAATCAATCAGAGTGTAAGCTTGTCCGCTTTTCTCTTACTTTTTTACATCTCTCAATTTATACTGAAGGATACTGTGGGCATATTTTTGGTCATCTGTGTTCTCAGAATCTGTTCCTCTTGCTACTGATAAGGAGATAATTTTGCTGTCAAGGACCTGTTTCATTAGATAGAGCTCATGGCAGCCATGAGTCAAGGGACGTACTCTAATCCAAAAAGAGATCTGTGATCCAAGCAAAGCTACTTAGATTTACTCATCCTATAAATTGATTTCTAAGCTGAAAGCCAAAAGCCTAAGTGTGGCTGAGGCTGGCTGATCCTGCCACTGCTGCCCCTAAGTACTACTCATGGGCACTCACAGCTGCTTTTGCTAATCTATTTGCGCTGATTTTTAAAAAGCACTTCCTTGAATTCTGTGTTCTGTACACACCCGAACCCATGCCTCTAGCCAGCAGTGGCTTCAGTCGCTACCAAGTAGTGATATAAAGCATCATGAAAAGTTTCATCTATACTTTATCCTCACTGGTGTATGGCATAAAAGTAACTGAGCACCCTTTCCAGGTTGAAATCTGTGTGTTGCTCTCTAAGCTTCTTTGCTTTTCTTGTGTTTCTGCTGATGCTTTAGGAAAGAAAAGTAGTCAAATTGGTACCAGAGGTGAGTTGGAAACTAATTCTTACACTGGACAGAGAGAATAGATGCAATTTGTTTTCTATTAATCACCTTGTCTTGCAACTTATTCTGGGGAGATTGTGTAATTCTCTCTCCAGTATATCATGTAACCTACAATGTACTAAACACAGTACTAGTCAAGCTGTCTTAAGGGTTCATTAACCCTTAGTCACTTTGAGACTTTCGATAAATTATTATGGTGTTTAAGCCAGTCGTAACAGACACAAATGGCCTCTCTAAAGAGATGACAAGGACTGACAATATGGCCTCAAACTATTAAAGTTTTGAGCACTTTTGAAAGTCATTTTATTTTTCTTGCTATTGAACAAATCATAGTAGACGGAAGAATGGGCTTGGCAATCATAGCAGGGCTTTGCAAGGAACTTTCAAACATGCAACACTGAAATGAACCAATTCCAGTAAGAAAAAAACAAGATATTGACATTCAAAATTAATCTTAATGTGAAAAATCATTATAAGTATAAGGCAGATAGTTTTTAGAAATTCTATCAGTTCATCATTATATCACAGATCAGAATAGAGGTCATATAATTGAAATAGTGAGCTAGCTATGCAAGGTTACCAACAAAAAGGCTGTCTCTGTAGCCACAGTGATGTGCCCAGAAAGGATCCACTGTCTTGGACATTCAATAATTTCCAAGATTATACTTGAAGATCTCTTATTTAAGCAGCCTGGTGTTTATACATAGAGCACCAGGAATCTCCATGTCTTCTTTCCTAACTCCAAAATGTGCCTTATCATTAGCACCTTGGGTAATAAAGGAAATGACATTGTTTATTGTATTAGTTTTCTGGAAGCTTACAGCAAAAAAAAATTATGACTTAGGAATATACAATTTTCTAATACTGAATGGCTTGTGCATATATATATATATAAGGTATTTGAAGTTTTTTTTTTGTTTTTCTACTTAAAATAATAACTATATCGTATTGAAAAGTGAATATGAGATAGTCTCTTGTTAGCTGAATATTTCTAAATCCTCTGGAATCTTGAAGAAAAAAAATCCTCTTTTGTTCATAAATAAGTGTAACATGCTACTGGGGATGTAAAGACAAGATATTACCAGAATTTTTAGCATGACACATCATAATGTATATGTACATATAAACACATTCCTTGTTTTATAAGGCAACTTAGCATAAAATAATAGACCGAATAGGAACAAAAGTTTTGTAGTTTTATAGCAAATGATATGTAAGAGAATGTTTGATATTCTACCCTTAAAAAGAAGCTTATGATAAATATAATTTTAACGTACACTTTAAAAATCTAACAAATGAAGCATTAATTCTCCGAGAAAAATCCTTTAGCCTTACATATAACTATGTATTTCAGTGTACATTATATATGTTTGCGTGTATACTTATGTGTATATATATGTATAATTACATTACAATAAAATAAATGGTAATTTGACAGCACCACCCCTTGATATTCTAAAATCAATTTTGAGTTTTGCGTCAACATCATGGAAAGGATCAACTTTACAAAAAAATCCCATATTTTTATCATTCCCTCAGAGTCATTTTTTATACCTTATTATTCAAACTTCTTTGTTGATTTTGTTTTCTGCAATTGGGAATTAATGTAAATCAGCCTTTTTAATCATATGTTACTTTTTGATTATAGCTGTTGTTCTAATATCACACATACCAATAATATTCTTTTCTCTGCCATATTTAACATCTTGCATATGTTTAGTTGTATATTTACATGTTTGCATGTTTTTTTTAAAGAAAGAGATATTCCTGTAATGGTAAAAGATAGGACTTACACAAGTGTCAAGAGGGGTGAATACTTGAATGATTTTCTTTTGTTTTTGTTTTTTGTGGGACCTAGAGACCACAGAAATTCAGAGGACGAATAAACAAAACTCAACACATTGGGAGGCACTCAGATTATAATTTGAAATGACCTTCCTTTATCAATCAGTGTCTGAAATTAATGAAAAGAAATTAGGTCTTGAGCTGACACTTGTAGTCATCCTTGGCCACTATTGATAACTCAGAATGTGTAATATCTAGCACATCCTTATTGCACCATAGAACTGAAAAATGAAAGAGCCAACTTCTTCCTAATTTCCGCTGCCCGCTTCCCTGGTGTGTCCGCATTGTGTATGATTTTTCTTTGAGTGTCCTGGCTGTCAGGAAAGACCTCTGGCTATGGGGCTTCATGATCTGGCTCTTATCCCTGTGGACTTTTACGGCATAGATTGATTTCTAACCACTATCTTGAGTAGAATGAAAAGAGAAAATAAGCGAACAAGCTTTCAAAATGTGTAATATATCTCAGAAACAATAGCTTTCCCTATACTGACTTGTTGGCAAAATCTAAGTCTAGTAATAACCATTGAATAGTGTCCCTGACTACTAGGGGAAGAGATGATTTATTTCCTATGTTCCATGTTGGTGGTCCGTAGCACAATGAATTGTGTTATTCATTTAGCTCAATGACTGTGTTGGACTTTTTCTCAATTAAGATATTGTATCTAAAGTGCTAGTGGTCATAATTTGCTTCTATACATTCTAACTGAGAGGATGGGAGAACTGGGTGAGTGTGATATGTCATTGCGATTGCCAACACTTTGTCTTCTGAAGAAAGGACAATATCCTTTTGTTCTTATTTCACATGTAAAAACCTAAATTCTACTCTCCTCCCTTGATTTTTTTCTGCATGTTTGTTCCTATCTCCCTTTTACTTTGCCTCCACCACATCTGCATTCTCATTTTTATATTTATTATTGTTGTTTTAATAACCATCCATCCTCTGTACAGAGTGGGGTCATGTGTAAGTTGATCATTTGTAGTAAGGTTTAAAACCATTAAACAGTTCCCTAAGCATTACTATATTTACTCTTTCCAACACTCTGCAGGTTGGTTCTCCAGGTGACCCAGGCCTGGCCCAGTTCTTACCATGTTCTTGATTGTAGTTTTCAAGAACAGCTGAAAGAATGTGTGGAGAATGTGGTATTCATTATAAGAAACTAAAAGCCGTCTGCAACAGCCTTGACTGTGTTCTAGTCATCCCCAGGAACAGGGTCCCTTTCAGTATTGTCGGCCAACAAGTTATAGAACACCCTGATGTTGCTTTCTGGGGTCTTTTGGGTTACAGTAGGCCATGTGTTGGTAAGGCTTTATTTGCATGGGGCAGCTTTCTTGTGTTTGGAGTGTATCGGGCAGGGATCAGTTTACAGTAAGTCCTAGACTTCTGTTGTCCTGGCTGTGAGGGACTAATTCATTTAGGTAATCTTTTGGATGGGTGGATGTTCTTACAAGGCTCCAACAAATGTGTACCTAAGTTAGTAGATTTGTTTTATGCAGTGACAGGCTATATGTTCTACAAGTAGCAGCTCCATTTACAGAGAAGAGATCAAAGCACAGAGAATGAGGTCTCCCAGCTTGAGTGGTGTAATCAGATTTTGAACTTTGCTCTGTGGTTACCAATCCTGTGACATTAATGATTAGGCAACAGATCCTTTAATAGACAAACCAAAGCCAGAAAATATTAAAAATTTAAAAAGAGAAAAGAACACACTACAATTGCTCTTCTTAAAATCCTTGCAATTTAATGATTATAATGGTCAGGAACAAGCAAAATTTTTCTGATATAATTCAAATAATCAGAAGAGATCAACAAATGGCTTTTCTAGTTTACCTTGTCCATTGAGAACAGAACCAGAGAAGTTTATGCTTCCTCATGTATTTAATAGTAAGACTCTACATAAACTTGTCATGAAATCTTTAAATCGGTCATTTCATTTATGTGGATAAAAATGTAGATGAGAAATTTAAATAGGTATTTAAATGTACTGAAAATTATTCTTTCTTCCTAAGTAAGCCTCCATTATTCCTCTGAAATTTTTTTTCATGCAGAGGCTCTTGTTGGTGAGGTTTTCCTTAGTTATTCATAGGCAGCTGTAAAACTGCTTTGCCAAGATAAAAACTAAATCTGTATTTTACAAGATACATATTTGTTAAACAGGAGATGGTTATAGTAGTTCTCAAGAAATACAAATTCAATAATATATTTTATCTGGAATGACTATTAAGTGTTCATTTATGCTTCCATGTTTAGAATGTTATTTTTGCTGTAATTTCCTCTGCAATTAAACATTAATGAAAAGGGACCCTCTTCTTACATTTTTGGTTTGCTCTCTGAAAATCCTTGTTTATCAACGTCTACATGCAACTGTTCCTGAACTACAATAAATACAATGAAGTGAGTGTTTGTTGAATGTTAAGTAAGAGCTGAGCGCAGTTCCTAGACCTGTCACCCTGGTAGTTGCTACCTCTGCTGCCCTGTTCTTTCTCATCTCAATCACTTAATTTTCTTTTTCTTCTCAAAATAAATCTATGTCTCATAATATGTATCCTTACTTTCTTGGCACTAATCAAATATGAAAAGACAAAAAATTAAGTAGTCATTGAATAAATGATGAATTCATTTATGCATGAATAGATTGATGAATAAAACAACCAACTCTTGACCTGAATATTTGTTTCTTGGCAAAATTTTGGTATCTGTTTTTTTTGTTGTTGTTGTTGTTGTTGTTGTTGTTGTTGAAGCACTTTCACACCAGGAATTTTAGTCACTCTGTCTCTCCCCCTTTGAATTGTTGCTCGAACAAGCTTTAAACAATAAACTATGTAAATTGTACATAGTTGATAGTTATCACTATTATATTAACACATTTTGTTTATTTTGTTCACTTAAAATTTAAAATGCATTACTAAATCAATATAATAAAAATAATATTCTGAGAATTCAACACATACTTGACGTAGGTGGAGAGATTAGAGAGTTTCTGAAAAGATTTGATCCAAAACTTGTCTTTGTGGTAGGCTCAAAGAGGTGCAAAGCTGTAAATATGTAATAGAATCTGAGAATAATTGCTATCTTCCTTCTGCATAGCCTTGTCAAGATTTAGAATGTTTCCCACACAATGCATTTGCAGCCTGAAATTTTTATGGGAGAATCACACCAAGCTAAAATTTCAGAAAAGTAAGATTTGAAGTAAATTTCAATCATGTTAGTGTTTCTCAAGATCTTATACCCAAAGGTAGCAAGAGAGTTTGGGTATCTAGTAGGCTTATTGGTGCCAGCGAAAAATTTGGGGAAAGGAATAGGGCAGTGTGCCAAAATAGTGATATAATGTTCTCTAACCCAAGTCTTGGATCAGGTTAATCAGAGTTCTGGGTTGATCAAGCACTTGACTGCCTTGCGGGTGTACATGAAAGTTTTCTAAGCCAGTCTATTTTTAGAAAGACATGGTTTTCTAGACCATAGCCTCAGTGAAAAAGGACAGTCTCCAAGCACCTTAATACCAGCCATTGAGTCCTTGCCAGGTTGTCTCTGAATTCAGAGTAGATTGAATTTTCTGAGTCTATCTGTAAACATTAGCCTGGCCAGTATATGCGGATTGACTGAAGTATTGACTGTATCATGACGTCCCTTGCATTGATTCGTAGTTGATATCTTGTTCTCTGTATCAGAATAAGTTTTTAGACAGTCAAAATCTGTGCCAAGGCACAGCTGTTTTATGAGTAGAAAGAAAAACCATGCGAGCTTCTAGGTTAATTGGTTCTTCTGACTCTTCTAGCTTAACTCTCCTGCAGTCCTACTTGACTTTTTCAAATTAGCCCTTTGAGTCAGTCAATAAAGATAAATATTACCCTATTCATCTGTCTCCATGACCTAAGGTTTGGAACAGAAAATAGATACAGACAAATGTGAAACGACAGCCATGCCTCAGGTGCTTTGCATGGCTGGACCTTCCTTCCCCCCGTCTCATACTCTCCTCCACTATCTCTAACTTCACGGCTGCCATATTTACAAATGTGATAACTTTCTTTTGTGATGACAACACTCACCCTCCTGCACTAGCATACTCTTATACTTGTGACTCACTAAAGCCTATGAGATACTACTTAGGACCTATAGGGAGTTCACCTAAGTCATAACTCAGGATGTCACGATCCAATTGAATTAGTGCAAAGAAAAAATAATGCTATAAACTGAATTTTCTCTTCTGTAAATCAGAGAAGGTAGAAATTCCAGTGAACCCGTAGTTTGGATCTCCTCTAACTTCTGGCTTTAAGGGGTTCTGTGAGTGGAACCAGCTTCTGTTCTTCTCTTGATGGAAAGAGCCTGCTGTGGAAATTACTCCCCACGGGGAAAGAGCCTGGAAGATCACACACAGAAATACTGGGAGTGGACATGGGGCATGCATGGCTCTCCAGGCTGCAAAGCTTGAAGCGACCTGAAAAAGTATTGGAGGTTGATAGCAATGTGTCTGTATTTTTAGTCCTTGTGGTGCATGAAGAATTAAAGAGAAGCTGAACAGATAGCACAGTTCAGTCTTCTCAGGAGGACCAGGAGCTTTCTGTTGGCTGGCAGCTGGAGGCCTGGGCCTTGATGGCTGAGGCTCAGCACCTCACAGAGCAGACCTGTTTTCCTTTACATAATTCATTGGATGCCCACACAAGTTGAATCTGAATCCCAACAAGGAAGAAGAAGTAAAAATAAGTAGCCATGTAGGAGAGATTCTATAACTAGTAAGAGAATGAATGCACAGCGCACATCAGATAGGGAAAACCTGAGAACTTCAACTAAGTAAAACCGACACTACTCAGAAGAATATTTAAGGAGATGGAGACAGAGTTCATTGAATATTCATGTACTCTCCTGTAACTAGTTCTAGGCCATGGATAATAAACAGGAGTAAAGTGTGTCATTTCCAGGGTAAAAGAATGAGCCGCTTCCATCTTGCTCCTTTTCTATTGCAGTGACCTCGGGTGTATCATTGTCACTATGGCAAAGCATTGCCATAAAAGAAGTTCACCTAACCTGTATGGAGTTGCAGCAAGGGTGAAGAAACAAAAGTCCAAAACCAGGACTTAGCTATTATCGTCATTGAGATTTCTGAGTCTTTCTAGGGCCACTGTATAATGTGGAAACATGCTGGCAAGTGACTTATATTTGTGAAGTCTTGTTAACTAGTCTAGGCACTTGAGTACAAGGCAACTGCATCCACAAGTGGTCAGGAGAGTTTAATATGTGAAGTGATCTGTGGGATCTGGTTCTCTGGAAGGCAGGTTTAGGGTATTGCTTCTCAAACTATAATGTGTTATACATATAAATTAACCGAGACCCTATAAAATTTAGATTTTGGTGCAATGGATTTTGAGCTCTGTCGCAGAATCTGTATGTCCAGCCATGTTCCAGAAACATTAGCATGGCTGGAAATGTGACAAACTGGGAACAAGGTGTTAGAAGGCACATGGAAAAGTGCTCATACCTGGCCTCTCAAATGCTTCACAAAGACTCAAGACTTTGAAATAAACTTATAAGACATCACTACCAGAATCAGTGTATCACATGGGCCCTGAGAGGTGTAGGGCAAAACCCACTGAACCAAATATTTAGCCTGAAATACTACTTACATTTAGAAATTCTAAGATGCTATTCCAGTATACTCAGATATTCAGCCATAGTCAATGAAGCATTGTTAATGCTGTAGGAATGGCCAGAATGTTGGGAAGATTAGCCTATCAGTTATCATCTTTTTCTAGTTTTGAAAAAAAATCATCATTGCTACTATGACACTGTTATGCATGTATATGCTATTTAGATATTTAATTTACTCTTCTACTTGGCAGCATTTCATTCCTAAAATAATCCTTACCTAAAAGTAGCCCTTCATTATTTGAAAATAAGCAAAACCAACTTTTTTACCCTCATTAAAATTTAATAGTCCAAAATTAGGAAAACAGATGCCCCCTTCGAAACTAGAATGAGTCAAAACAGTACTGTGCATCCCTAGAAGAAGGATCAAGTTGTTTACATTCATAGTACAAATCAGGAAAGTGAGGGATCACTTTCAAGTTCTGTGTTTTACAGGGAATTGCACAGAAATTATTCTTCTCAAAAGACTGTTATGCAGAAGTATTCAAACTCTTCCTTTTTAAAATTCTTTTCCCTTGTCTTCATATGTCTTCCCAAGGGCTTTAAAACATTTTGACATACTCTTGCAGACACAGACTCATTATGGTCTACTGATATTCACCAAGTTACCAGTGAAATTTGAGGGTTCACTGTTACTTTTATGTATTAGATTTCTCTCAGGTCATAGCTATTTTTAAAAATTAGTTAGCTCCAATTACAGGGATTTTAATCTGTCTCAGTTGTCATTATCTGATGCATGAAAATTTTTAATAATCTTAGAAATCATCCCATATATATGCCAGAACAAATTTTCAATCATCATATCTGAGTTCAGAAATGTCACAATGGTTTACTTTTTCCTAAATGAAATTAAATCTGACTATGAAATTACACTTATCAGTATGGTGAGAATTTCATTGAACTTGGAGTGATCTCTCCTTCCTGAGGTTATATAGAAATCCAAAAGACTAACAAGGTGACCAGAAAATGAGAAAAGAACCATTAATTTTTAGCTCCTCATAGACACTACCATGGTGCTTCTTTTCTAAGATCATAAAATACAGTTTTGCTGAGAAAAAAATCAAAAAGTTCATGACAATCTTTGAGACATATATTTTTGAATAAGTTTGAAGAATTTGTACACTCACTACACAGAAATTTGTTTTCATTTAAATGCGATCTCTTTCAAGATTTTTTTTTTTTTTCTGTTTTCTGGATTTTTCTTTTAAAGAGGAGATCCAACCGAGGCCCTTCATAAGAGCTACATCTGAGGCCATTGTTTAGTTTTGATTTTGAGACAGAGTCTCGCGGAATTGCTATGACACCCATGCTTGTCTTAAAGCTTCAATTCTCCTGCTTCAGTCCCCAGGAGTGCTGGGATTACAGTCCTGTATCACCACCTAGACAGCTAAATTCACTAAATTTTATGAGCAATGATGGTGGGAGACTTTATATGATTCTAATCCTCAAAACATGTTTTTATTCTGATATTAGTGGAATCTTTTTCTTCTTAAAAGAGAAGACCCTAATCTATCTATGTCCTTTTCCTTTGTTGTCAATGCACTGTTAACATCCCTGGATTAACAGAGCACACTAGTGAGTGCCCTTGTGAGTCATGCGGGCATGGTCTTGGGAGCCTACTCTCCCTCGCCTCTTCTCTTCTGGAATTGTTCCTTGATCTGCTTCTAGGCCAACCACCATGAACTAAGCAGCTTCCTTCCTCCAAGCTCGTCTGTCATGTTATGACTGCCCTGGAACCAGGTGACTATGTACTGATTCCCCTAAAACCATGACCCAAGTAAATCTCTCTTCCTTTAAGTGTTGGGCTCTCTGATATTGTGTCCAGTGACAGAAAGTGACTAATATATCTGTTTCAATGACACTGTATCATTTTCTTGTGAAATCAAGAGAGATGACTTTTTTTAAAAAAGGAGATGGTCTTTTTCAGGAGTCTGGACTCCTGTGCATTACGTCAGGTGAAGGAGCGGCGTGAATGGGTGATGGTGCTGTTGTGCGTGTGTGTTGTACTGTGCTGGAAGAGGGTGCTCAGGGAAACTCCTCAGAGGAATTGGAAGTAGCAGAGTTGGGATATGAAAGGAATGAAAGTGTGAGGAGACAAGGGAATGCTGTAAATACGTAGCTGTCCATAGAAGAGTGGAAGAATAAATGGGAAAGTGACTTAGCGAATATTTCCCAGGCAGCCTTAGGTTTGCGGCTGTAGAACCAAAGTGAACCTGGTTATTGTGATTGTATCATTTTCTTAGAAGAAATGAGGAGAACACAGGAGAGATAAGTACAGAGCTGAGAGTACAATGAAGAGAGAAGCAGGGACCCAGCAACACAATCACAGTGACTGCCTGTATTAGGATTCATGTGGTTATGGAGACTGAAAGGTCTGAAGATCTGCAGGTAGATCAGCCAATAGGAGACCCAGGGAATACGTATGTCATTGAATCTGAAGGAAAAATAGTACAAATGATGTCCCCATTCAAAGGCTGTCAGAAAGACAAAAATAATCTCTGCTTAGGCATCACCTAGTTGGGAGAGACCCAACCACAAGGTAGAGACCAATAATTTCATCCACTATCACGCTTAAAGAGCCTGGGTGTGTCATGGTCTTCAGGGAATAGGATTGGCAATGATACAGTGGCATAATGGTAGTGACTGGTAGTAATAGGATTCAGCAAGTACATTAGACTTCATCTGAGGAAAACTTTCTAGAAAAAAAATAATTTTCCAGGACTACATTGTCCACTATGGTAGATGTTTGTCCTGTATGGTTATTTCCAATAAATCTGAAAAAAGAAAGGAAGTGAATACTTCATGTACTAGAATATAATCAGTTTTATGTGGGTTTCTAATAAGGTTTGCATAACTCATAATCATTAGGGATTTTGGTCAACAGTAACTTCGTTTCTGCTATTTTTATCACCTGGTTAAACACTGATCTGAAATTTCAATAAAATGCCCATGCCATTTGTTAGTATGTAAAACAAACAAGTATTTTATTTTTAATCTTATATACATATTTTTAAGTTGCACATAGACTTAACCTAGAAACACAATATACTATAAAAAATACTTTCTTTTCCAAATCAAAGAGCTTTTCCTTGGTTACTTCTCAGAAAGAACTTTTCCTAATAAGGTAACATTAATAGGCCTTTAAAATTTTTCAACATCTGTAAGAGGCTGCCATAAAAATATAGCTTGCAAAGTCTACATTTATGAAAAAATAGGAACTTTTTCTGATTATAGCCATTTATAAAATAGTAATTTGGTTTCCGAAGAAAAAAAAGTCATATTCATTTTATTTCTGCATTCCCATATTGCACCAGAATGATTCATGTTATTTATGTCTGTGTCAAAGTAATTTATTTTATTTGGTTGATTTCTGAAAAATTAAAAGCAGAAATGTTAATCATCTCAACTTTTTCCTGCCATTCCTTCTAATTTACTAACTTGTTCATAAATTTCAAGCTGCATTTCAACTGTAAATGATCAGTTTCAATATTATTGAAGATGAATACCCCAAACCTCTTTTAATTCCATATTTAATGATGACAGAATAAATGCTTTGATGATGGAAAGCACCTGCCCTATAAACGGGTTTAGAATGTTCAAAGAGAATTGAGCTTTGTGTGTACTGAAATATCAATGAGGAAATGTTCTCTGTCTAGGAAGACAGTAGATGATTTTTAAAGAAATGATTTAATTGTGTTGTGCCCAGAAAAGTATTACATGTTTCCTATTCAGTGCCTTACTATATACTTCTCTTTCCATCATTTTTTCGAAAACATATAGCTTTAGTTCTAGAAAAATGTGTTTGTTCAAACATAAATATACTTTCCAATTACCTTATATATTTGTGTCGATCTCTCTTATAGGTAATGAAAAATTTTAAATACTAGCATTCACATACATGGTGTAAGGTATGTATAATTTTACTAGTTTTTGAACGATAATTTATGAAAAATTATATAATGAAGTATAATGTTTCCAGTTAACATTTCTTTAGAGTCCTTTGAGTTCAATAGATTTGAGATCCATTAATTTTATAAGTACAGAATAACTGTAAAGTCTTCCACATATAAGGGATTCTGCCTGAGAAGAGTGTATGCAAATATTATTGCTATGGCTAGCCATTTCAAACAAACTATCACATATTTTATCTTATATATGGTATGCAGCATTGTTACACTAGACTTGGAACAGCCTGAAGAAAATAGAAATATTTTATTCCATTTTAAAAGCATATGTTTTGCTTTGTTCTAAGGAATCAGTGTTAGATTATAGCACTGTTTTGATAAGAATATATGCAATTTTCAATTTCCCTACTTCTGTGTATTTGTAATTTTTCCAGTGGCAATAACTCCTGGAATCATTGGGCTGCAATAACCTTAGTGATAATAGGATTTAAAATGGCATAGTACCAAACTGATTAAAATTTGGCAATTTATCATAACTTTGTGGTTTGAATCATCTGTCGTCAGAGGATAAAAATTCATTTAACTTACATAGCACATACGTAGAGAAATATTTGCTTTGTCCAAGTTTGGGAGGGCAGAAGAAGGAAGAGAGAACACTTAATTCCCTTGCACGTAGTGTGTTTTGTCTTGTGTACAACATTCTTCTTTGGTTGAACTTTATTTAAAATGTGTATTCGTCGTTTTTGGCCATGGTTTTATTTTTGGTAATTTAGACAGATAAGCTTAACGTTAACTTGGTTCTCTTGGGAAAGGCATACAACTCTCGTAGGTGTTTCTGTATTTGTCATAGAAGTGTGACCTTGAGCTTTTTATTGAGTCCTGGCACCTTCCTTTCTAGCATTCTTGTTTGCTTACAAGAAGTAAGCATCCCTGTTCCATCATTCCCTTCTGCTATAATGTTTCTGCTTTGGAGCTTGCTCACTATGGGCTGAGTCTTCTGAAACTATAAGCCAAATAAACTCTCCTTTAAGTTGTAGATAGCAGGTATTTGTCCCTGCAGTGTGGAAGGTGACCAGTGCATCGCCATCCAGCCTTTCTTGCTCAAAGGCTCTGATGCTTGTTTTACTCAGAGTACCAAATACTCCTGCTGTTCCTCTTTTCTTGGCCAGTGATTTCTGACTCTTCCACAAGGTCTCTGAAGTGTAAAAGTGCCCCTTGTTGCATCCTGAATCTTTCACGCAGGGTGTGGGGGAGAAGGTCCTTTAATCCCGACAGGAGGTGAATGAAGCAGTTATGGGATTCTATGGTAATTCAATTATTTATTATAACTAACTCTACTTACCACGGCCAAATACAGGTCCTGAAAATATATATTTTTGCAAATTAGGATTCCTGTCCTAAATAGGAGTATGACAGTTTGGCCTCTAATATCTGTGTTCCTATGCTGACCATATGTTTTTCTACACAAATATCCTCTCCTGGCTCCTGTATCCACACACTCTGTTGACCTGTAGGGAACTGTTACTTTCTGTCCTTGGAAATAACAAATATCCCATGTCACCATTTGGCATATGTCAACATTTCCTCTTGATGAACTATCTGCTTTCACACTGAACTTTTCCATCTGCTCCCTTCTGTCTTCCCCAGGATCCATCTCCGGGGGCAGGGGGTAGGCATGCGCATTCATTCTACTAAGCGAAAATATTACCCAGCCTTCGCTGACTCTGTATTAAAACAGGACATTGTTTCTAGGAAAATAAAGTATTTTGTAAGTCAAAACCTTGCCAAACTGATTCTAACATAATAATCTGGACTGTTATACTCTTAAAAATGCTGGAAACTTACCTTTCTGTCTTTATTGTCTATTCTAGTTTTATTTTTTTTCCAAACTCTCTATATACTATTGATTTGATGTGGCATATTGTGTGTTTATATCCTTTCCCATATCAACTCATGTTCAAAAACAAGTGATCATTCAAAAAATCAATTCAAATGACAATTTTAAAAAATATTCCTTGATCCAGTATTTGTAAGATTTTTCTTCTCATAAATTCTAGTAGCATTTTAAATTTCATATGGGAAGCAAAATTCTTTTTTATTAGAACAAAATTACTTATATAACATTTTTATAACTTGCTAAGAGAAAAATCTGTACTTAATTTATTAATGTGTCCTAAATTCATGATAGCAAGTAGAGTTATCTCAGTAAATATTTGCTGACTATTTTTAAACTGAATTTGAGGGAAGTACAGAGGAAAAAAAATACTAGCTGAAGTATTTTCAATATTAGCTTGATGAGGTCTGTGTCAGGCTAAACATTTTGTCTTGTCCTGAACCATTTCACATAAAAGAAATGTTTGTATCAAATACTTTGCCATTAAATATAATTTTATTCTTATTAATCTTTGGTTCACAAAATCCTATGAATATTATACATAGAATTCCCATGTACTTTCTACCTGTCTTCATTTTAATATTACTGTGCTATATTTGTCATAAATAAGAACCCAGTACAGATATGTTAATATGACATACCTTCAGATTTTATTGGACCAACCAAATCTGTCACTACTGAGGCAGATTTGTCCTGTAGTGAGATACAGAATAATTTTGCATTTTGAGTTTTCATTTAAACACATGAAAACTTAGAAAATTCTTTAGGGATAAGATGACTTCAGAGTATCTCTAGGCGTATTGAAGAGAGTTTGGTGTTATATTGGTTACTGTAGGCAGGTTAGTTTTGAAATATAGAGTTGACACTTAATGTAATTTTTACTTATTTATTTTCATGTGACTTCTCTATATTCATATATATATAGAACCTTGGGTGTTTTTATGTGAGAGGTCAATACCTCTACTTTTTATTTTAATTTTAAAATAAATAACAATAATGGTGATGAAACTTTATTTTGTATTTACTAAATGATAAGCACCATTTTAGGCACTGATAACCAATTTAAATTTCTGTCTGTAGTATATATCAGATATATAAAAAGCATACATCTTTCATTTCTGCATTCAATTATGTTTTGCTACTGACTATCTAGCCAAGCTAATGTGAAACTCTTAGACTGTCATGTATGCATGTCCTCCTTATTCTTCTAAAAGTGTGTCAAAATTCTGGGTCCTTGCACACCACTAGGATTTCGGAATGGGAAGGCCTTTGGTCCCCAGTCTTCTGTGCCACAGATTTCTGTGGAGGCGTCCATTGCCTCTGATCAGAGTTTGCTGACCTTGTCTTTCAGTCGGTCTTCTGCAATAGTAGCTGAGAACTCCTTCACGATGCCGGATACCACTGGTATGTTAGAGTTCCACCCCAGGATATTGCGAACTTGTAAGAGTTTTATTACTCACACACTTCTCTCAACAAGTCTCCCAGGGAAACCATTTGTTTAATAGGGAGTGATTTTTCTCTGGTTTTCCCTTTCTAAGGATTCAATGGCTTTACTCTTTCTACTGTGCGAGTTTCAGTTCTTAAAAATCTTAAGGATGTTGAACATCTCTTCAGGTGTTTATTGGCCATTTGAACTTCTTAGAGAAATGCAAATCAAAACATCACTGAGATACCATCTAACTCCAGAGAGACTGGCATATATCAAGAACTCAAACAGCAATAAATGCTGGTGGAAATGTAAATTGGTCCAACCACTATGGAAAGCAATATGGAAGACTCTCAAAAGATTGAAAATAAATATTCCCTTGGATCCATTGATACCTCTTCTGAGAATTTTCCCAAAAGTTAAAAACAACACATAACAGGGATATATGAATACCTATGTTCATAGCAGCACAACTAACCATAGCTAAAATGTGGAAGACACCAAAGTACCCGTCAACAGACCAATGGATACACATATTGTAGTGTTTATACACAATGGAATACTACTCGTCTGTAAAGACAAATAGTTGGGAGGCTTTTGTAGGTAAATGGAGGCAACCTGAGACCATCATGCTCAGTGAAGTGAGTCTGAAGCAGAGGGTGAAATATTGAATGATTTTTATGATATGAGAAACCCAGATTGCAATTATTTCATAGAATTTAATGTGGGGAATAGTGGGAACTGGAGGGGAAAGGGAGGTAGTGGGAGAACCAAAAAGGGGAGGGGAAGGACTTGTAATTTTGCCACAATCTGTGTATATATGCAAAATAGTCAAGATCAAAGTAAGCATTATATATTGAATCTGTATATATCAACATAATGAGGGAAAAATCTTATGATAACTACTTCTGTTCCCCTCCAAGCTACTACATTGTGTATCTTTCCAAAATTATGAAGCAACAATTCATCTCTTAACAGACTGAATGGGAAATAGTTTATACACATACCACAATCCAGTGAAGTCATTGTCATCATTTTTCAAAACCTAAAAATTGATGCAAAACACAATATTCATCATTAAATAAATGGCATACTCAAAGTAAGCAGCCCCAGCCTGTTGATTCACTGACAGCTAATATACAAAGGTTTTTATATGAGGTGAATTAAGTTATGTAGCAATAATAGTTGATATCAAATACATTCTTAATGATTAAATTACCAAAAAAGAAAACCTAGAGAAAAATTAGCTCCAAAAGCATGTGGTTGTAGACAATACTTGGGAATTCTGTGTAAAACACACACCTTTACTTGCACAGAGCATTGTAGCAGATGACTGTACTTATTTCTAGTGGGAGTGGAGAGTTTTAATTCATAAATACAAGGTTACTTGCCAGTGGGAGAATGAGATTTCACATTCTCCCACTCGGATAATTTCAGCGATCAGTTTTTATCATTTTGTTTTATTACCTTTCACATCGTAAGCCACATTGTTCATTACACTGGACCTAGCCTATAATTGCCAGTGGGGCCAGTGGTCACTTCTTCCATGAAAGAACTATGGAGTTTTATTGATATATGAGACACATACACAGATTTAGTTAATGTCTGATCTTAGACTCATATCACAAACAGGAAACTAAATTTGTAAGCTTCTTTATTGATATCAGGAGATAACCTTAATTTTTATCCTGATAATTTGTATCTGGAGTCTTCTTCCAGTTTAATTACACATTTTTCAAAAACAGTAAGATATTTTTTTCAAATCCATTAACCTACTCAAGCTAAATTTTTCTATTTTGGTTTTGTGCACTTTTCACTAGAAAAGACATAGTATCATAAGGCAAAGAACAATGCATTAAGCAAAATCCATCAATAGGGTAAAGACTTTTTACTATGGACTATGGCAGTGTGTTTTTAAGTTTTATAATTTTTCATGTTTTTGAAATAACCAAGGTGTAGAAACAACCTAAGTATCTGCCAACAAATGGATATATACAATATGGTATAAATATTAGACATCAATTGGACATAAAAAGGAAAACTGCCATTGTTAACCTATCAGGAGGATGTTATATTAAGTGAAATACACTGGTCACAGCATAATACAGTGTGAACTACTTAAATGTGGAATTCAAAACACTTTAAATTTCTATTTTTGTTATTTATTTTAGTCTTGAAAACTTTATAAAGTTAGTAAAAGAATATGATATATTAAGAAGTTTATTAGAACTTAATAAGTGCTTAATAAATAAGACATTAGAACTTAAATTTTAAATCTTGTTGTTCAATAAAGTATTTTGAGTTAGGCTTAGGACTGAGGTTAGAACTAAAATGAGGGATTTCCAAGTCCCTTTAAGTTTGAATCAGGTTCAATTTTAATTTTGACCTTCCTGACATCCAAAGCAAAAAGATAAAGCAAAGACCTAAAAATTATTACAGGAATAAAAGAAGTGCGTTTTCCTCAAATGGTGCAAAAACTTACTTCTGAAATGAACATTTTTTGTATTAAAAGTTTTCTAAATTAGAAAATTTTCTTCTATGTTCATTTGACAGGATATACTATAGGTCAATGGTTTCTGTAAAAGCTACACAAATGTATAAATACATACTTTGAATAGTAATGCTTAATATTAATGAGAAATGAATGTAGAATCCTGTGGATCCAAGGAAATGCAGAACTCCCTAGCTGGGTAAAATTGGAACATTCTAATTTTTACAGTCATGACTTGACACTGACTTTGTGTAGTTTTTTTGCAAATTTGTTCCAGCTCTTCAAGGGAATCAAACCTAAAAGAAAAATAGCATTACAAGAACCCTAGGTAGGAAAAGAAAAAAACAAAAACAAAACAAAACAAAAAAGCAGAGATGTTTAACTCCTTACTGGTCAAATAGAAGGGTAAGTTATAGTCACATTCAGGACAGGGTTGGGGGAAGGAAACGTAATGTCTCCATATTAATCAAGCAACCACAATTGTGTAATAATGTGTGCATAATATGTGCAACGTTGTAAGTCCCGCTGAGGTTTTGTCACTCCCAGCAAAGAGTAAGAAAATGTAGGCTGTGATGATATAATCACTTTTAATCACAAAACGGTAATTTTATAAACCTTAAGAGTATCATTCAGCTTCTAAGGTTGATAGAAAGGTATGGTGACAGTTGTGTCCAACAAAGGGCAAAGAAGCTAGAGTTTACATTCACATGTATTGCAAACATTGTTGTGTAATTACAGCAAGATTACATTTCAGAATATTTCAGCCTCAAATAAGTATTCATTTTAAACATAAATGTGAAAAATTGATAGGTTGAGTGACCAAGCTCTGAAGAAATAAAGAAAACAAAACAAAACAAAAAAAAAGGCCAACAAGTCAATAAACCTCAATAAAGCTAGAACTTTCTGAAAGAAACTGTAAGGAGGCCAAGCTTAGAAATGTGCTAGAATCCAGGTAGTTCAAGGGATCATGCGATCTGCATGATCCATTCAGGAACTTTCTGTAAACTTTTATTGACTATTATTGAGATTTACCTACTGACGTTATCGCAAAGAAGACGTGATGATTAGAGTTTATAATAGTGTTATTAAAGCCACCTCATAAGCCCTTGTATAATATATTGTCTAACATCTTCCCTTTCCCAAATATTATGTGACTCAAAGCCATTGTGGTGATATATACTAAAGGAACATTTTCCGAAGGGATGTTGAGCTTTTGAGAGTTCTGTGATTTCACTGTCTATGAAGTCAAATAATGATGAAATAAAGATTTTCTAATATTTAAAATTTTTCAGTGATTACAAATGTATCAGTTCTTAATGTATTTTATCACGGCTAATTGTTCTGTGCATTTCAAATGCTCAGTTAGCTTTTTCTGCGTTCTAAATTACATATAAGTAATTCACTCATTGAAATAAGCTTCCAGGCTCCGTCTTCAAATGTAATAACGAATTTTTGTGCAATTTTGATACATACATAAAGTCACAGGATTTTGATTTATGCATATAACTTAAAATTATAGTAATGCATGTACATATAAATTTATATATGTAAAATATGGACATGAATATAAGTTAGATGGATGTAACAATCTACTTAAGAGATAGATCAAACCATTATTTCTTAAGCTTTCTATGTAGCCCTCTTCAATGTTTCTCTGTCTCCTTACAGAAAAATCCTCATGTTGAATTTTTAGTCTATCGTATCCTTGCTTATAAACTGTAAACTTGTATGTAGGATATAACTAAGCAATGCATTTTCATTATTGATTCTATATAGTTTTGTTTCTACAGTATTAGAACAACATATTTTCATTATTGTTCTGAACTTCATCAAAATGATACCACCATAAATACAGAATTTTGTGATTCATTTCCTCAACATAATCACTTTCCAAAAGTCACTCATGCTGATGCACAGAAATGGAGTTCATTAATTTTGGATTTCTATGCACTGTTTTATGATACGGCACTCTCCCAATTTACCTCTTCATTTTTGTTTTGATAGATATGTGCATGGGTTCGAACATTTTGGTGTTTTGAATAGTTGCTGTTCCACATACTCTGTGACTTCCTACTAATTTAAGATCCAACATTTTTCTCTGGAGTGAAAAATCTAATAGTGTAATCATTGGTTATGGCATATGTCATAGTAACAAATCGTGCCAAACTATTCTCAGAAGTTTTCTAAACAAACCATAACAGTAGTGTTCAGGCTCTAGTCTTAACAAAGTTGACTTTCTCAAAATTGTTTCCTGATGTAATTAACTATGAGACTGTAGTCTCTTTCAAAAATATTTGTTGATTAGTAATATTTCTTTTTTCATTAGATATCCACTGAGGTCATTTATCTACTTATACTGAACCATTTTTCTCTTTCCTAGGTGGTTTATATATAATAGATATTAAGATTTTAGTCAAGTATTATATGTGTCAAATACCTCTTCCCTATATTTGGCTTATTTTCATGAGCAAATGTTACCAGAGTTATGTCTAAAAAGTAAACATAGTTCTAGTGTAACATATACTCTGTAGTTTCGTAGTCATATGTATTTGATATATACAATTGTGCTTTGCTGTTTAATTCAAATTATCTATTTTTGGAGTAATGTGTTTATGGTAATACCATAGTAATATGTAATTAAACAATAGATTTAATATTAGTAGAAGTCAAAGATACTCATGAAAGTGGATGTAAGGCTGATTAATCTCTTTGTTTTGTTTTGGGGTCATGGATAAATATTTTTAGGTCACAGTGGTTTGGAAGAAAAATGTTTTATTCATAGTCTCTTTAAAAACAAATAAAAAATAAATGTTTATCTTAGATATGCTTTTTGAGATGTGCTTTACGACAACTATCAAACAATTTCCAAATATTTTTTCTAAAATAAAAATGATATTGATTATCTGCAGGAATTAAAGTGTCTGATGTTGCTCTTCACAAAGTACAAACCTAACAACAATAATGTATTGTTTTGCATGGTAAAAATAGTGAACATAAAAATTTCATTAAGAGAACAAAGTACAGAACATGATTTTTTATGGCTTAAATATATTTCCTTCGGTGTATTTCTCATTATTGGATCAAACTGGGAAAGAAATATTATTTTTAAATATACCTCTAAAGGTTAATGTCAAAAGTAATTGTGCAATTCTTTAAGGAAAGAACTTTAAAGTGTGGTGAAAAAAAAGTAGAAAAGTGCTATAGAAATCAATTCATATTTCTTCTGAATTGGAAGCTGGGAACAAGGAAAGAGCATAGGACAGTTGAAAGATGATGAATACAGTCTTTGAAGCCATGTTCATTGCCTCCCTAGGTGACAAATAGCATCCCTAGGGCTAGAACTGGAAGTGATGTCCTGTGATGCCATTGTGATTTGAAGCCTACAGTAAAGTAGTAGAGATAGGAATAATCTCCTCTGAGCAATTATATTGGCCAGAAATGTCCATGGCAAAGAAAGGCGACTATATAAGAAAACACAAATCCAGGACCTCAGTGTAACAATAAAACCTAAAAACCATGAGGGTATGTCACTAAAATGGCCACTTTGTTTCCTGGTGCTCAGAGCAAGCCAGCTCTGAAAGATTACAATTTTGTGGGTGTGGCTACTCTACTTTTTCTCTTGTAACCCATCATACCTGGATGTTGTGCACATATTTCAACGGATGAGCATAGGAAGAGGTCAGAAAGGGATAAAATTACACCTTTAATACACTTAGGTGGCTGATGGTCAGGGATTATCTAATCACGATGGGGAAGAGCAAGCGGCGGCAGTGACATCAGGGCATTGGGTGGGGTACTGTGGAGAGCTGTGTGCACAGCGTGTATTACTCAGGGTTCTAAGAGAGGCAGAGTACACAGAATTTATAGAGACAAGGGCGGGGGGTATCTGGAGGGCTTACAAATCTGAAGAGAGGGATAGTCCAAATTGACCATGTGCACATTGGAAAGAGCTGGAGGGTGCATGAGCTGCTCATATCTGTATCAGGAGGACACCAGTCTGAGACTGCAGGACAGTCAGTGTGAGCCTGCCGTGGACGGTTGTCCAAAACACTGGGCGAAGACAGGACACCATGGTGGATATCAGCAAAATGAAAGCAAGAGCAATCTAATGTCTGTAGACTCAAATCAATGCCAGAGCTTTCACAGAAAGAAACCGTAACAACGTTCCTTCTTCCTTCCTTTACTTAAGTTCAGGTTGCCAGCTCCCCCCCCCCCCCCCCCCCCCCCCCCCCCCCCCCCCCCCCCCAGGGTGGAGACTCCTGCCTCACTTCCTGGCCGGCAAGTAACAAAACTCAGCTGAGAGAGCTGCCATGGGCATTTCCTAATTTCAACAAGTTGCCACAATCCTTACAAAGGTCACACAGATTTGCAAGGAAGCCTTTGCCCTTTGGGTGCAGCACCCTGTCACCTTGGTTTTGTGTGTGCTTTGCTTTTTTTTTCCTGTCCTCTTTATTTATTTATTTATTTATTTATTTATTTATTTATTTATTGGTACTGAGTATAAACTTGGAGCCTTTACATTGAGCTATGGTGTGTGTGTGTGTGTGTGTGTGTGTGTGTGTGTGTGTGTGTGTGTTTATGGTTGTTTTAATTTTGAGACAGAGTGTCACTAAACTGCTTTCAGCGAGGTTGAATTTGAGATCCTCTTGCCACAATTTCCCAGAGTACTGGGATTACAGGCCTTTGCCACCAGGGGTTACCAATGGGTGGTATTCGTTCTGAAATATATTCGTTTTATATTTTTCCAGACACTGAGTGAAGTCTGTACAATAACTTGACTTATTTCTGAGTATCAGTATTTGTGATAAAACCTTATCCCTAGGTTTGCAGTCCCAGAGCGTTTTCACATCTCAGGCAATGGCTAACACCTATGGAACCCATACGGAATTGGCTGATCTGTTTTAGAAAGTGTTTATACTAAATTCAATTTAGAATTTTAAGAGCTCCCATTAGTTTTTCAACCCATTTGGTCCTAACTTCTGCATTTGTTATGAATAAGTGGAAATTATACCTATTAGAAAACTTACAGATTTCTAAATAGTAGCCTAAGCAAATTGTATACATTAATTAATATACTTACTGAAATTCCTTGTTATGTGATCATCACCTATAACAATTTTAAAATAATCTGTGTTCCCATGTTCTGCTATTTCTTTTTAAAACCGTTTCTTCCTTGACTCATTAAAATGCATTTACTGGGCACCCTGTTCCATGCCAGGCAGGTGAGGGAGACGACGATATATCAGTAACTAAGGGCATGATATTTTATCAATTCATATATAACAGATTGTTGTTGACTTATCTGTGTTATAAATGGCAAAGAATTGGGTGAATCTAAATTCGAGTGGAAACCTGGGCCAAATGGAACTCAATACAGTATCCCACATACACAACTTTCTGAAGTTTTCATTACAATGAGTGAACTGCAGGAACTTGTGCCATCTTGAGAACCTAACCCTAACCCCAACCCTAACCTTAACCCATTCATAGTGAGTTGCCAACTTTTTTTCCTGTTCCCCTTTAGTTTGTTGATATCTTCATTGCATTTGGGTCTCTCATTTTTTTAAAATTCCATTATCTGACTGAATTGGGCTTTTTCTCTTCCGCATTGCATTAGGATTTTCTTTCTGTTCCTATGTCACTGTCTAAAGATGAATCTCATATTTTTCTGTTTTCTTTTTTTTTTTTTTTGTTAGCTATGAGTTTCACATTTAGTGGAAACAGTCTGATCTCACAGTCGTACCCCTTTCTACTCTCCTTTTTTAATGACTATTCTAAAAATTATTAGAATTTTAACTTAAATCCAACTATTCATTTCATCATCGGGTGGCCTTTGGTAAACTGAGGGATCAGAAATTTAGAATGACACTGGCCTGAAACAACATGTCAGGTTAAACATACATGTTAAACAAATTAAAATATCAAAAGAAAGCTCAGACATATGCATAGACATTAAGGAAATTTTGATAAACACGAAGACATACAAAGAAATGGAAATTTTCTATGTGTAAAAATAATTAGTAGGCATTTATATTTCTAGCTAAGAATTAATAAAAAAAGCAATGGCTGTTTTAATACAAGTTGTCTTTGCTTTTATCATTGTTTCTTTATGAAATGGTATTTATTGTTAATATTTGGTGTTTTGGGAAGAATCCTTCGAGTAAAAAAATTTTGTAAAGTGTAGGATGAGTCACAGTTGATCCGCATGGGTCCTTGTTTCCCTTCTTCATGACCTCAGGATGGAACATGCCCTCTGCCAAGGTAAGAATGCATCTGGAACCCCCGCGGTGCAGCTCAGCATTGAACTGCCCTGTGTCTTTTTGTGGAAGTCCTTTTGTACTCTGGCTCCTGTGTGCTTCCTTGTAAATCTCACCTGCGTTTATGCATGATCTCATGCTAACTTAAGCCCGAGTGTGCTGGTAATCTGTACAGAAATGAACAAACGGAAAAAGTAAAATTGGGAAATGGAAGGTTGTGCATGAAAAGTAGAGTCAAAGTACATAATAGAATGAGCCAGGAAGTTTTTGTGTCAGTTCATGGTAATTACAATACCTCAAAGTCATAGAATGCTTTTGTCTGGTGAACTCAGAATGCCATACATCTATTCAGTCATTTTTGCATAAATAGTTCTGTTTCATTTATTTAGTGATAGTTTCTTAACAATAAAGGCAAGACAGTTGTGTATTAAGAGGAATTGGTTAGAAATTTACATTGTAAAATTTAAAATTTTTGATTTAGCTTTCTTTTTATAATCGCTAGAAAAGTGTCCGTATACAGTAAGTGCTTAAAACTACTTAAGTTGTTAAAGAAGCCATTGTAGAAAAATACTAATTAGAAAATTCAGAACATGCATTTTGATGCTATGCAGAACTGGATTTGAACCATATTCTGAGTGTTTGCTGCTTCTCAATTGTTTCATTTAAACTTCTTGAGTTTTAATTTACTTATTTAGGAAAAAGTTATCTCAGTGGCTATTGGTTAGGAATTCACCAAATAATACATAAAATATTTCTATAGTTTGTATTCTAGCATATCAAAGTCACGATTAATTATTATTTTAAATATAGGCCATTGTTTTCAAGAGTAAGGACATTTGATGTGCTGCTTTCCTAAACCTGTATCTTTAATAATTATTCTAGATGTTTTTCAGGTTGTATTTGTCTTTATAAGATGTAGACCTGGTATGTCAATTTTATTAGCATAAAGCTTTAATGGATTTTCATTATGTTGGCATGAAAATTTATACTACTATAACATGGCCGTCTCCTCAGCCCTGTGTTCCATCACACATCTTTCAGATTTCCACTAAATTTTAGAGTGCTTCAGTTCCTTTTGTCATTCTCTTTGTTGGCGTGAGTTTACACTTTTTTCTTTTTCTGTCATAGGAGGAACTGTCATGCATTTCAGAGGGGCACATTCTTTTCTTTAGAGTAAGACACCTACAATATATTTTAAGATGTGTTTCAATAGAGAAATGCATGAAGAAGGAACTGTGACTACAGACTATGTGAGATCTTGGAGTCTCTCCTTCTGCTTTTTTTTCCCCTTAGTACAGAACAGTGATAAATAATCATTTCATACCTCTAGTCTTTGCATATCTGCTACTTGAAAGGGGATTTAAAAATAAATACGTATCCCTTGTTCTTAAAATTTCCTGTGTCAAGCAAGCAATTAAGTCACTTCTCTTTGGATAAAACAGAGAATATCATTCAGAAGATAGTTCTTGATTTATCTTTAAATATGAATATGATTTGCATAGTGATAACAAGTGAGAGAAATCTTTAAGACCAGGGTGTGCCAGATTATGCCCCTTCATCTGTGATAATATGGTCACTTGCCATATACAAAGATCTAATCTCTCCGTGAAGCTATTTATCAGCTATCTATGCTTTTTGTCTCCTTTGGTAGGTTTTGATCTTATGATACAATACACATTTAGATTCTTCACAGGAATATTCATCATCTTTATGTATTTGAGTGAAAATGGTTATGATTATACATAGGTTTCATGGTATAAAGAACAATATCTTTATTACTGGCTAGTAACTTGATTATCGCTCATTTAAGACACCACTTGAACTAGCTGTACTAAGAAAGCTGCATGACTTTCAAGGTTCTTAGAGTGAAAATATTTTGTAAATACTTGCTTTGTCATTTATGATACACATGAGAGAATTTTTTTAAAATGCTACTTGAAAACCTCCAAATATTTCAAAATGCCTTCAACGAGGTTATTCTTAGAAAAAGATGCAATGAATTTTATGATATCCTGTGGAACTTAATAAAGTTTTATAGGAAGGATACATTTGAAACTATCACTTATTCCCACCTGTGAATTTCCATATCAGTCACTGCATTTCTCTAATATAATCACATGGCAGAACAAATACAAATTAATGCCACTGGGCCCCTGTGGAATCCATTCTGAAGTGTTTGCACGCATTACTGAGCTAAAAACAAAAAGAAGGTAGCAGATGCCTGTGTTCACGAGGTATGTAGCGCAAGTGGTTGTCAGTCTTGAACAGGCTTGGACGTCAATAAGATGGCGATAAGCTGCTTCTGAAACTACAGAGCCAAGTAGTACAGCTGGAGAACAAGTATTTGAAGCTTAAAAATATTGTGCCTCTAGGACTAATTATGCTTTTGCAAACTTAGTAAAACATTGCTGTTTATTTAAACTTGGGCTGTATAAGATCTCCCTCAAATGAATGGTAGCTATTCTGAAGTCTGCACATAAACATCGATTTTTGTGGAGAAACTAGCAATTAAGGACTTGTAATGAATGCTAGTCTTTTTCATCTCTTTAAAAGAACACCATAAAATCGGAGAAAATAAGATATGAAGATTCTTTTAGAATCTGCCATTTTTTTCAATGACTTAACATACCAAGAAGATAACTTATTTTTCAATGTGTTGCACGTATTCTTTTACTATTACAAGTCCGTTATGACCTATAATTAAAAATTTCCCAACAGGACTATATATATACAATTAGACATTTTAAATTCCTTTATAAAACTGCTCTAGTTTAGTGCAATCCCACTGATATTTCTCTGTTGATAATCCATATAAAAGGAATTTGTTTTACAGACCCATTGATTTTACATTTACTTAAATTCTTTAAAATATTCAAAGCATACCATGAGCTTGATGATATTCTACAAATACTGAATACATTTTAATATACAAATGCATTCTCATGGACCCCTATATGTTTAAGATATTTTACAAGCATAATCAGTGGTAAAAGTGCAGTTGTAGTTGTGCTTTACCCTGTGTGATACTTGGACAAACTCAAAGAATGTGTGATGTCTTGCAAGGTTTCTATTGTATACATGAAAAAAAAAAAAAGAACATGGCCTAATGCAATGTAAAAAGTGAAATATTTCAGAAAGATGGGCATTTGAAAATTGCAACATGTTTTACCTAAAGAGGGGGCCAAATATTTCAGAGATGGGTTGTTTTGTGACACTACTGAAATCACTACCCCGAAATCTTTACTTCCTACGTTGCAAGAATGTCTCATGAAAGGTCAGACTGCCCCTTTGGTCTCTAATGGTGTTCTCCCCATGGATTGCACATGGTGGAGTGTCTTTTATCTACTGCAACTGTTAGAGCATTTTTGATATTCTGAGTCATAAAGAATTCATAGGGCGAAGAAAAGCAAACAATTACAAAACTAGAGAGGGCTGAAACCTTAGTATTGCTCATGTCAGATTCTCCTGCTTTGAATTTCATGAGTGTTTGAGGTTGAATCGGAATGCTGTGCAAGTTTCCAGGCAATTATTTGGACTTCACCTGCATCAGCCTGTGTTCACACTGCTTCCCTTTCTACAAACACAAAACAAACAAATGAATGAAAGCAAGAGAAAGAGGAAAATACTCATCATCTCTTTTAGAAAGCAACACTAGCAATAGCAAACACATGCTGTCCATGTAGAATGAACCAGGGAATCACTCTGCATAGACAGGCATTACTACTAGTGCCTACGCTTGATTTTCTCTATTTGACTCAGATAACAATGAGTTAGTGACATCATCCTCTGTTATCTCTTATATAAATATGAGACTTGAATTTGTATCAATTTTCTCAGTTATCATGGTCAAATTCTTAGAAGCTATAGAATTGATGTTTAAGAAATTTAATTATTTCACCCATAAAATATTAGATTATAGAAAGAATTAAACTTTTTAAAAAAGAATTTCTAGTTTAGTACTTTTTCCCTAGTAAACGTTCCCTAAACATTAGTTGAATCCAAATACAAATCCCATTGGAATTTGTTTCATTCAGAGCGAATCTCTAACATGGTCTTTACTTTTAGCACATGACAGTAATGTCGTTGATACTTTAATAGAGAAAAGGTAGCTAGAAATACCACTTGATTTTCCTCTTATTTAATAAAATTAAAGTTTCTGCTGTATTTTGGCTGATTGGCTGATGGAAAGTCTAATGCGGAATAGAATCAAACTAGATAGGTTCAGGTGTTTGGAGATGTCAAGATCAGTAGAAATCAAATATATTCACTTCCTTTTAGAACAATTTATTCCATTGTTACACTCTGTCTTCAGATTTTGTGCTCCCAAAATGCGTTCTCTGGATCAAGGAGGATGTTCTGGTCGTATTTTCTCTGCACTGGTAGCATATACCTTAACTTGTATCACATGTACACAATCAAGTTTAGAAATTTATCATGAAAGAGAGTGCTGGTGATCACGTTTCGGGGTAAGCAAAATGTTGTAGCAGAGAAAAAATGTAATTGAATAACATTCACCAGGGTGACCAAGATAGGAGAAAGTTTCACAAAGATACTGATTTGATCAGGGTCTTTAGGACCTAGTTGTGGGGGAGGGTCGTCAGAGTGAGGAAATTAAATGAGGAGAAAGAATTACATCATCTGGGAATCCTTGAAGGGAGACTAATGAAATTGTGATAAGGACATATCGAAATAATTCCTGACTTCATCGTGACATTTTGTGGAGTATCAGTGGCTAGGTTGCTACCCAGTGAGCTATGCATGTTCTGGTGCACAGCCTTGGTCAGTTAGTTCTGTGCATTAACTTTCCTTTGTCTGTTTTTCTCAAAGAATACCTGGCATCTGAAGGAAAGGAATAATGGTAAAAATAGTCCAAAAAATGCCAGAAGAAGAGGACAGACTGAGCAGAGGTCCAATCAACAGTGTTGACAAGGTTGACACCAAGGAGGAGAGCTTTCAGCACAACTCGGGACATGAGGTAAGATCGAACAAGTTAAGGCTCTATTTCAGAAAATCACAGTGACAATAAATAGGTGCTGGGTCCTGATCTGCAAATTAGCAGGGAAATCACAAGCCGAGAGAAATATATCAAAGAAATGTGAGTTAAACTTAAGTAGGCAATGCTAATAAGCAACTCTTTCTTTGAACTTCTAAGGCAGCTCTGTAGCCATATTTCTTTGAACCATCTCTTTAAACAGCTCCATCACATCAAAACGTTATAACCCCTAGTAACAGCATGACCTTATGCAATAACTATCATTGTGATAGGATGGTGATAACAGTGGCTTGATTACCAGTGCTAATTGTTTAATTTATAGAAATTTTTGAAGACAACTGGGAAATGCTCCCATCAGAAAAATCAAATACATAAACTTAAAATTGAACATTATATTACAAAGGTAATGTGTTTTAAGTGTTGTGCTGCATATATTTTATTTCAATATTTATTATAATAATGCTATCTATATGTATGTATTTTTACTTTTCAGAGAGTTTCAATTGTTAAGTACTTGCTAGCATGCTACTGAGCTGACCCTTCAGTTTGTTTATTTGCTGAGTGTAAAAATTGCATGTCATATGCATTCTTCCTGGGTTGAAAATTTTTTTAAAATACAATAGGGAATAGTGTGTTATCTCACATTATTTTGTAAAACAAGAAGTTAAGTTGTTGATTGATTTCTGTAGCTAACTTTTAAAAGTATAAATTATTTTAAATATTTTAGGGACACTTAGCTTTCTATTGAGAATGTCGGTTTTGCATATTTATAGGACAAGATATTGGCTCCTTTAGAAAGCCTATTTGAAGACTCCGCCAGAAAGAGCAAGTTTTGAGAGTTGCAGCCTATTAAAGAGTTGCTAAGGCAACCATTGCTTGATAATAATGTGGTGATAGAAAAGAAAAGGCAATTTGGGGAACAATGCTTCTCAATATTCAGAGGAGAAATGTAGCTCAACAAGCCCCCAGATAGAATGAAAGCAGTGGCCATGGGCAGATTCTTGAATTCACAAAGGGAGCCATGGCACTCATCAGGGTGGGGACGGTGGGGGTCAGGGCACCACAAACTTCCATGTCTTCTCAGTCCCATCACATCGACTTTGCGTGATTAGCATCTCGGGATTTTAAAAATGCAGATATTAGAGAACTACCACAAAAATCTTAGTTAGATTCTACCATTATGATGATAATATTAAAATAGCTATATGGTTATACTGTACCCCAGAGATGAGATTTTATCTTTAAAATTATCACTCAATATTTTAGACATTGGATTTGAAAACCCAAGCTGGTTCCTAATAGCAGATATCATGTGTTCACATGATATGGTACCCTCTGAGGTGTAGTATTTTATTCAGTTTATTGCTTTATAAATTTTATCAATATAGCAATGGTTGATGGTAATTTACGGATTCAATCAAAGATTTTAGTAAAAGAAAGATACCAAACAGCACTAGTACTTCTATAATATAGTTACTTAGGTCCTTCACTAATGTAGTCAGTTAGGAACTACTATCATTCTTCCAATGGCATGACTGAGATTTTCTGAAGACTGAATCTTAAAAACTGGTGCCTGCCACAGATAGGATTAAATTCCAGATCTAATTATAATCTTACTCACATTTTCCACATTGTGCTTATTAGTTATGGTTACTCACAGACATCAATTTAGAACAATGTTTTCCTCTTTTAGGAACACTTCTCCATTATTTTCCTATGCTCAAGTGCTTAGCATTTTATCTATTTCTCACTAAATCCTGTTTTTTATTTCTGATAGAAACGATCTCATTATTTTAGTTGGATCAGCTTAAAAGGCCATTGCTTCTCCTGAAACACAATTATTCTAATTGTGACTGTGGATCTGCTTAAATGTCCTTGCAAACAAATAGGAACTGTGAAATCATATGCAGGTGCTTGAGTTTACATCAAACAGATAGTCTCCATATGAATTCCTTAATTGTTAGGGCTGCATCTGCAAATCCTGGATAGAAAAATGAGCAAGGGAGAACACTGCTATTTACAAAATTGACAATACTCTGTTGTGACATAACGCAGGCACATAATGGGGTTTAAAACAGTGCCGAGCAGGGGCACTAACAATGATGGAAACATCCTTAAGTCAAATCTAGAAAGGGACCATCCCAGAAAAAGAAAGTTAGACTATTTAAATGCCAAGCTGGCAATTTAATTCTTTATTTTATGCAAGCTTTTTTTTTCCTATTCTATTGGCTATTTATACTACATTTGATTTTCTGTAAATTAAAATCTTTCATTGTGTATTTGCAAATTTGCAATTACCATGCTGTCCATCCTTTCACAATAATAAGTTTGAAAATGGAAAATGTATACGTTTTTAAATGATCAAAAATTATGCTTCTTGCCATTTCATCAAAAAATGAATAGGAATTAATGGATACAATGGTATCAGTGTTATAGGGACTGTTTAAATTAGAAAGATGTCTAAAGGGCAAAGGAAAAAAATGATTTAAAAATCCCAATTTCTAGAGACTTCACTGAGCAATGAGTTCTAACTAGGCAAGAAAATCTGCTCACATATCATGTAGCTAATTTTGGTGAGAATGAAGAATGGACTTTTGGAAAAAAACACACATTATTTCCTCTGGAAAAGCTTTAAACAGTTTGCAAAGTCAAACTTAAGAAGTTTTTAATTGCAGTCCTTTGTAGTTACCATGTAAAAACGTGGTTCGTGGTTGAAGTCCAGAGAGGAGATTAGATTTTAGAGGAGAGGGATGCCAGTTCACATGAAAAGACTTTGAATTTACATGTTTGATGCAAACTTTTTAAATAAGCCCAAATTGTTTGCTTTTGGTTTAAGACACCCTCTTGTAAGTGATTCAGTGCTTCTTTTGTGCCCATCCCTTTACATACCATAGTAATCCCAAAAGGAAGTCACGCACTACAGAATTGCTGCCTACTTTTTGAGTTCTAAATATTTACTAGTATCTCTAGAAGTTATCATCCTGCTCACTCATGTAAAACATTACTAGTCACATCTTTCTGTAAGTTTCACATAGTAATAATTAAAGTTCATGTTTCTTCAGGAAACATGCTTTCAACATTTTTAGCAAGTCAGCATTTTAAAAATCCAATTTAGTTGAAAAGAGGAAGAAGGATGGATCTGTTATTTAACCGGGCGCTTCCGTTTACGTAGTGCAATTTAAAAGCTCTGAACTCTTTCATTTGTGGTGTGCAGGGCTCTCCATCATGTCAAATATGTGCAAACTGTCTCTGCACTTCGGAGGGAAAATTTCTTTTTGAGAAGTAAAACATTAAAAACTAATCCATAGTACTCAAAAATTCATGTACAATACACCATCCAGTGAACTATAGCTTTCTATCACTTACATTTACTAAATTTTGAAACTGAAATTTAAAAGTTATATGACATTTTATTAGTTTTTGCAATTTGTATGTGGAAATTTGAACAATTTAGGCAAAGCTATGGCAAATTCTGAACTACAAATTAGTCATTCCTGCTCGTGCAAATTTGCCATGCAGATACGTTCCATATTTATTTATTTAGCCATATGAACTATGAGATATTGTAAAATGTATATTCAGTTTTTGATTCAGTGCCTTGATGCGTCTCAAAAGACCTTGAAATCTCTGGTGCTAAAACTGAACATGTTGCTGAGATGATCAATGACTCTGGCCTCATTATAGCTTCAGATGACAAGTGCTAGTCACCAAAAAAGACCAGGACATGAGTAGAAAATTGGTGTTTCAACCCCAATACCACCCTCTAGGGAAAAGAGAGATACTGAAGATTGAGTTCATGACCAAAAGTCAATGATTTGAACGACTGTGCCTATGTAATGAAGTGTCTATAATAAACATGCAGAGTGACCAGGCTCAGAGTGTCAGGGTAGTTGTCCTAGTTACTTTCTTGTTGCTATGACAAAATATGCAACATCCATAATTTAAGTGAGGAAAGATTGATTTAGCTCACAGTTTCAGAAAGTCTCATACAGTCCATTCACAGGGTAGGTGGTAAAGGTGAAGGCTCATGGCAGAGGCTAGAGAGCTGCTTACAGTATTATAAACAGAAACCCAAGAAAAACAAGAACCAAGCTAATGTCCGGAGACTCAGGCGAGGTTGGCACTTTCCCAGGAAGAAGCTGCAACAGTGTTTCTTCTTCCTTCCTTTATTCATTTCAAGCTGCCAGCTGAGGTGCTACACCCAGGGCAGGTTCCCCTTCCTAACTTCCTGACCCACAAATCAGTAACAGTCACCTGAAATCTCTAAATTAGGCAGCCTCCATCTCAGAAAATTGACACAATCTTTCCAGGTCAAATCCAAGAATCTGCCCCTTCCATCCAGGCCCTACCCCTCAATCTCACACAATTCCAGTTTCCTCACTACATCCAAGTACATGAGGCTTTTGGTGGGGCATTCCGGATCCAAACTATATCAGTAGCTAACAAAGCAAGTGGAAGTTTTGGGAGATGGTGTTCCTGTAGGAAGATCTGTACCCTTCTTACATTCTTCTCCCTATGCATCTCTTCCTTCTGGCTGTTGATTTGAAGTTTGATAACATCCTTCATAATAATCAAGTAAATGTAATTAAGCTATATCCCTAAGCTCTCTGAACTGCCCTAGCAAATTAATCAAACCCAAGGAGGGGTTTAGAAATCCCTGATTTATAACCAGAAAGGCAGAAGCAGAGGGGACAACCTACCATCTGTGACTATCATCTGAATGGGAGGCAGCCTGTGAGTTTGAACCCTGAATGTGACGCTGTCCTCAGGTAAACAATATTAGAATTGAATTAGAGCACCCCCAGTTGGGGTCTGCTGGAGAATTGCTTGATTGCTATGTGGGGGAACATGTCAACATATCTGATACCAAAGTGTTGTGTTTAAGTGGAGAACAGAGTAGATAAAGGCATTTGGGTCTATCTCTATAGATTCTATATTATCAAATATGACACAATCTTAATTACTCTTCATTTCTTCCCTATGGGAAACTTGCTAACACAAATCCTTATTATCAAATCTAAATGTCTTCTTTTTGAAGTCCTTCCACTCCAGTGTTGCAGTTAATTAAGCTAGGTTTAAAGCAAAATTTTTTTGAGATAAGAACTTACTATTTTCTTCTATCACACTAGCTTTAGTATGTTGGAAATCAGAATCAAGTTTTTTGAGTCAAGATAAATCAAACAAAGTAGTAAGGTAGGCATCTGACAACTCATTCAACACTAAGATTAATACATATCCTTTTTCTTCAAGGGCTTTCTTACTTTCAGAACTCCAGTTCTATCTTAATTGCTTAGTGGAAGTTGCTAACAGAATAATCTCTAAGAAATTCCAAGTCAAGAAATACATTATGCCTTTATTGTCTTTCCTTCCCATGTCTCTAGATGGCCAAATCCTGTCACCAATTAACCAGTGGCTTAAAAATACACCATTTTCTAATGTCTTTAGTATTCCATGTCACATATATAATGACTAATTTTCCAAGTTTCTGTAATGTATTTACAAGAGATGTCCCCACTTTACCTTCGGTAGTAATTAAGTTATGTTTGCATTGCCCAGCCTTTTCTTGTTGTCATAGTTCAAGCTAGAGTTTATCTTTCACCTCAACATCTAGTATCATGTTACATTCTACATAAGAGATTAACTTCAGTACTGTTGTCGACATTATTTTACAAAAGACCAATGTGATCATGCAATTTCTTTTATAAAAAATGGCCTCACTGACTTAGTACAATGTAGAGAATAAAGTTCTGATTTCGTAGCTTAGTATTCAAGATGTTATTAAGTACTGTTGGTTGTCTGCCATATGCATCAGCCCTTAACTTTTTTGGGGTACTCTGCATGCTAATATTGGTTTCTTTGCAACTACTAATTATGTCCCCTGGTACAACAGGAGGCCTTTTTGCTGATGTGTAGAGCAAATTGATATAGCTGACGAATTAATGCTCTCTAGGAACATCCCTCCCAATTAGTTCCATTTAGGAGAAGATGAAACCATACTGTAACATTCACACATAGTTTAGGTGCACTGATTCTAAAGGGATCATTTAATACCATTTCCCAGTTTTCTCAGTGTTCCTACCTTAATACGGCAGATTCATTGGCTGTGAACGCTTCCTTCGTTACTTCCCCAGCTCTTTTCTGGTGCCCCTCCCAGGTGAACTTCTTGTATTCAAATCTTTCTCTTACACTAAAGAAAAAAGATCTTCCATAATGGATACTCCAACATTACTAAGGCCATTTTCATCCATATACCTGCAATCAGTATAAGCAAAGCTATGGATCTTTTGCAAAGTATATTAAGGATAAAGGACCCTTCTTTGTACACTTACTTCTACTTTTCTTCTCTGTCCCAAGACTCTATTGGGAAAAATGTATTCATGATCCAGTGGCTATTAATAATAGTTTCCTGTGGGATGTTAGGGGGGTGGTACTGGGGAACTAGCTCAGAGTCTTCACACTGAACTACATTCAAAGCCCTTATTTATTTATTTATTTATTTATTTATTTATTTATTTTCAGGCAGGTTCTCCCTGAGTCTCTAAGTTGCCAAGTTTAGACTGTGATCAAAGATGTAATCCTCACACTAGGTTATTAAAAGTGTGTGTCAGCTTGTTTCTGATTCCATTTGTGAAAGGAGATAGCAAGTATTTAGGGATAAAGGCAATAAAGGGATAAAGGGGTCCTCCCAACATGGAGAATTTACTGGAAAGTAAGATTAACGGAGAGTTTACAGGAATAACAGTTGCTATTAGCTCCTGAGAGCCTATAGTAGACACCTCTCTAGAACTACTGATATTTAAATGTTAGGTAGTTACAAGGACTATAGGGTAACGTATCTTATGGTTGGAAGACCTCGGAAGCTGCTTAAGGGTACAGAACCTCAAGGCCTGCTAGGGGGTGGAGAGCTATCAATAGACCTTAGCAACTAAGCTGCTTAGTGTGAGTGCTCCTTTTATCATCGCATCTATAAAAGCCCACAGAAAGACATGTAGGCAGCTTTTTTAGGGATCTTCCTTCTGGCTAGTGGAAGCTTTTATCCTCTAAACCTTTCCCCAATACTTTTTTCCAAAATAGTTTCCTCTCTACTGTTACGGTTTGTTTCTGGAGTATCTCCCAGGCGTTATAAAATACTGTGTGCTGTTGGATGGTGGCTGGAAGAGGCAGATGCTTAGCGCTTGAGCTGGAGGGGTGTATGCTGATCCATCCTTTTTCCTGGATTTGGCTTCCATGGCTACCAGGATGTGAAGAGCTCCCCTCTGGATTATCTCCACCATGTGCTTCCAACATTGCCTGCTTCCCACGAATGGACTGTGTGAGACCTGAGAGTGAGAACCAAGATAAATCTTTCCTCTCTTAAGTTGTAGATGTCTGTACTTCTTGTTTGTCCATGATCTCATTCCTCAACATGCTGAGACATGAGCCTACACAAATGGCCAGCTGAAACAGCCTGTGGACACATAATACTTTGTTATAACTTTATTTTTACTGTGGTATGAATACAGCTCAATGTGAAAGCACTGAGCTCAGATATGCAATACCATACACACAATAACTAAATAAATGAAAAAAAGAAAGAAAAATACAGTTTAATGAAAATAAGTCACTGTTGTTTTGTATGGCCATAGTTTATTATTTTTAATAGTTTCATAATGTTATCCAACAGGATTATGCCATACTTTCTTTAACTTCGTTAGTTTTTTGTCATGACAAAACTTCAACAAATATATTACTACCTATATCCTTGAATAATTTGTTTTTATGGTATGTATTCTCTGAAATAGAATTGCTAGATTGAATACTTTGTCTAGTGTTATCCTAATGGAAACTGAAAATCTGCTTTTCCAAAAGGGTAAACAAGTCACTTTCCTCTCTTGATGTAGGAAAGAATCTCTTTACTCTCACACCTGCCACTAATAGATCTTAAAATATTTCAGATTTTTTTGCCAGTTTCACCAGACCAAATGAGTTTCACATTTCTAGTTCAAATTTCAGTCACATAACTACTAGTAAGTTTGAATATCTATTTAGATTCTGTTTGGGAGTAGCTGTGCTGCCAGGTCCCAGCTCTGTTGAGTTTCTAGGCTCGGTTAGAGTCTCTGTGAGCTTTAAGGATAAGTTGCAGATGAAATGAAGAAGATTGTAAAGAGGAAACTTTATTGGGAAAAATATACTCTGGCAAAGAAAGAGGACAAGGCTTCTGTTAGTCAGAAGGGGACCCACGGTTGCCCATATGGCTCACTGTCTAGGGATGTTTGTAGATGAGCAGAGTAAGGCAAGACAAGGTCCTGCACTAAGCAGCTTTATTGTTAAGGCTTCTTGCTATGTTCTTCACTCTCAAGCAGCTATTGTAATACTACACCATTAAGATTTTTCACCCTATTGTCTTTGAACTGCTTAATGTTTAACTGTCAATAGTCCTGAGGAGTAGTCAGTCACAGACTGTAAGAAGTTATAGTCAGCTGCTACAAATTTCCATTAATCTTGCATCCCTGACTGCCTACAATCCCACTATCTCCTGTCACATCTTAGCCATTTGAATTTATGAAATTAAATTTCTATTCATATCACGTGCTTATTCTTTACTCTTAGATTATTTTTTTCAATGCATTTCAGTTCAATGGAATGATACTACAAAGACTGATGTAGTGACTCTTTGTTTTCGGCTTATAACCTCTTTTATCATCTAATATTTATAAGGAAATAAAAAATGTTTCTGAAAAAATCTATTGTTCATTGTACTAGATTTTTAAAACTTTCTTCAAATATTAATGTTTTGTGTATTTTCTAGAGTTGATTTCTAAAAGTAGCTCATAAACTGAAACATAGTGATAAAGACTTAAAGATTTATAAATTTTACAGGAATAATTAGAGGGTAATATCATTTTATGCTCATTAATCAATCCATGTAATTAATCTATCATGAATATTTAAATAGAAAAATAAGATTTTGCAATTAGTTTGATCCTGGATTTGACTACTGACTTAATAAATGAAACATATACAGTGAGTATATTATCAAAAATATTCTTATAAAATGTCAGAAATTAGAAAACTAGATATATTGAGTAATGAATTCTTTATGTTAAAGAGTTGTATTTTTTCATTTGAAGACTTTATAAAACAGCCCTAATTTTCAAAAAAGTTATTCCATAAAGTTGATTTTTTTTTAAATTCTAAAAGACTAGCTTAATGAGTACTACTTTAGGTTTTAATAAATGCTTTCTACAAAACTTCCTTTGAAAAGAAGCATTCGGACTTGTGGTCAAGGTGTTGGCTGAGTAATAAAACTACGCAATGTCTTATGTGGGACTCAAAGAGTCGCGACTACAATTAAACTGCCTACTCATCTTAGCTAGGAGAGGAAGGAGCACTGCAACAATTGAAAGGAGGCTATGGGAAGATCAGAAATCCCAAAGACACATGAGAAGTGGAGGAAAACCACAGCCTAGTAAGCATCCACAGACCAACTGAGAGTGCTGGCATCCTCAGAGAGGAAAGCATGGATCCTAGAACCTCCGACCAAGAAGGGAGATCCAGAAGGGAGAATTGACAGCAGCTGGCAGCCCTAGCCTCTAAGAATGAGCTTGCAGGTAGTGCATACTGCAAATTCAATGTGAGCTTTCTGTAGAAAAGTTCTCTATGAACCTGGAACACAAGCAGCCCTAGGCAGCCATAACTGGCAGTGACATAAGCAGGAACCACTTAAAAAATAAATAAATAAAAACAAGCAACAACAACAATAACAAAAACAGCCCAAGACTGAAATGTTTAGAGAAAAAGGCTCAGAAGAGTACATCAGGGTTTTGGATCAGGGTTTTGGGGTCACTCTTAAACAGTGCCTGGAAAGAAAGTAGCACAAGAGACAGTTGTGGAGAGGAGAAAAGGCTGCTCACCCCATGAATGGCTTGGGTGTAGTGGGAAAAACTCTGAGGGTTGAGAGCACCACCCTTGGGGGAGGGAAACCAAGGCAGATGGGACAGCTTTTCTAGGGGGGTTGGGGGTGATCAAGACACCTAAGAGAACATCAGGCTGTTAGGTTCTCCTTTACACCCCACTCTCAGAACAGAACTCAGGAATTTTGGCTTCCCCGCACATACCCTCACGCCTATTCACATAAAGCTCCCTGCCAGGCCTTTAAAGTGAAGTCCTTCAACAACAAAAACATGGGAAGAAGACAAGGCAACAGGACACCACACAAACGCCTGAGACCTCAGAAACTCATGTCATGGGCCCTGAAATAGTAGTAGCCATAGGGGAGGAAGTCAGAAAGCAAATACATGAGTCAAACAGCCAGTTGAAACGAGATATTCTCTAAGAAATGCAAGCAATGATCAGCAGGCTTAAAGAGGAACTTCATATACAGATAGTGGTCCCTAATGGATACAAAGCTTACTGAGCACATAGAAGCTACAAATAAAATGTTGTCTGAGGTAAACAGGGAAATACAAGATATGAAGGAACATTTTAATAAAGAACTGGAATTTTTGAAAATAAATCTAGCTGAAATTCAAGATATAAAAAATGCATTTGAAAGCAGGGGAAGTTTACTCAAAAATTGTGAGGACAGAATGTAAGGCCTTGAAGACAAAAACCAACGAAACAAATACTGTAACTAGTCATGACTCCAAATTTAGATATGAGCTAAGTAACTCGATACAACAGCTGATGAATGATTCAAAGAGAGCCAATCTCAGAATTATGAGTATGGGAGAAAAAGCAGAAGACAGCACCAAAGGTATAAAGAATTTATTCACTGAAATCATGCAAAAATTTTCCGAAATCTAGGAAATTAAATTAATGTTCAGGTACAAAGAGCTTATAGAACTCCAAATAACTTCAACCAGCAACAAGATCACCGAACATATCATAATCAAAACCTTAGAAATACAACATAAAGAAAGAAAATTAAAAGCAACAAAAGAAAAGCAGACATTATTTTACTAAGGCAAACCCATTTAAATTACTGCAGATTTCTCAATACAAACTTTAAAGACCAGGAAATTCTGGAGCAAAAATTTTTGAGCCTTAAAAGACAGAAGTTATCAACCCAAATTGTTGTATGCAGCAAAATTATTCCTGAAAATTGAAGCAGAAATAAAAATTTTCATGACCAAGATTCCCTAAAGTGATTTGCAACCACTAACCCATCATTTCAGAAAAAAACAAAAACAAACAAACAAACAAACAAAAAAAACCAAAGGACTCTTTGAGAGCGACAAGTGACACCAAAGAACAGCTAGGAAAGGAAACATCAAAAGAGAAAATGTAATCAAAAATGGTAGACATAAATCATAGAAGTGGTATCACATTGAAACAGTGCCCGCTGCCTGATGCTGGACACTTATTTTTCACTGGGGTGTGCATTTCCCCAATTAAAAAAAAATGCAAGTAAACAGTTTCAATGTAGTCAGTTCCATGCAGAGTGGGGATTTACTCAAATCTGTTTTATCTGCACATGATATTCATGTTTGAATAAATATATTTCATTTCCTCCTGGTATCCAGTGCTGTATATGGTGAATGAACATAGTATAGTTAATAATACATAGGGCCTGGCCTGGCCAAATTCCAATTCTTAGGGATTTTAAGAAGACACAAAAAAGGAAGAGAGTTATTGACCACAGTACTGTAAAACGTCATGAAGTTCAAAATTCAGAAGACGTAGGAAGATGGAAGAAACAGAAGAATCCACGTGGAAGCAAAATCCAAGTAAGAGAAAGAAAAGGACAGACTGCAGGACAGACAAACAGCAAGATGAGTGCATGGGTGCATAGTAGGGAAAGCCATGCGAAAAGCAAAAGTTCAGAGAGAGATCACTCATAAATTTTATTTTCAAAAGGTAGAAATTTCTCATATTGTTTATAATGGATTTGCAAGGTTGCTAAGTTTGGGGAGTGCCCCCAAGTTTCTACAGCTCAAGCCCTGTTATCCACAGGGTGGGAGCTACACTGAGTGTGATGTGATGTCAACTGGGTTTCTGCGGAAATTTATGGAGTCATCTCTCTTGTTATCTTTCAAACCTCAGAAACAATAACATGTCAATAAAACTAGGCTGCTTTAGTGTTGCCTTAATGCTATGCTTTATATCTTCAAAATGATCAATTATACTTTTATTTTTCATGATTGGCTTATTTTATTGATTTTTGTGAAAGTCTAGAATTTTTATTTTTAATAATAATCTATTTTTCTTTTCTCTTGTACTTTGAGCCTTATATTATTATATGTAATAAAAACACCAATAATTAGGTCATCTAAATTCTTTTCTTTGCCCTAAGTTTGTTCTACATTTAAAGGTAAAAATGTAACTGGAAAGTCAGATACTTCAAATTACTTTCTCCATTTCACAAGTACTGTTTGAAAATAAATGTTAGAAACGTAGTGGTCTCAATTTCAACATAGAACTTGACACTCTTAGCAGATTTCCATTCCTTGACAGTTCTTCCTTTACATGACACTTTTAATCATTTATTCAAACATCACTGTTTTAAGATATGTATGTATTTTTTCATTTAAAATTATGAAGCTCTAGAATCTCCATTTCATGGCTTTCTGTTTTATTTTTATCCAAAGCACTCATACCCTCACTTAACTTACGTAAATTTTACGAATTTACTTAGGGCTTTACCCTCTTTCATCACTAATAGATGGCAATTAGATAATTTTAATGCTATAAATCTAATACCCAGGCATAGTATCTAAGCCATAGTTAAAATTCAATGAACTTAGGACATTTTAAAAAATGTGTTTACTCTTGAATTCACTTAAAATTAAGTAAAAAGATGAGTTCTCCATTATGTTTTAGTCTTTAATGTTTAGCAGCACTTTTAAGAAATTTTTATCTATGATTTTATAGCAGACAGAATATAGTCTATTCTAAAAGAACTATTTACTATTACAAAGATAAGCAAGCTCTGACAACTTAGTTTAAAGCTTTTGATTATGTAGATCTGCATCAGCCAAGAATATAGTGTTTTCTTCTTCTCAGCAGATCAGAACTGAATTCATTTTGCAAGAAATTCTGCTGTTTCTTCATTATCTTAAGATAACTGCAAATTTAAAAAGATTAGCATAGAAGAACATAATATTGTAATTCTCTGTTTTCTGTTATTTCCCAATACCATGCATCTTATTGAAACATGTAATATCAGATATAATATCACTTATAGTACTGAAAAATACTTAGGACAAATGTTGATTCATTAATTTTGCTTAACAATGGTTGTTTCCTAAACAATCGAGAATGTCTAAATTACACAAAGTCTGTTTATGGTTATCGTGGACTCAATTGCTTTTTCTTAAAGCAATAGTCAAATCAGTAAATTTTTGTCTTACAAAAACTTTTTAAAAAATGTGTTTCTTACTACCTCACTACATCAAGCAACTGAGAAAGAAGACAAACAGAAATTTATTTTGATAAAGCTGCCATATTTTTCCTTCAGGTTCAGTAATACAAAGATGAATAAAATTTCTTTTATGGACAACTACAGTTCAGAAGCAATATGGTTGTCAAAGAAACACTTTTCCTCTCTGATTGTTATTGGATACGAAGTATCTCTCAAATCCTCACGTACCTATAAACAATATGTGGTGTTGGGAGGCGGGGCCTGGCTGGAAACGGCAGATGCTTGGGGCCTGACCTGGAAGAGTGTGTGCTCCTTTTGCCTTTCCTCCCAGACTAATCTCAGTTCTGTCAGGTCCGGAGAAGCTCTATCTCCGGAGAACCAGCTCTGGATCTGGCTTTGGCTCTAGTTGCTGTCCCACCCTGTGATTCCACCATTCCCCATGCACCCAACTATAAGTGGGCTGAGAGCCTCTGAACTTTGAGTCAAAATAAAACTTTTCCTACCCAAATTTGTGCATGTTGGGTATTGAATCACAGTGACAAAAAAGTAACCAAGACACTGATTTTCAGATTTTTAAAATTATTCTTCTTTATTCAGAAACTTTCCATCTTTTTATGCACCAAAAAATAAAATTACATGAATGAAATTCCATGTTTTTATCTGCCTAGTGCTGGGTCTGGGATCACATATGATAATTTTACAAAAAAAATGTCTAGCTGCTTTCAACAATTTCTGGGTTCGTACTCAATTAGTTCTATTATTTTTCTACCTTTTTTCCAGGATAAGAAGTTCTAGGATTAAATTCTTAAACATTATGATGTTGCTTGTGTTCAGAGCTCTAATAGAATTTTTTCAAACTGTTTTAAGAAACTGGATTTTATTCACCAACGAGGGAAGAAAAACACTGTAAAAGTACTATCTGCTATAGTGGAATAGGCTAGGTAATTAGCAATGATTAAAATTTGCCAATTATTTGTGTGAGCTGTGTGTTCCCATGTATCTCGATGTGTGTGTTGTGTGTACGTGGGCATTCTGTGTTAGCATGCAAAGTAGTCTGGGATGTGAGTTACAAATTGAAAGTTTAACAACTCTGAGTTAGTCCTGGTTATCAACACGTAGATTACATTTAATTCCTTCTTCTCTAAATGTGTCCATTCTTCATAGGAAACAGCCTTCTGAGGAAACACCTCTGACCCCAGTGCTTGCCCACAGGTCAAACAAGCTTGCAGGAAACTTTCTCTTTCTTGTTGCAGACCGCAGGAAAAATGTCCCGAACTCTTTGCTCTAGTCTAATTTCTGAAGCTCGAACTCACAGTTGTTCTTCAAACTTGGTCACTAGTAACTTCCCAAACTGCCACTTCTCTTTGCCTTAAAGCAGTCATAACTGCCTGGAGCGCTAATTATGAGCAATAAACAAAAGCATCAAATAAACTTGTAGTAAAATGTGTAAGATGTTTTCAAAGCTGCTCTTCCTGTTTCTGATGCCCTATGCAGTAACACAAACAGCTGTTTTGAAACCTTCCTTAAAATTCAACATTTTCCAATTTTTTTCCCAAACCAAAGGTCTGGTGACAAAAGCAGAATGACTGTAGAGGGACACTATCTTGTCTGAAGATGGCACTCAGGGCTTCTCAGATCGTTTGAAATGGAAGATATTCAATGTAGTTAACTTGTAGCTCTGTAAACCGCTACATACTCTCCTATTTTATACTTTCAGTAAACCATATCCTTGTCTTGTCCTATTAATGATTATTGAGAAATCAGGCTATACAATAAGCATAAATTATTTTAATTTGTGAGCTGCCATACCAGAAAATTTATAGTATGTGCATTTTCTTGGATGGTCGGAGTTTTTCGCGAAAAATACTAAGTCAGTATTTATTTTGATCTTAAGCTGACCCATCTGATTCCTGACGTTTATATTCTATAATACTTGAAGTAAATACCTAGCAAATACCTGCGTATTACATTTATTATACCAAAATGCTCTGTGAATATAATTAATTGTGGGAAACTGACTGAAAAAATCTTTCCTTTTATTTAATTTATATATAATAACACGTACCATTTCCAAGTATTATTTAATGTGTTTAAGCATGAGATCTGACCCTTGGACGTACCACCCTAAGATACTGCATATTTCTACCAACCTTAATGGTTTTTCCATATTTTTGTAATCATCCTCTCACCTTGCCTCACGACCATGGGTGATTTGTCTCTTATCACTGAAGATTAGCTGTGGCGTCTGCATTGGATTGCTTTCATGCAATGTGATTTTGAACTTCCACACTGTTGAATGAAGCAGTCCTTAGCTTCCCTTTTTTACTGCTTTAATCGTGTGTCTATAGGCTACAATTAACTCATCCATTCAGTTGCTGAGCGGCATCTTTATTCTTTCCAAATGGAGGATTTCGTGCATACTTAGAGATTTTATGTGGACAGGTATTTTTATGTCTCTCTGGTGAATTCCTAGGTTTTAAACCTTTGCTTATATAAAATACATGCTTAAATTCACAAAATGCTTTCAAAATATTTTCCAATATCAGCTAGTGTTTTCCAAGCAGGATGTACTCTTTCCTGTTTCTACCATTAGGTATGGGATGTTTCAATTGCTTCATGTACATCAATATTTTTATGGCTTGTTTTTAAATTATCATTTAGCTGGTATGTGTTGCTCTCTCATTATAAATTTAATTTGCATTTTCCTGAATGTTATTAAGAATGTATTTGTATTCTCTTCAGTCATTATATAGCTTCATGTGTTTTGTGTTAATTTTGTAATCCTATTTTAAATGTGTTGTCTCTTTATAGGTCTTCTGTCCAACTGCTATATAGAAATTATTTGCAACAATGTAAATATTTGCACTTAGTATACTTTTTCTTATCAGAAGCCTTTGGAAGATCAGAAGATTTTAATTTTGATGAATATCAACAATTATTTTTTATTTATCTCGATGACCTAACAGAAAAGAGTTTTACCTACTTATGTTTCTAAGACTTTTCTTTAAAATATTGTATTATCCATTTGGCAGTTTTTAGTTTCGTTTTTTACATTTAGATCTCTATCCAGCTTAAGTTAACTTTTGTCGTACTGTGAGAATACAACAGAAATTTATTTCATTTTTAAGTGGCCAACTCTAGTTTTTCAGGAGTATTGGAATTAACTCTAAAACTTAGTAGAAAATTAGTTTTCTATAGTATGTATATCTAATTTCTACGGTGCAAACTTTTCCTCTGCTGCATTCAGGTCCTTACATCAACAGTTCATACCTTAATTGAGCCATCTTAGATTGTAGAGATAGATGATACTTTGTTTATTATTTCCTAATTTAAAATTGATTCAATTTTTCTATGGTGTTTTTATTTCCACATAAATGTTGGACTAAGTTATTTTTCATAGAAATTATTAGCTGAAGTCCTTAGAATTGTATTAGCTCTGTAGGACTCTCAGAAGGGAATAAAAACTTTTACTTTTGAATATCTGAATTTAGCTCATTTATAATTTTTTTAAATTTATGTATTTAATTTTTATTGTTTATATTACATATATTTTATTAATTTATAACTCATATTTTATGTTAATGTTACTTTAAACAAAGACATTTTTAATTTTGGGGTGGGGGGTAGGAGGCAGAGTCTCTTGCTCTGTAGCCCAGGCTCATCCTGAACTCACAGTGTAGCCCAGGCTAGCCTTGGACTCGTGGCAATCCTTCCCTCAGCCTCCCGAGGGCGGGTATGACAGGTGGTGTCACCATGTCCAGTTTGTGCGCCGCTGGTAATCAAACTCAGGTTCTTGTGCTTGCTAGACAAGTGTTTTAGCCACTCTGCCATTCCTGCATCCCAAAACATTTTAAATTTTCGTTTTCAAATTGTTTATTATTGGAGAGCACAATGCAGTTGATCTTTACTAGCTTAGTCTTAATGAATTTGTTTTATAGATTCTGCAGTTGTTTATGGACATGAACATGTCAGTTGAAATGAGAGACATTTTAAATTCTCTTTTTTAATCTAGATGCTTTTTATTAATTTTCTATCTTTTATTACATTGGTTATAGACTCTAATACAATGTTGAACACATATGTTCAAGCAGAAGTCCTTGCCCTTCATTGAATTTAGGAATATTTGAGCAGTACTGTCAACATATTTGAAATAATTGATTCTTACAGAATGCTATAACTAATAACAGCAAAATTCATATCACTTTCAATTGTACTGGAAAATAATAGGGTCAAAACCACTAATTTTAATATAGTCAAAATATTTAGATTAAACACAGCATATATCTCAATGTAATAAAATTAGAAATAAAAATCCAAAAAGCTAGAAATTCACTAAATACTTCCATAGTTTAATAGGTTCACATAAACTCACAAAAATTCAGAACTCTGTATAGATTTTGTTGCAACATAACACATCTAAACAAGTTTAGAAACAAAGCCATTGATTTACAAAAATTCCAAAATACACAGATCTAACAAAGACTAATACTAAAATAATCCAATCCCCCTCAAAGGAAGTATTAAAATCAAACATCACAATTTAAAAGTACAAAAATAACACTATAAACTACACTTCACAAAAAAAGATACCTAAAAATTAATTATTTGTGAAGATAGTTGGTTTCATTTGTCATCAAGCAAGTGACTAAATTTGAGAAGGTGAACAATCTAGCCTTCTGGCAGGGAACAAAAGAAATGTTTGTGCACCCTTGGCAGGAGGACACAGGGTTGGTTGTAACAGTTGAGCTAGTAGTATCATTGTTAAGATTATACCCAAGTTATATGAGTAAAGACATTTGAAGTAGGATTTAGTAGCCCAGCATGCTCATCTATACTCTAAGAAACAAGCTGGTGTATTTATATAATTAAATACTACTCTGCAGCAATAAGGACACCAAATGCTAACACTTGTTGGTATTGTACCTGTTCTTCATGCCTGTCCCTTACATGCTGTGTTAAGTGTAAGTATCTGCAAAGCAGCAAGTGTTTTCTATATGATCACATGTACATAATGTTCAAGAATACACAAGACTATTCTATGGTGGTAAAAGTTAAAATAATTGTTGCTTTCTTGGAGTAATTGAGCTCAGTGAAGTGCACAGGGCATTCGTTTGGAGTGAGAGTCAAGGTCCTTGATATGACCCAGCCTGCGATTACACAGGACTATTCATTTGTCAATATTCACTGAGATGTACACTTAAGACTTGTGTACTCTCCCAAAGGTAGAAAAGGCAAAGTTTTTGCAAGGATTTATGGGCCTTACACAATCTAGCTTCACATTGATCCTCTAAATGACACCTACATGAACACAATCATTGCCTCCTGAGCACATACTTCCACACTTGATACTGAATGCCCACACATGGTTTGATCTCAAGGTTTGTTCTTTCATTTCTCTTTTACAGTTCTTTTTAAAGATCCATAATAATTTCTCTCACATCTACTCAGGTCTTTGCATAACTAACACTTTTCAGCAAGGACACCCACAACAATGTCATTAAAAATGCCCATCTCTCTTCTTTGCCATTCTTTCTATATTTGTTCTTCCTTGTGCTCAGAATTTCTTATCAGTTCTGTCAGTTTCCAAACCGTCCATACTTGCTTGTCTCTGACTTGACTTTGTGAAAGAAAACATTTTTGCCTTTTCTGTTAGATGGTTTCTTTCTTTTCCCAAGTACCTGGCATAAGGCCAGGTATATTAGAGATTAAATAGTAAAAGGTAGTTTATGTTTCAGTCATTTTCAGATGACTAGATAAACATCCATACTTCAACACGAATCAGTCCGATGCCTCTATTGTACTACAGATCAGTAGAGTAGTGAACCTGAAACTGTGGCTTTGCTGGTGGAAGGTGGGGTGCCCTTACTCACACGTTGGGGCCATGAGGAGTCACCAGTTGCAGAACTCTGCTCTGATGTGCTAATGCGGGTTCCTCACAGGAGTCACCAACAAGGTTTTCTTAAAAGAAGGAACTTCTTTTTTTATGGCTGAGGGATAAATGCCTATGGCTGTATTATGTATACAGAAGTTGACAAGTTTTGGAGGGAAAGACTCTAACATCTACTTTGATCACTCCACCCAGCTCTCTTCTCCTGGCCTCTGTGAAATACTTGAAATGTCTGTTTCTGAGCCTGTTTAGGGTGCTTGAGGGCAAATCAATGTCTGTCTTGGTGGCAGCTCCTTTCTTATGTATTTTTGGATACAATGTTATTGCTCAGTTTCTGAACTCAGAAATTCTTGGTGATCTTTCTAATACTCTTTTGCAGTCATATCATCCTCCTTTTCTTTGTTGTTACTACCTTTTCCCCATTTGTAATCAATTCACTGGGACTCCCAGATGGAATGGATGATAACCACGTGTGCTTAATCCATGCTCTGAAATAAGAGGTCTATGCTGTCATATTTTTTAATCAGTCAGAATCTGATCCCAGGCTAATTTTTCATAATTATGAAGTTTAGCCAGTGGCTGACATCATTTCCTTTTCCTCTTCTGTCTTTTTTAGAGAATCAATTGTGTCATATAATCAAACTAAAAAGTAGAGAGGGGACATTTTCATTTTGCGTGATAAGTCTGTGTTTTGCAAGAACTGACAAATTTAAATTAATATACTTAGAGCTCTATCTAAACTTTGGTTCTCAAACCAGGAAGGCTCACCTCTTTGCAGTCTGATCTGGGACATGAGGATGTCTTATCAAATGTAGGATCCATGTATAATTCTGTAAGTTTGAAGAATTATTAGAGCTATACAGGAAACTTACCTGTCTCTCTGGCTACAAATACCATTGTATAAGCTCATGGCGATGGCATCTTGTTCCAGTAAATCAAAACATATCTTGTTTTGTTTAGAGGCAAGGCATGATTTTTGTTGCTGTTTTGGGCAAGTAAACAAGAAAAAGGGAAAACAACTCATAACATAGATGAGGGGAAAATACTTCAGAACACATGTCTTTCAGGTGGGCTGGAACTGTCATGCACAGTTGTTAGGTAATGGATCAAAAACTTTAACATAAAGGTTTTCTCTGGAGTGGAGGTTTTCTATCTCTCATTGGTTATATCTGAGGTATTCCTACAAGTACAGATGAGAAATTAAAACAAAGTCTTTCCACAAAATATCTAGGCTACTTATTTTCTAAATTTGTTTTTTAAACACCACTTATTCTATTATTTTGAATTCAAAACAAGCAGTCTTGAGTTGATATCTTGGCTTTATCCCCTTATTAGTCTTGCATGCATCCTGTCATGTAAAATTTACCATATAACCTTATACTCACAAGCTAATAAGTAAGTTCCAAGAGAATGCAAAGCCTCTATAATTTGATGTATAACTTAGGACATTATTTGGTACATTTCAAACAATAAGATGTGGGCAAGACCCTTGCCCCAGAATAAGTGTCCTGTAAACCAGTACAATATCCTCGATGTTACAATAACTGCATTTCACTACTGCAGTGAAGTCATGCTCCCTCGGTGGTAGGCTTTCTTCTTTCAGGCAGATGTTATTTTTCTGTAAACTTTTCTGCCGGGTCTCTGGCTGTCGCTTCATAGGAGACTAATAGTTTCAAGCAGGTTACGACACTGGGGACATATCTGTTTCCTATACATTCTGACTTCTTTTCCTTTACTTTTCAGATGTCTTTAGAAAGCAAAAAGCGTGCTCATATTTGTAGTACGAGTGAATTGTCCAGAACAAAGCATTTACAAAAGGCAGGTTAGGAAAAAGCCCAGTAGGAGAAAGAGATCAAGGCACCGAACTATCCTATCATCTTATCTGAGTGATTGACAAGGTTTTATGTCTGCACTGAGACATGATGGCATTTTTTTTGTAATAAAAAAGCCTTCTAATGGCAGGTGATTGAGAGATTACCAACTGCATTAGCATTCTGGACTTTTCTTTTTCTCACACCTGGAGCACCTAGGTCTTGAGATTGAAATTTTCGAAACACCAGGGAGTAAATGTGGAAAGATGCCTAGGCTGACTGCAGCCCAAATCCCTGAAGGACAGTGACTCTCTTTTGTAGAATAAAGCAGTGAAATGATCAAAAGGAAGGTCACATTTTCCTTTTGACCACTATGAACCCCTGAGAATAGAACTTAGAAGGTTTAGTCCTCAACACTGACCTGAGAATGAAAACGAAGCACATGAAATAGTGTAATCAACTTGTGCAAAGTACTACTAACAGTACATTTATTTGGTTCCGTTACTGAACATTTTTTTGTCTTTGTTTCCCCTCTACTTTTATTGGTAGGTTTACCTGCTGGAAAATGGTTAAATTAAACTTAAGCATTTTGTGCATGTGCACTTTGTGTCAACCTCACAATCCGTTCCTATCTCTCCTTCCATCCCCTTGGTGACCTCCCTCAACCCCTTAGACTCCTTGACTCCCACTGTCTCACCCACTTGACCTTATTATCTATTTGTATTCTGAGTTTCACATATTAGAAAAATCACATGCTATTTAACCTCCGGAGTCCAATTCACTTCACTAAGCATGATGATCTCAAGTTGTATCCATTTACCTACAAATGACTCAAATCTAATTCATCAGAAAAACTCACAAGCTAGAGATTCTTAAAACTAAATGAAGCTTTTTCATCCACTAGTAGAATGTTACAAGCCTTTGTATATTTACAGAAAAATTAAGCAGAAAAGTAGAATTTTTATAGATTTCCTCACTACTCACCTCCCAATTTCTCTTTTTAAAATCTTACTGTAGTGTGATATTAGTTACAATTAATAAACCGATACTGATGAACTAGTAACCAAGTCCCTAGTTGACATTAGAGTTCATTCCTCAGTGTTGCACATTGTAGGAACTTTGACAAATGTATGACATGTATCTGCAAGTATAGTGACATACAGAATGCTTTTACTGCTCTAAATATCTGAGCCCTGACTTCTTTTTTTCTTCTTTTCTTTCCCCTTTTTCCTAGAATTATGTGTGTGTGTTTGTGTGTATGTGTGTAGTGTGTGTGCATGCACAAGTGTACATGAGTGCATGTGTGTACTGTTGATTGAACCCAAGACCTTCTCCCTGAGCTGCATTACCAATCCTCTGTAAGTTTTGTGACAGAGTGTCCCTAAGTTTCTAAATTGTCCAAGCTGGATTTGAGCTTTTGGTCCTCCTGCCTGAGCCTCCCAGAGTATTGAGTTTCCAACCCTGCACCACTACTGTTTCCTCCGGCCTTGGTTGAATCCGTGGTTATCATTGGCCCTTTTGTTTACTGTCACCCTATCTTTGCTTTTGTCAGAAGCTCCTATAGGTGTAATGTCATAGTATAGATGCGACCCTTTTAGCCCAATTTCTTGCATTTAGAGACGCAGCTTTAGGTTTATTCTGTGCCTTTACACAGCTTCTTAGCTCATGGCATTTTATTTCTGAACACTGTCATATGCTGGCATTATGGTTTGCTTGTTCTTTCACCTACTGAAGGGCATGTCAGTTGCTTCTAAGTTTCAGGAATTATGACCAAAGTTTTTATAAATTTTCATGTAAAGAGTTTTATGTGGAAAGAAGTTTCAATACATTTGGATAAATATCAAGAAGCAAAATTATATAGTAAGTGTATATATAGTTTCATGAAGCACAAACTATTTTTAAATGACTCTACCACGTTACATTCTTACTTGTAGTGAATGAGCATTTTTGTCTATAGTAGGATGATGGTAGATGAAAGTTTCCTTTATCAAGTCAGGAAAGTTCTTTTCTATTCCTATATTGCTGAGAGTTTTTATGATGGATGGCTTTACAGATGTTACTCTGTATCTATTGATAATATTTTACAATTTTTATTTTATACTTAGTGAGAAAAACACATATAATTGATTTCTGGTTACTCAACTAGGCTTTTGTAGTAGGAATAAATCATTATTTAAGGTATACAATTTTTATAAGTTAATAAATTTGATTTCCCAATATTTTCATGAAAATTTTTATGTCTATGTTAAGAACAGATACTGATCTATGATGTTCCTTTTTATAATATCTTTTACTAGTTTGGACATTAGCATAATGTAAGCCATATAAAATATATTAGAAAATATCCATGCAGATTACATTTTCTGGCAAATAATAGAGATTTGTAAAAAAATTTCCAAATGCTTATTAAAATTCTTAGAACCTATCTAAGCTTAGTAGCGTTCATTGTAGAATATTATTAAGTTTTGGTTCATTTCTTACTGAATTAAGTCCATTTGGACTGTTTCTAGTTCTGTGAGTTTTGATAACTTGTGTCATTCAAAGAATTGTTATTCATAGTATACCCTTAATACTTTTAATGTACATATGGTGTGACTCTTAGGCATTCTGTATAATTTTAAAATCTATTATTTCTCTGAATCAGTGAGAAATTTGTTTTTGTTTTTTGTTTTTTGTCATGTGTTGTCAGGTACATAAAACCTAGCTTACTTAAACTGATGTCATTGGAAGAGGTAACTGGTATAAAAAAAGACCTTGCGGTTTTTTTTTCCCCATTTTATTGATATGTACAAGTACAGAATTTAAGGTTTACAATGGAGTTGAGCATTTTGTGCACATACTTTCCTTGTCAAAGTGACAAGGGCTTTCCCGCTCTACTTTTGTCCCTCCCCCTACCCTCCCTACCCTCCCTTCAGCCCCCCACCCCCGTTCCCCTCTTTCCCTTTGTCTTTCCTTTAAAGTTCCATGACATGGTTGTGGTCTGGGTCTCTGTCACCTTGAGTTTTATACATGATGTAAAATTGAAACTAGAAGACTAAATGTGAAAGCCCAATTTAGAAGTAAAAAAAGAGAAATGAGAAGTTAATAAACACAAATAAATACAGAAAATAATCCATTCAAGAAAAAATTAAGCACTTTATTTTGTTTGAGTATATTGATATAGATTATGAAAAAATAATTTTAATGCCATTTTCAATTTTTAATAGGGAGTTTTCTGTTGCATATGTTTGCTTTTCTGAAATCTTATTTCCTGTCTTTTACTAATTTGGAAATATTTCCAAGCATTTATATATCAAATATTTTTCTGTCCACCTTACTCTCTCTCCTCCTGGTACTGCTACTGTTGTAGTCCACTTTATGCAACACAGATGCCTGAATCCAAGTCTAGTATTAAATCCTATCAATGCTGTTTTTTTTTCTAGACATATGTACCTTTGAAAAGTTTAATATATAGAAACATAACATTAAACCTTATGAAGCATATTAAGGCATTAACAACTATAGCTAATTATAAAATAGCAAAATCTCGAAATTCGGCGTGATGATGGTTATTTCACACTTAGGAATTATTTATTCCTGGAATTTCCCGCTTATTTTCATACTACTATTGACTTCTGTGTGTGGGTTCAGTGACAGAAACTACAAAAAGTAAAATCATGATAAATGGCATGACTGAACATATATTTAGATCACTTGTTAATGCCCCCAAATACTCTCAGGCTCTCTTGTTTTCTTTTCATAAGTATTCTCTAATTTCGTCATTTCAATAATTTATGTTGATCTATCTTCAACATAATGATTTACTTTGCCACCTCTGACCTTCTCTTTGATGTATAAGGTGAATTTTTACCAGTGATTATCTATTTTATGGTTTTGACATATTAATAATAAATTTAAAATCATTTTCCTGCTAATTCAGACATTTAGTTCATTTTATGTCAGTTTGCATTGACTGACTTTTTATTATGTGTTGTATTGTTCTATATCTTTTGTATCTATTATATTTAAAAGACAAATTTGGAGCGATCCAGAGTTGTCCTCTCCTTCATTACTAAGTGATGCTGGGTCCATCCAGTTATCAGCCGTCTCCAAACTCCCAATCTGACTCATGTTCAGTTGTCATCAGCTAAATTGTGGTCTCAGTTCTTCTGGCTTGCAGTGATGCCTTTTATCAAACTATCAATGTCTTCCTCTCTCAAAAGAGAGTATTTCAAATAATAGTTAATGAAATAAAATATTAGTTAATTCATTCAAATTCAGGCAGTAGCTAAAGTATCCTGAGAAGAAGCAAAAAAAAAAAAAAATAGACTTGTCAGTTTACTCTTCTTTTTTTTCTTTTACATAATATTTGTTTTTATTGTGGGGGGAGGGGCAGGCACAGTCGTGCAGGCCTTTGTTTTTTATTTCTTTTTTCTTTTTTCCCTTTCCTTTTCTTTTCTTTTTCTTATTCTTTTTCTCTTTCTTTCTTTCTTTCTTTCTTTCTTTCTTTCTTTCTTTCTTTCTTTCTTTCTTTTTTTGAGACAGGGTCTTGCTCTATATCCCAGGCTGGTCCTGAACTCAGGATGAAGCCCAGGCTGGCCTTGGATTAATGGCAGTCCTCCTGCCTCAGCATCTCTCTCAAGTGCTAGGATTACAGATGTGCACCTTCTCACCCAGTTTATGTGGTTCTGGGGAATTAAACTCAGGACCTTCATTTGCAAGGAAAGTCCATTAATCTGTGCCATTCCTCCAGTCCGCAGTGAGGTTCTATTGCTATGACATCACACCTTAACTTCTCTTTCTAGCCATTCTTATTATTTCCCCTTTCTTTTTAAATAGTTCAAACCTAAACTGTCCTCCCAAAGTGTTATATATTCAGAGATGGGACTTGGGAATGTAATGGGATCGCGGGGGTCATTGTTCATGGATGAAAGGATTGTTAAGTGGTGGAATCTGGCTAGACGTGTGGCTCTGGCTGTGACTGATGACAGCATGTTCTTATGTACAACTCCTTCCTTCTGTCTCTTTGCTGGTTGAACTTTCCTCCACTGTTTCCTTTCACCATGATGCTCTGCCTTACAGCCAGCTGACCATGAAATGAATCCATGAACTGTGAGCCAGAGTGTGCTTCTCCTCCTTTACGTGTGTAAGCTGATATTGTGTCCCATCAAGGAAAAAGCAGCTAATACACCTTTCACAGATACTAGTGCCAGAAGCACTTAATAATAAATGTCTCTCATGCTTTATTAAATCTGTCCTGGAATCTGCTTCTCTCATGTAATTATGTCTGAAATGAGAAGAGGGAACATCCCAGTGTTTTCAGGATGGTTTGTGTGGCTTTAAAAACCAAGATACTTCCTGTGTCCTTTCCTTTTGACGATAGTTCTATGAAAATTTCAAGTCTTTACCACAGACTACCTAACAGAGTATGAGTGCATAATGTTATCCACCACTTAAGAAACCACAGCTCTCTGAATTTAAACATATTCTGTTGGATCTGACACTGGTCCTGTTCTCCTCTGTTTCTCCTATATACCAATCATTAAAGAAGCTGACTGCATGTCATATTAGGTGACAGTCTATCTGAGACTAGTATTGCCCACCTACCTTTCTAGAACTAGGACAGAGTTTATCGGGATGAGCCTGGACATAAATCTATCAGCGATAGACAAAGTTATTCTCAGTAATATCGTGTCCACCTTGTAGACATCCTTCTCTCTCCCATCACTTTACAAATGCTTCTTTGTGTTTGTCCTGCCATGTCTGTGCTCCACTCTAGTACACATCTAGATTAAATAACCCGATTGATTTTTTAAAAAATACAACAATATCATATTTATTTTAAAATCCTTTGGTCATTGGCCACAACTTCCAAACCTCTCTACAATATAGTACTAATTAACACATCTTCAATGCAAAGGCCATAAATACATACTTGCCGCATCTTTGAACAAGCTGTGTGGTGATAGGATATTACTCAGAAAAGGTATTCAAAAGATCAGAAGACATCAAATGCAGATAAGGGCCTATCATTAGGGGCACAAAGCCATTTTGCTTTGCTAGTATAATATAATAAATGCCAGGAAAATCATCCAGCCAGAGGTCCTCTTTATTCCCCATAAAAACATTCCTAAATTGTCCTCCAACCAGAACTAATGTATATAATAAAAAATGCAGTGGCAATGAAGTTGGCAACTGTGTCTTAATGAATATGTGCTGGGGAAAAAATATGCTTAATTGACAGCCTTGGAAACACAAGCTCCATTGCTCCAAGAACAGATACAGCGTAAAATGTTCCTGTACAAGCTTCTATCCTGGTGTCCCTCTGGACAGGCTGGTTTTGACATATGAAAAGGCAATTAAATCAGTTTAGCTAGTGCCAGGTGGAGGATGAGCAGTGTGCTGAGTTCCCATAAAAGCAAGCGTTAGGTTTGCTTTGTTTTGTTTTTTCTTTCTTCTTCTTCTTCTTCTTCTTTGGCAATGGAATCTCTGAACTGAGATATTGGTTTTCCTAAAGGTGTCACTCAACCAGAGAGTGTTTTTCAGTCTTGCGAGAAAATTTAAAGTGCTGGTTGTTGATGGAATAAGTAAGAATACAGAGCAACTCATCTCACCCACTGAAATTGTCATAATAGTCTTAGCTTAAAAATAATCACAACCGCTCCATTCCTCCCCAAAGATTCTTGTGACAAGTCATCTGCTTCATAATTCACATGGCTGCTAAAGTTCAGGACAGATCTTCATTTAGCTAGGAGACGGAAATCAAGCCAACAGAGGAGGCACTAAGTGGAAGAATCGTTCAGTACCCTGGCTGGTGAGGGGTTTCGGGAAGTTGTTATGAAAGAAACAACGAAACTATCAGGTCAGTGCGCATCAGTGAGCTAGAAAGGTAAAGAAGACAATAGATCATGTTGATAGCAGGAGAGAAAGGAACGATCAGGTATCATTCCTTCAGATTTCACCTTTGTGTCCTTCCCGTGGTCATCTTAGAGATCTGTGGTTTCCATAATGCAGGAAAAAATTAGCACCAATGACTGCACAAGGCTCTGAGAGGTGATTATTTTTTTTCTGGACACATTTAGGTCAAATAAAATATAGAAATAATAAGAATTGTTAAAATTACTGTGCCCATGGACCAGAAATTATGTAGGGCAGTAGAATGATGAGATGCACATCAGCTTATAGCCATGCCATCTAAAATGGATAAATAACAGATTCCCATTTTGAAGATAAGGAGAAGCAGCTCAAAGAGATTAGGTGCCTTTCAAGGTCTTAGAGCTAGTGAATGCAGAAAGAGAATAAAAAACGACTGCTTGACTTCAAAGTGTATGCCATTTAATTACACTCCAGTGATGGTTTTCTTATTAATTTCATCAATGTATTTTTTATTGTATTTCAGTATAAAGTGACATAAATCTTATACGTCATATGTACATTATAGGAAAGAAAAACTCAATAAACATGCAGATGCTCTTTGATTTACAATAAGGTTATATGCCTAGAAATCTATTTTAAATTTAAAATACTATAAGTTAAAAATGCATTAATAATAGTTCTAATCTAACATCCTAGCTTGGTAATACATCATATTGTAGAGTAGAGCTTCTTTAGTCTCCTACTCCCACAGCTGACACAGTTCATGGAGCCCACCCACGCATCATTGTGAAACCATGACATGCTTCTAGGTATTCTGGGAGAAGATCAAAATTGAAAATTTGAAGTATGTAATCTATAGAACGTTTGTGTGTGTGTGTGTGTGTGTGTGTGTGTGTGTAGCACCATTGAATCTTGCAAGTTGAAACAGATCAAAGGCCTCTATCTGACAAGGCTGTGACATACTGGCATAACATTATTATATTTTATATTTTTCCATAGAGCATAGGCTTTGCTGTCCTTACAGTAACAGTTTGCTCTATGTTTGTTAATATTCAAGATGATCTGAGTTGCTTGATCATGTCAGAGAGCAAGAAAATTCTCAAAGGCTCTCGAGCCATATCTGAAGAATTAAAAAAAATCAATCCACCTGAAAAAAAAACAGGAAAATGAAAGCATTAACAGTAAATGTAATGTTGTAATGTGTCAAACATCTGTAAATCCATAAACGCATCTAAACAATAATATGAAAAATGAGAACCAAGATTATTAAGAACTTCAGTCAAACTGGTTATTAGGAAAACCAGTGAATAAGGTGAAGAACTGAGCATTTACTATGCCTTTGTTGTACGATCCGTACTCCGAGGCCATCTCTATCCATGGGCAAGTGAGGGACGTCTCTATCAATGCAAATATTCACATAATAAATGGAATATTGCTATGGTTAGGATTTGTAGTCTTTCCAAAGCCTCATGTATTAGGAATTGTGTATGGTTAGGAAATGGAGCCTCTCTTAATAGAGCAGATGCTGTGCTTGGGGCTTAATTTGACAAGAGTGTGTCAACTTGTTGAGATTAGGGGTTTCCCAGGGCAGAGCTTTCAGGTGTTTGTTATTGACTTGTGAGCCCGGAAGTGAATTAGAAGCGCCTACCCCGGATGTGGTTGGGGAACTGGCAGCTTGAACTAAGTAAAAGAAGGAAGGAGAAGACATTGTTGCAGCTCCCTCCTGGGAAAGCTCTAGCCTTACCTGAGTTTCCAGACTCGGCTTCCTGATTCACTTGGATTTCTGGGGTGAAATGTTCTGAAAGCCTCTGTCATGTGCTTCCACTGTTGCTGGCTGCCTTGAATGGACTGTGTGACACCCTCTGAATCTGTGAGGTAAAGGAATCTTTTCTTTCTTAAATTGTGGAGTTATTTTTCAATGAGACAAAACAAGCTTGCAGTAATGGTAATAAATGTTCTAAGGCAGGGGTCCTCTGCTCCCGATCAGCATGGTCTTGTTAGATTCTGATGCCTCTGCCGATCCTACAAGAGGCAGAGCTTGGCTGCTCACTTCTCTTCGGCTGCTGCCAGCCACTTCAGAGCTTTCCTCCAGTAACCTACAGTATAAAAAGTCCCACCCCCAACTCCATGAGACCCCAGTCTTCTACTAAACCAATCTTTGGTACCAGAAAGGTTGAGAATGACTGTTTTAAGGGACCTCTTGTATTTCATAGATATTTTCTTATTTCCAATATGCAGTAATTATCACATTACCTCTTGGTGATAGAGATCAACTGTAATTTTTTTTTTTTTTTTTTGCCTGTTGACTCAGGACATGAGTAGACCAAAGTAAAATGAGGCAAACTTCACTTCTGGTTACATAGAATTGTTATTTCTTCCATTAGAAACATTGGCCCTTCACATTCTCATGAAAATGGGAAATAAAGATTTGCCACTGGTTTACAGGAGTAATATTGGATGGTAAACTTTTAATTTCATTCTTTGATCATGAGCCAAAATATTCTGGTTATCAGAGAAGCAGCACCATATGTAGGATAATGATTTAGGGCATATTACAGCCTTCCAGAGAACAATTACCTTATCACTGTAACATATTTCTACAGAGCTGGCACAGTAAATTGACCTTCAAAGGTTATTCTACCATTTACTCAAGCCACCTGTTTGGCATTGTAGAAAATCTGGTGGGAACAGTGAATTTCATAAATACAGACAATTTACAACACTTCTTTTTGTGAAGTAAATTTCATTATTAGAAATAGTTGTGCCTGGACTACTGTAGTAGTGAATTAGACATTTGTAATTCTACAGGTAGTAGCTTTGGCTGAAGTAATGAATACAAAGAAGGAAATTCTGTGTCCATAATAATAATAAATCTTTCCCATTTCATGATGGAAGTGGCCCAATATTATGAATCTGCCATCAGGTAGTTGGCCCTTCACCCAGGGATTGGTGCCACACTGGGGATGGTCTTTACTGCGGGAAGATTGATACGGTTAGGTCTGCTCCATGTTGCTGAGTCCATGCAAATTCTCTTCCCATCCTGTTCACCATCCCTTTTTTGGTCACCTGTTTATGAGTTCATCAGACAATATAAGGAATATTTGGAGAAAGAGACTGACTGGAATCCATACAGTGGGTGATCCTATCTCCTTAACTATTGAAATCCTCAACTTCTGAGAGAACTCTTTGAAATGCACTCACCTGGAACATTAAAGCTTAGTGGTTGTTGCTGATTCACCCATTCAAATATATATATATATATATATTTACATAATACTTTGTCATTAATTTTCCAATCGTATTACATCTCTGACATCCCAGCCAAAATCTTTTCTAAAGTCCATGGTTTAGTATGTGAGTATATATGTAACTATATTTCCTTTGAAGCAGAGTCACAGACACTTACACTGCCTACAGTTCCACCCTAGGAGAGAATTTCTCATTAGCATTCACTTTGGATAATCACAGAGAATGATTGTCATACATCAGCTAATCATTTTCAGGTGGTTCCTTCATGTCATCAAGAGTCACCTGTGAACCAGGCCTGGGTCTTCTGTGTCTCATTTAATCATTGGGGACTGCATGTGAGACCATCAACACAGACTGAGAAGGAAGGCATGAGAGTAAGGATGTGGAACAGGGGTGTTTAGGAAATTTCATATAATTTACTTGTGCCTTCAAGAGCTTCCCAGGGATAATTGCATGATTTGATGAGGGAGTGCAGCTGTGTACACCCAACTTTATGACTTGGTTGGTCAGCTATCACCAAGTTCACTTAGAGTAGCCTGGCTGGATTGGTAACTTGGTAGTTGGTAGCTTATAGCCAAGCGTTCAGTTTCTCCTAAGGTGTAGATCTAAGCCGAGAGCTATCTTTCAAAGGGAATGTTGTTATCTATAGATGATAGTAGGTCCTTGCCTTAAAAAAAAGTAAACAGAAAAATAAAAACTGCACTGAAGTCCATTTATAAGAACCTATAAAGTCTCTCAACAGCATTCCTATCTTCCATTGACTCTTCAAGCACTCTTGTATCTGGTAGATGATACAGTTCAAGTGTCAAATTAGTCTAGTCTTCAAGGCAGCCTAGACCTTCCTTAGAACCTTTTCTTTTCTGGATCTCACAAAAATTTAGGAGCTCATGGGTCATCCCAAGAATGGGGCAATAAAACATGGTTAAGCGAGAAAAATCTCTTCTCTAAAAGTCCTCTTAAGCATTGGACTTATTTTTAAATTGAAGGAGAACCCAGATGCCCCAACATATTTTTCAACTTAAAAGGAATATCTATCTCTATATGCTCTGTACTTCTGGATTGCTAAAAATCTTAGTGAAATGGAAGAATCCTTTGTTTAACTTGAATTTTCTTCCTTTTTCTGTCATACAATGTCTTACTAATACTTCTAAAATATTTTTTCTTTATTACTAGGTTCAGTCAACTGATGGTACCAATTCATTGGGCCAGTTTTTGATATCTTATGGAAAAGAGAGGTGATCTGGAACCTTCTGCATCAAATTATTACATAGGCTAGAGAGCTAATTACCCTTGCAATAAGGCAATGAAACTGTAGACTTGCCAACTTAAAGCAAACTACTTCTTTTGGACCTAAGGATAAAGCATAAAGACAAGGGTACTTTTCAGGCTTCTAATTGTATAACAGGTACCAGATAAAAATTAACGACCTCAAGTGATGAAGCAGCTGTAGTTTAGTGCACCACCTGGTTAAATTTACAATGATTCACTCTCTCCCCAACATCCAGCCATCATCATGTGACCAAACTGAACCATTGAATGGAGATGCTATAGCAAAAATCACTACCTCTGAATATTTCGGGTCCTTGATGGTAGTACTTATCCAAAGGACATTATATATTTTTTCCATTACTATTTTTCTAGATAGAGTAGGAAGCATTATGATGGTTTTCATTAGAACTTTCCCATTGTAATCACTTTAACCCCACATGGCAGGAACAAGTGTGGGGACATTATGAGTTGCTAAGTATACATTGTGTGACCAAAGAATATGGTAAATGTTTAAATAATAAAAAATTTACAGTCAGTGATTCATAGCCATTAATCCTTCTCAAAATACCCCTTGTGTGGAACCCACTTATCCCATCCATCCAAATTGCTGCTTCTTTCTGGAGCTGTTCCTTAAATTTTTTAAAATATAATTTTGTATCTTTCATTGCATTGTTATGTCTATCTTGAAATACTGAACCAATTCAAAATATTTACCTTTCTTAGTCATTTTGACTTTGAGGAAAAGCTGTGAGTCTCAAAATGTGAGGTCTCATGAGTAAGGTGAGTGAAGACCCATCGTCATGTTTGTACAAGCCTATTTTCCTCTTGAGTTTTAAATTCTCTTCTTCTTTTTTTTACATTAAACTAAGAGAGTTAGTTTACTTTTATTGTGCTTTAGGGGCGTCATATAGTTGTATATATAGTAGCTCAATATTTCAATCAAACAACCTGTTAGAGTAACCAGAATTGCATCAGGAAATACGAACTCCCTGCCAAATGAACTCAAACAAATCTGAACTGATAAAACTTTATGTTTCTTGCACCATTATATAACACCTTACATCTGCATCTGTTGTGTATATTTCTGTCTGTATAAGTCACAAAAAATAATCTTTAGTAGTTCTTCAGCTTAGCATATTTTATCACGGGCCTTCTTTTGCACTTGACCTTTCGGGCTACACTGGGACTTAGGCCTAGATATAAATCAAGAAACAAGGAGATATGTTGGGATTAAATATAAAGGGACTTAACACTGGCTTGCTTGGCAACTCATGGTTAGTTCCTTCTGGTGCAGGCAGACAGAGCTTCACAATGCTAGACTCAACTATCAGATTAAAAAAGAATTGCATAAGCCATGGGGTTATCACTAGCACATATAGACTTTGTAAAAAAAAAAAAATGCCACACAAAAATGAGGCAGTTTCTTCAGTGTATAATTTATGAAAATAAATAAGAGAATAATGAAAGTTAAACCATAGGGTTATAAAATAAATCTTATAACTAGTTATATCTTCATCTATATGCATCTCAGTTTGAAATGTCTTTTTTATATGCATGCTGTCATGTGCACTTATGTATATTCTTTGTCTGTGAGTACTAAGCTCTCCAGTGCAAGCACATATTTTTCTATCTGCTTATCTACATTCCTATTTTTCTATCACCTATCAGTCTATCTGGAGATTGAAAGCAGAGAATCAGAAAATACAAAGCTGCAGGATCAAGACTTTGACATTTATTACACAATGGGAATTTGGAGAAGAGGCTGGATATTTAATGATACTTGTAAATATGGTTTTCATATTGTAATTCAACAGATAGATAAACAGAAGATATATATTTGCCTGAAAACTTGTGGGTTAAGTAATATGCTTCAGAAGCAGGTAATTGGTTGTTTGCTTTATTTTTATTTTTTGTAATACTGGGGATCAAGCCCAGTATCTTCATACTGAGCTACATCCTGAGCCCATTTTTGATTTTTATTTTGAGACAGGGAGTCATTCCATAACTAAGTTTGCCCAGCCTGAGTTGGAGCTTGTGGTCCTACTAAGTCAGAGTAACAATCTTGAGCCACCGAATCTAGCTGCATGTCTTATATAGGGATGTTTTTGTTTCCCAAAAGACATGTGTCAATATCTGAATACATATTTCTAATCATCATGATGATAGTAGAGGCTAGAGGTGCTGAAAAGTATCTTAAAATTCACAGGACAACCATCCACAAAGAATTACTTAGACTAAATAAATGTCCGACTGCCAAGATTGAAAACAATGGGTTACAGAAAAAAGTATTATTTTTTACTTTTGTGCATTCTTAAATTATTCCAAAACATAATATAAAGTTAATTAAATTAGAAAGGTAGCATTTTTATTCATTTCAGATACTGATTTTTAGAAATATGTTCAAATAAAGCCAATAAGATTAACATAAAGGACAAAGATGTATCAATTATAAAATGATTTAAAATAAAGTGCCAGTTAAACCCTGTATTCCAAGGAGGAGGATCACGCCAAACATTGAGCTAGAGATGTTTGGAAATGCAGACACTCCAATGATAAGTAAACTTAATAAGTGAAAATATAGAAGTTAAAATAAGCTGTTGCGTGGAGTGATGACTCATTTAATGGGAGATATCTTTAAACAGGATTCACTACACACTTTCTTTAAATAAATCTCTCTACTGCTTTGATTTGAATTGATTTACACATATTTGACTAAAATGCAAATTTTCTGGAACTTGCATACAGTGTGAATAAAGTGTGACCAAAACATTAGGTTCAAAATGTGTTTAGCTGTGTGCTTAAAATGTTCAGTAAGAAAACACTTGGACACCTTTGAAATTCTTTTTCTAGTTAGAAGCTGCTTTATGGTAGATCCTGTAGTCAGGCATTGCTTTTCAAATGCAAAATTCAATCAGTTAAATTCCTTCTATGTTAATTAAAGACACTAGCAAAAGGGGAATAACCCAGAGACTTAGGAGGACCCAAGCCATGTCAAATAATAATAATAATAATAATAATAATAATAATTTCAACATTTAATCATTTGCCAAATCTTAGGGCGATCCAGGTGTTGCGAATCAGTTTTTTCTCTCTGTAGTCTGATAGGGAATGGTGTGGATGGGAAAGAGGCTGGGAAGGAAAAGAAAATCTCACTTAACAATGGGTGGAGCTCCTCAATTAGAACCTCATGACACTAGTCCAAGAAATATAGGCTGGAGATAAAGTGGCAGTAAGAAGCACAGTGACTGAGGATATACTTTGGAAGGTCAGTACATTGATATGTATCTCCAATCTGAGTAAACAGAAGAGGAAGAACCACAGAGCAGGGCTGGAGTGTTTTATTTTTCCCTGACTGTTCTTGAGGTTCAACTTATTGAAGAAACCAGAGAAGAGAAGTTTGCACCCATGGAGGACAAGATTTTCAGGTCTTCCTCGAGGAGTGGGGAATGCCTCTTTGATTGGTTAAGAGGCATTTAGCTACATAAATTCAATCCATCCTACACGTTTAGAATAAAGACAAGATGAGACATGGGTATTTAAAAATGAATGAGAATATGAATGTTGTTTTATCAATGAGGTTGGATGCCCTTATCTAGTAGTTTGTTGTTCTTAAGAGAAGAACTGAGAAACCTGAACACTTGTTAGAAGGTCATCACAGGAGCAGATGTCATGGAGGTGGGGCACAGGTAGCTATTGACGTTAACAGTTGCCGCAGTGTGTGCTGTTTACTTCAAGATCAAATGAAGGAAATATTTTAAGAAGGGTAGCATGTCAGTCTCATCACTTAATATTCTTTTACTTTTGTCTGTTGGCCCAGATATATTTTCCCATTTTTATTAGTGTATACTAATTTTTGTATATATGACACACAGTGTTTACATTAAACTTGAGAAATTGCTGCATACCAACAATTTCACATTCCCTTCTCTGACATGCTCCTTCCCTTCCCACTTCTTCTTTCAACTCCCCACTCTGCCTCCCAGTATCTCACTTACTCGGCTCTATTATTTACTTATTCTGCAAAAGATGTCAGACCTTCGATGGAGTATTGTGAAAACTACTAAGCACCATTGCAATACTAGTTTTAATACAATGATATAGTCACCTCCATTTGTTTGGAATCAGATTCGTTTTTGTTTTTTGTATTTTTTTTTTCTTTTTTTGAGACAAGGCCTCACTCTGTAGCCCAGGCTGACTCTGAACTCACTGATGTAGCCCAGGCTGGCCTTCGAATCAGAACAGTCCACCTGCCTCAGCCTCCTGAGTACTCGGATTACAGGCATGCATCACCATGCCCAGTCTTGGTACTGGGTAATTAAACTCAGGGCCTTCTGCTTGCATGACCAGTGCTTTAACCACTGTGCCATTCCTTCAGCCTGAGGATTTGTTTTAAAGATGTAGGAAAAAGAGAAAAAGAATGGAGACCTTTTTCTCGAGATTTATTACGGCATATTAAAATATCTGAAAAAGTAAAAGCTACTACACTAATTTAGAAAATGCAAAAAAAATGATGAATTCAAACAAAAGAATTTCTTAAAAGTATGTATGCAACAAAGAATATTTTTTTATTTCTTAGGAAATATCAAATGTCAAAACAAATTTTTATCTTTTTAATAATGCTATTATTCTCAAAGCTAAGTGTTTTACAAGCACAAGCTATTAGAATAATTGTGATTGACTTGTACATGGTATTTTTCTGTAATTTTCAAAGAATTTTGCATAGAAATTAACAAACACAAGTTTAATGTTTTTTTTTTTTTCATTTAGAATACTTTAATTTGAAAGTGGGGTGTTCTGATTGAGTCTTATAATCCTAGCCTTTAAGAAGCTGAGGCTGTTATTTCATAAATAGTTATGCTCCAGGCTCTGTGCTATTGACCATGTTATATTGTCTAATACTGACAACTGTCTTTGACATTGTAAAGATTAAAATCACAGTCTGGCTTGGCTTCTCTTGACCCCAACATAATAAGAGCTTCAGCAGTTTGTTAGCCCAGGTCAGACATAAAGCACTAAAGAAGATCTGGCTTCTTCCATAACTTTGAATTTATATAAAGATGCATCAGATATGACTTCCAGAACAGGTTCATGGAGTGTGTGGCAGATACAACTTGAAAGTATAGGGTAGATAATTCCAGGGTTAATTGTTGTTCATTGAGAAAAAAAGAGACAAAAATCAAGTAAATTATTTTCTTTTCTTTCTCCAGGCAAATTTGAGGAATCACATTGGGTTGAACAACTTATCTTGTATGTCCCAGATGACTAATTCATGGTGACATTTTGTGGAGCTTTGGGTAGTTTAGCTACACACACACACACACACACACACACACACACACACACGCACACAGACAGACACCACATTTGATTTACTCTTGCTACCTTGGTAACACATTTTCCGGTAAGTTTCTGCCTCATGCAAAATCTTTGTTTTAGCCAATTTCTTATTTTACAAGAAAGACATTTTAAGACCAAAAAAAAATTAAGAAGTAAAAAAGTGGTTTGACCATATTTGAAGAGATTCAGAAACTTTACATTAGGTAAATTCTCCTAATTGCCTAAGATGATAAAAAATGTTTGAGAACTTTCTATATTCATTTCTATTTAGAAAAAATTTATTCACATCTTCCTGAAATAGAAAGAAGTTAAACTTGCAAAAACATATCCTAATATAAATCCTTTGCTCATAGAAGCTACAGTCTATTGACCAGAGTTTAAATTTAGGAGTCCATTTATCTTCCTAAAGAAACTTCATATATTGATGGGACAATATAATATGGAAAGAAGTTTTGACTACAGTGCCATAAAAAGTGTGGTTGCATAGAAAAAAGACAATGGAGTGAGATAACTCTCTAACTGCAGAAAGTTGTATAAGTGGAAGGTAACAGTGGATTGACAACGGAAACCTTTTTAAACTATACATATGGGAGCTGTCAAACTTAGAAGTTGAAGAGTGAATGCTTCCAGCATTGGGGCAGAGTCTTTGACTTCCCTGAACAGGCTTGGAGCTTGGGTGAGTGACAGCATAGTCTAAGCTAATTACATTTGTTCCTATATACCTAAAGGTTCTTAGCAGTAATAATGTAAAAATTAGACAATTCTGGAAATCATCTCTTTGGCCCACTATGTTTGCTATTCCACATTCTTTGACCTGCTTTACTCTCCAGGAAGGATAACCTGTCAGAATTACCATGATGACCTTCCTAGTTATCTCTGTGGATTCTAGCTTTATTTAGTTACTCCGGAATTCTGGATGGAAAGTAGAGGGATACAGTGGAGCGAGAAAATCTACTCCCTTTAGATCGTCAGGAGTGGTCTAAACTTACTAAGGTCGTTCAAACTTCTCCACAGATCTCTCTGTCTATAGATTCTGATTTCTCTGCCTGTAGATCTTCCACTGCTAGTAAAACTAGAGTATGTCACTAGGCCTAAGATGTATCTTAGTTACTTTTTCGTTACTGGGACACTATACCAAACATCTACAAGTTGGGGGGCGGGGGGATGTTATGCTCATAATTTCAGACGGTCTCAGAGCACTCATGGGAATCTGGCGGTGGTAGAAGCACATGGTGGAGGTATAGCTCAAGGAAAGCGGTTCACTGCATTTCAGACAGGAAGGTAAGTGAGCAAGAAGGGCAGAGGTTGTATATATTCTTTCACATCCTGTAGCAGTCATTTGCCTGTTCACGTCAATCCACAGTGATCCCTGCTTACCAAGTCGAACCCCAGTGTTCTGCCACTTCTGATCAGGCTCATACAGTTTCATAGACATACCACAATAGCCAAATACATGAGGATATTGGGATACATTCTAGATCCAGACCCTGTGTCCCTCCCTCCTAAAAAGACTCATGTTCATGAAACATGCATTTAGTGCTTCTCCGATCATTGCCAAAGCCTTTATAGTCCCAGCACTGCTAAAAAAGTCTAATTCCAAAATCTCCTCCGAGAGTCAAGGCAAACTCTTAGTGGGGAGCTCCTGTGAAAATCATAGAAGAGCTAAACACTTCAAATATGCAATGAAACAGGGTAAACATTCCAATTCCAAAAGGGAGAAATAGGAGGATAGAAAATGGTCAGACCAAACAAGTTATAAACCTGGAAGGCAAGGGTTAAATCCTATAGCTCTGTTAAATCCTATAGTTCTGTGTCCAACATTTAGGGTAAACTGTGTTGCAATGTGAGCTCCAAAGGGCTTGAGTAGCCCCACCACTACACTGTTGTCTCCAGCTGCAACCTCATGGCTTTTTGGGGGGGCTTGCTGGGCTCATAGCTTGTGGTTTTCCTCTTCAGACCGACCACATCCCTGGTACCTCCAATTTTCTAAAGTCTTCACTTTCAGTTCAGGTTCACCTTCACTACTTCGCAGGCTGTTCTTCCAGGTGCAAACTGCCTGGCCTCCAAAGCCGCCTTCTGAAATCAGAGTAGAAGCCTCTGTGACCCCATAATTCTTGCCTTTGTAGTACCCCTGAAGCCAACACCATAAGGATGAAGCTGAGGTCTGCCACTGGATTATTAGTAGCCTGCCCCCCTTGGACAATCATTGCCAAGGACTTTGAGTTCTTAGATGCCTCAACTCCTTGGGGATTCACTTTCACAGGTTGCCCTTCAGGAATCCCTGAAGTCTCTTTTCAAAGAAGTCTTTTGCCTTGCAAGCCTTTCATTGGTGAAGAGTAAAGAGGTCTTGCTCATTCCTGGGACACCCTCAAGGCATCCTTTTTATAGTTCTGATTCTAATTACTTGTCCTCTTTTTAATGCTAATATCTTTAACAACCAAACTCTCTTTCACCACTTCTTCAGAGTCCTTTTCATTCTGGCAGAACAGCAAACATTTTGTATCTTCTTTTTCTCTACTGTTTTTTTTTTTTCCTAGCTTTTCAGTGTATAGTTGGCTAAAAGCCTCAAACAGTGCCAGTGCTCCAGCATATTAAAGTAGTCAACTACCCTTAATTTAGATTCAGTCAAGTTCTTAAGAAAGGGACAAAATGAGAACAGGACACAGTTTTTGCCAGAGTATATGCATGGTTTTTGGACCTGTTGGTAAGTCCTCTTTTTCCATCTGAAACCTCTTGAGATTGGCCTTTCCAATCCACACTTTTGTCAGTGTTCTGGCCTTCAGATCTATGACCAGAATCTCCCACCAAGCTGTGCTCAGAGCATTCTAAGGCTTCTCCAGCTGGCATCTTCAAAACTTTACAAACATCTCCCATGAACCTGTGGCAATGGCCTTTATACTACATGATTGGGTAAAGTCACAGCAACAAATGACCCAACTTCTCTAGTACTAGCTCTTGTCTTAATAGCTTTTTCATTGCTGGGACACAATACCCAACATGCACAATGTAGAGGAGGAAAGATTATTTTAGCTCACAGTTTTAGAAGGTCTCATTCCAAACATGGGTGGCTGGCAGTGGTCAAAGCACATGGTGGAGGTGTAACTGGATAAAAGCTGTTCACTGCATGGCAGACAGGAAACCAAGTGAGTAAAGGAAGAACTAGTATATGTCTTTCCAAGTCTGACCTTAGTATATCTGCCCCTTTGGGTCAAATCTCAGTGCTCTTCCTCAGTGCTCAGGCCCTTCCTCTTAACCATGGTACCATCTTCCATAAGTATTCCACAACATCCAAATACATGAGGCTTTTGGGGGACATTCCAGATCCAAACCATGACACGTGTGTTGTGGTGTGGGTCTGGAATGTCCCCCTACTGCCTCAAGTGCCTAAGATGACTACACAGTATTGGGAGTTCGTACCTCCAGGGTTCCACTGTTCCTTCCATGCTTGGCTGTGTTCTGCCATGCAAAGAGGCATTCTCTCTCTAGCTCCAGTTCCAGCCCCGGCTCTGACCCCACCATGTGATTCCAGCGTGTTCAGCTGCCAACCTGTGAACAAACAGTGACTTTCTGAAACTGTGGGCTAAAATAAATATTTACTCCCTAAAGTTATAGATGTCAAGTATCAAGTTTAACAGTGAGGAAAAAATAACTAAGACAGTATGTATTTTTTAAAATAGTACCGCTGTTTAACTCCTCTCAAATTATTGGAGTGGAGTAGAATATCTCCTTTCTCTTATAACCAACTGATAAACAGAAGTATGAGAAGAGAGATACTGATCTTTCTTTACAAATTCTATTTTCTTTGCCTCTTAGGGTAAACATAAGAAAAGATTATTTTCCCAAGCTATTTGTTAAGCCAGAAAATATTCATTAAATACTATTTATTTCTCCTTGTATATAAGATGTGTTGGATTACTAATTAGGATGAGACATAATTCACACATTATTCTTTCCCTTTGGGAACTTAGACATTCCAGAAAGACAGAAAGACCAGAAATAAATAAAAAAAGAGTAACAACTCCTAATAATTTCAAAGTAAATAAATGTTATATGCTTATAAATTAGCCTATGTTCTTTATAAGATAAATCAGCTGAAACTGGAAAAAATACATAATGTAACATGCAGTATATAAGTACAATGAGATTCACTGGAGAAAAAATATGGACTTGGTCTTACTTACCAAATTGTGACTCCTGTTGTGGCCTTATTTAGGTACCTTAGAAGCAATGGTACTAATGGACCATTCTCAGACGTAGTAGAAATGACAAGAGTGACAAAACTGAAATATTACAAGGTGAAATAATGAGCACAACTGCAAGTGTACATTTCCCTAAATACTGTTGTCAAGTATGCTCGGGTCCCCATTGGTGGAAGGAGGTGTAGTTACTGATAGCAATCACTTATGTGTACTTCTCAGTTTCCCTCTAGGAAAAGTGAAAGGTGATTCAATATTCAACATTTTTACTTACATATTCACAGATATTGTAAGAAGTGCTAATTTAGTAAGGCTTCTAAATATTCTCAAACAATTTGTAGCATAATGGATGATATAGATAATCAGTGTATTTCAAAATCAAATGATAGTAAAGTATGAAATACTGTGGGGCTACAAAAGAAAAGTATATGCTTTTGATTTGGAGAATTAAGGAAGATGTCTCAAAGGAGATAATGTCCAAGGGAAAAGAGCAATTAATTAGGCAATGGAACAGTAAAAGTGTCTTCCATTTGAGCAAAGATTTAGCAGACAGTTGTGGCTCACGGGAGCATTGTGGTTGGGGTTGGAGGGTCAAGTCAATTATATAGAGAATCAGAGAAAGTGGGAGAATTAAGCAGACATTGACGATGAAAGACTGTTTTTCATAGTAGGGACTTTATATATAAAACATCAACGAAAAGGTTTTAATATGTAGATTATGATCTTATTTTGCTTTTTAAGATAGGCTAGAATCAGTCCTACCCTATAAAGAAACATAAAGTTTATATACGTGCATGCTCATTTGATAAAGCTGTGTACCTACTCTCGAGAAATTTGCAACAGAATGGAAGATAGAGAGCAATAGATACTAGTTGATCTTGATTTTTCATATCAGATATATAAATTTTCATGTGCAATGATCTTAAAACTTGGCATTCAGTATTTAACTCCTTCAATTCAAACAAAAGTTTGGAAGTAATGAAAAATAGTATTTTATGTGGTAACTGAAAATTCACATATGACATCATGTATTTATTAATCAAAATGAGACCAAAATATCTGCATGGATTTTTATGACATAAAATAATGTTTGAAAGTAATGTCTCCTTTGTTTAAAAAATGAAACATTCATCTCAATTAGCAGCTTCATGCAATATTTAAGGGTTTCTTGATTCAAAATTAGCTCTGCTACTTCCCCAGAATGGGGGACAAAATTTATCTTCTCTGAGTTTAATCTTTACATCTATAAGGGAATAAAAAACAATACCACATGTTATGGGTTGGTCCCAGAATTTCTCCAAGCTTCAAAGATTTGATAGGTGACTGGTTCATGGGGGTTAATTGGATCAAATGGATTAATCCATGAATGAAGAGATGGGTCACTAGAGGCAGAAGATGAAAGAGTACATATCCTTGCCCTGGCCTTCTCTTTTCTGTTTCCTGTTTTGTGATGCCGCGCATAGCTTTCCTCTAACTGGGCCTTCTCAACATTGCAAGCTGAACATGAAGAGAGTGAGACTTTTGAACTGTAAGTAAAAACAAACCTCTCCTCTGTTAAATGTAGATGTTGGATATTGGGTCTCAAATGACATAAATTATGATTAAAGATTATATTTATTAGGGTTTTTTAGAAAGAGAATACATAGAAAATCATACACAATATAATATGACATATTATATATGTAACTATATACATGTATAATATATATGATACAAGGAAGTTTATTACATAAGCTTACAGCGTCAGCATGGTGAGTTCAAAATGGCTGCCTGAATGCTGGAGAGATAAAAAGTCTGAAACTCCCAGTTTGAGACTACAAGCTAAGAAGCTCCCTCAAGAGTCGTTGGTGCAAATATGTGTGGACAGGCCAAAGATATGGCAGTCAGGTGTCTATAGGCAAATAGACAATGATAATATCAAAACACTTGCCCATTTAAGCCAAATTGAGCTTTTCAAACATATTTTAACTTCCTCCTTGTTCTTTTCTTTTACTTAAGCCATAGCCATATTAGATGATGCCACTGTAATTAGGTTGGGTATTTTAGTCACATGCCTATTGCTGGACACAATTCCTGACACCTATAACTTAGAGGAAGGGAGGTTTATTTTAGCTCAGGCTTGAAGAATTCTTAGTCCATGTAGACTGGCTGGGTTCATTAGGGGAAAAAAACGCAATGGAAGGGGGGCATAGGTGAAAAGGTTTCTTGTAGAAAACAGAAGTTCACTACCTGACAGTAGGAAACACAGAAGGGAGGACCCCCAGTGAGAATTCCCCATTCTAAGTCAAGCCCCCAGTGGCCTAGCCTTTTCAATTTTTGCACATTAGAATTTGGGGGTACATTTTAGATCTCTACCATACTAGATCATCGCTTGTATTTCTTGGCCTACGTGGCAGTTATCTCTGCAAACAGTCCACAAAAACACCCAAAAATATGGCTTACTAGTCCTTTTTGTGTTTCTTACTGCAATCAGGTTGATATACCAAAAGTAAAAGAGGATTAAGTCAATATAAATTAAGTATTTGGAAGAGTTCCTGGAACATTTTTGGGTATCAATAAATGTTAGTAAGGAACATTTGGCATAACCACTCCCACTCCCTGGCATGATCCTGTAATCCTGGTCACTTTCACAGCCCTTCCCCCATCTCCTTCCGCTCCCCGTTTCCTGTGTCCTCATCCCCCCAGCATCTGCCACCTCTGCTACCTCAGTCACCTCCGCCACCTCCGCCTCCTCCTCCTCCTTCTCCACCTCCTCCACCTCCGCCTCCTTCTCCTCCTTCTCCTCCTCCTTCTTCTTCCTGTGTTTTCATGAGTATGCTTTTGGGAAAGCTGAGAAACAGTCATAAAAACTTGAGATAGGAAAATTCATACTTAAACAACTGTATGTGTTAAGGTTCACACATTCACATTCTCCAAGCTTATTTCTTGTAAAGCTATATTTTTTGAAAAATTAAAGGAATTTTAGAAGTTCCTTTAGTTTTTTATTTTTATTTTTTTAAGCATTAAGAGCTAGTAGACTTCATGGAACCTAATCAGCTTAGCTACATAATTAGTGGAGTAAATGGATTTTCATGTCTCTTCCTAGACTGTTTTTCTGGATCCCTGGAAATGTTCCCAGGACAGAAATCTGCGTGGAAATAATATTTGGCATGTTCCATATTGCTGTGCATAGTGTTTTTTGACACCTATAGAATTAGTGTTATTAGAAGATGATGAATCCCAATGCCAACTATTAGTTCTTTGTGACAAAACATATTGTTCACAGGCAGATGCTGGTGGCCTTCTTTTTTTTTTCACCTATATTGCCTGCCCTATTAGAATAGGTGAAATTTTAAAGGATCTGGAGACTTTTCCTGGAACTTCTATACTTTAGGAGAGAACATATTTTCTCAGCGTGTCACTTTCAGATTTTCAAGATGAACAGCCATAGAGTAAAAAGCTTATTTTATCTTATGAGCAGAAAAAAAATAATAGTGGGCACGTGAGTGTGGTGTATAATAAGCTGTTCTATGAAGAGACCACAATGTATCGCTCCAAAAGTCTGTGAGCTTTACTGTGAGTTCATCCCCTCAAGAAGGAAATGCCAATAAATTTGAACCATCAGGAAAAGAGCACATGATCATTTGTTGAGTTTAGATAGAAAAAAAAAAAAAATGGAAAGCCAAAATCCTAAGTGATGTGATATCTTTCCTTGTCCTCAAAGATGAGCTTGGTGTCTTTTGGTATCAGCAATACAATCAAGAAGACACAAACAGATTTGCCTTAACATTATGATACTAATGACTATATATTCCAGAAGGAGAAATCTGTCAGGTCCAGCTATAGCCCTCCAGTATTGTAGGCGCCTGTACCTCTGAAAGCTGCACTGCCCACCAGGGAGCCTATAAGAAGATCTCTGTCTTGCTGGTTAAGCTACAGCACCTCAGTGAAGCCATTTCTAAGAAGCTATTTGTCAAGGAGACAACCAGAATTCCCCTGCTCCACTTGAGAGCCTAAGGAGAAGCTGACATGGGAGCTGGATCCCCTGGGGTGGGCTGGATCCAGAGGAAGTACTGGTGGGAACTGGGACAGAGGCCAGCTCAGTCCTCTTGCCACTCCAACATCAGGGATGCCAGTGTCTACCAACTCTGAATTACCCTGCCCTAAATAAAGATAAATAATGCAAAAAAGCCTTATCAACAAATGCTACACTTGCCCACAAGACTTCCTTTACAGCTTTCACACTATTAGACCGTTTACATTCCCTCTGCCCGTTGCCATGTCCACCGGAGTCTTCTCACAGGAGGAGCTCTCTTCTTTTTTAGTGTTCGGTTATGCAATTGAAAACCCCGTAATGAACATTGCCAAGGGAGCTATTTCCTAGTTCTTAAAGTTCTTCTGTCCCAAGGTGAGCTCCTTGTATCAGGAAATCCATTTCCTATGGTTTATCAGTTAGATGTTATGCCCCAGTTTCCTCAGAAGTCAGTTTTCCAGGCTCCTTTTGTTCCTAGTATTCGTCCACCCCTTATATATTTGTCATTTCCTTCCATCTTCTTCTCATTTCCACATTCTCCTTCTCCAAAGAGAAGGACCCGAGCCCCATGTAGTCCATGTCTAATAGGCAGTGTGAGGCATGTGTTTTTACACAGATGTGCCATATCGATTCATGATTTAATGAGAGAAGAGAAGATAAAGATAGTATTGAAGGGTTAAGGCATAGGACATTGGCTTTCTGTACCAAAATAAATATTTATCACTATACCAGAAAAATATTCAACTACATTTAAATGAGATTTCAAGGTTCTATATATATTTCCTAATCCCTTTGTATATTAATTTTGATGCAATTCAGAAGACTTAAGGGTTTGTGCACTTACCTGTAACTAGGCATCTACTTCTGACAAATGAGAAATACATGCACTTTGGGTGGAAGATGAGACAGGGAGAAAAACTGAGGATCTATTGTCTCAGAGTTACAATATAGATAAATCTTGGAAGAAAATAGAGTATAATCTTTATTCCATTACCAGTTTAGAAAATTTGAGTAACTTAGAAATTATAGACAAATGCACCTGATATAAGAAAAAAATTTGGGGGCACCGCATGTTTCTGTTTTTGGTTACTCCTTTAAATTTGATTATATTTCTTAGAAATGAGTCTGTGGCATAAATCATCATGTATGTGATGCATTGAAGGAGGATGTTGGAGAGGAAGCCAAATGAAGGGGAGAAGAGGTTCTGCAGAAGTCTGTTCCCAGCGGACTTGTAGCCCAAGTCTTTGTTTGTGAATCGCACCCCAGGGTGGAAGATTCTAGGTTATTATGGTATCCTAGTCACTCACCACTTGAGACTCTTGGGAAAGAATAGGGTATAACCTAATCTCCTCAAGAGGTACTTTCTATTAGGCAATAAAGGCCTCCCGAGACAGGAGCAGGTGTTCTCCAATCACAGTCAGCCCTTCGATGGCTGAGGGATGGGCTACTAGGCCTGAAGTGGAGATTTGCGTGGACATCAGCAGCATTTATCAGAATAATTTTAATTCACTTTATCTCAGCGATGATCAGGCAAAAAATACTCTCACAAATGGGCATACAAATGGAGAAAATTAATAAATTACTTTATTTCTGGCTTCAAAAACCTTCAAGTCTAGTGAAACAGATGCACATGTACTCCACTATTTAACTGAAATCCATTTTTTCTAGTTTATGGGTGAAAATCAGGTTATCTTTAACAAAGTTGTACAAGCTCTTCACAGACTCATGTAGGGCTTTTCAGAGAGGTGTCAAGGGCTGAATCCTGAGGGAGTCACGTCCACTTTTTCTAGTATTGCATCAGATCTCATGAATTTAATTCTATTTGATGGCTTTCAAGTTTATAAGCGGAGTGTCTTCCTTTAATTTTAGGAATCTCAAAGATGCCTAATCTTTCTGTCTAAGAAGAAATAATAATTTTGCTTCTCACAACTGCATCTTCTGTAGTTTTCCTCATTTTAGTAAAAAACAATACTGACTTTCAAAAATATTAGCTTTGGCGTCGATTACTCTTTTTATTGAGTTTTTCTGTGAGACTCATCTTAGCCAAACATCTATTCATCCTTATTGCCTATGTGATCTCTGCTTATTTTTATGAATCTGTCCACTCAGTATATTAAACCCATTTATTTATTTTTTGGCTAAAATGAGTGCTTCAAGTTGTCAAGTTAATATTTGCAGTCCCATTTCACTTGGAGAAGAAACTCTTTCTTGCAATAGCTTATATGGTGCTCTATGATTACATGCAGTATCTACTACAGTGAGTTGCAGACTCTTTGGGAAATAACCCTCAGAAACATGATTTAGCCAGGCCCTAAATCATTCTGTAGTAGGAATTGGATCTCAAAAAGTGAACAAATTTTAGGAGTAGAAATCTGGCAAGTCATGACTTTGATTCTGGTGTGAACTCATGACATTGTATTTAAATTTGTGAAGGTGATTATGACTACTTTTGTAGAAATTAAGAAGATAAGAAGTCTAGTATAGCTTGGGACTATCATCTGAAGATTTTAAAAAGGTGGAGGAGTGTATACCAGAGATCGAGGAAGTCTGGTGTCATGAAAACTATGGCTCATTAGGCATGAGCCATATTCTCTTACCCCTAAAAGATAGCATTGGACTTCTGTATCTGTGAATTGATTCGATGAGTGAGTTTCTTCCTTGAAATTTTTAAATTTATTGAAGTTTTATGTTCATTGAAGATAGAATACCTCATATTGTATAGTTTTTATAACATCAAGTATTTATAATAATAATAACAGTGAGTGATGATTAATGTTTTGCCATATTATCGATTTAAAAATATTTCTTTGTATGTTTCATCACCAATACTGTTAGGAATTATTTGTGCTTGCTAAGTTTTATGGCATTTTTGCCAATTTCAATTTTATTTATTATTTTAACATTCTGACATTTACTGTTTAGGAAGAAAATGATGATGATATTTGATGTGTATCATTTGAGATTTCTTGACCATATGATTGTATATTTTTACAGGTTAAACTATGTCAGAAGTCTTTGGGATTTTCTATGTGACTTTTTTTCCTTTTAATGACAGATCACTAGAACTCAAGTAATAGAAGTAGTAGGGTGTAACTTGGCATATTTGCAATGATGAAAGAGTTTGTCACAATGTGCTTGGTAAATCATAATACTTTATATAAATGTAAATTATTAATTTATTAAATACGATTGTGATGACTATTGTTGCAGCACTTCACATTTAGAAGAGGGACACTCGAGTAAATATGACTTAGTGCATTTTCTTGAAGTTGCTTTCCTCCTAGTACTGTGAGAACAGGGTAATTTTAGCTTGCGTTGGAAAGTGCTAACTGCAAATCCCAAGTGGCAATCTTCTTAAAGACAACGATTCTTTTTGGTTTGCTATCATTTTTTTTTCACTGCCTATAAATAGTACTTCCCATATAGATTACACTCCAGCCTATTGATATCTTAATAGTATGGAATAAATAATAGAAGAATCAAAAGAAACAAGTAGGTGAAAATGCAAAATATAAATTTCATTCAAATACAAATGATTACTATGTATTTCCAAAAGAAGGAAAAGTATTTCTCAATAAGGAGAATCAATTAAGCTTCAAGGAGAATTGACACTTGACCTTCATAGAATTAAATTTTAACAAAAGGAGATTAATATATTTCTTTGGAAAAAGGATGATGAAATCAAAGATTAAGAAGGTTTGGTAAACATATATATTCTAGCTCTTTGTATACATTGATAATATATAACTGACTGGCTTTAGAATTTAGGGTTGTTTAGTATAAATTTAGACCAGAACACAGTAATCAATCATGTTGACTACATTCACAATTCAAATGAAGAGATGTTTTGAACATTTGAGTAAGCTGAGAAATATGAAACTATGCATTTTAGAAAAGTAATCATGCGGTGAGTGGTACAAAGATAATTTGATTAAAAGTTAAGACATCTTAAATTAGTTATATTGAGTAATTTAAAAATAACATTAACTAAATGTCGGCTAAATAGGACATCTCCAGTGGAAAACCCATTAAGAAAAGGGCTATAAAAGATGAAGAAATGTTTGCTGTTTGTCACTGTTTAAAGAACGACTGAAATGTTTAAGGAACTAAATATTTTTTCACAGTTGCGGCCACCTGGTGAGTTGCTAACAGTTAGACAAAGGCAACCGTAAGGAAACATATTTATCACGACACCCCATGCAGTTTCAGCCATAAAGAGTTCAACTCCAAAATGCATATTTCCCCTGGGCTGTAAAATTTTGTCTCAGAGAAAACACTAGGGAAATTAAAAATCTTTTTTTTTTCTTAATTGATTTGTTTTTTTAAAATAGTTATTCAATGATTCTGACATTCAATAAACATTTGTTAAATCTGTGTGTGTCTAATACAATTCCAGGTACTGAGGGAATAAACAAGATGAATTTTCACATTGTTATAATAGATACTTAAAATATAAATTGTACGTTTACTTTTGATGGCAGGAACACTCAGGAACATTTTTGATGATTTTTATGGAAGGTATAATTTTTTTGCCATTATGTCTATTTTGATTGTGGTGTGAGAAACGTCCACAGGTGGCAACTGAACACAAAATTGTGACTTGCATCACAATCCATTTATTTTTTTAAATGAAGCAGGTAGAAATGTAAAAATACCATATTCAGATCTAGCGATAATCATCACTGCATTTCCAGGTTTTGCTAAGAAAATTTCTAACATAACATTACTATATAAGTTTATTGTGGTAATAGTGAAAAATAAAAGGAACATAATAAGATGAATCATCTTCAGTTCTACTTTCCAAAAATAAGAGTTTTGTTTGGTTTTCTCTTTAAAGTTTATAATTTAAATTATTAGAAAATTAGGAATAAGAAAATAAATGTACTGTTTCTTAATCTTTTGGGAGGAGAGTTTGGAAACGTAAAGAAATAAAAAGATTTACTCAATTGCTTTAGTTTATTTTTCCCCATTTTATTGATATGCATAAGCACAAAATTTAAGGTTTACAATGAAGCTGAGCATTTTCTGCACATATGTATCTTGTCAAGGTGACAAGAACTTTCCCTCTCTCCTTTTGTCCCTCCCGCTACCCACCCTTACCTCCCTCCAGCTCTACTGCCCTGGTTCACTTTGTTTTTCATTTTAAGTTCCATGAGTTAGTTGTGATCTGGGTTTCTCATATCAGAGAGGCCATTCGATGTTTCACTTTCTGCTTCTGACTCACTTAACTAAGCATGATGTTCTCAAGTTTATTCCATTTGCCTGCAAAAGCCTCCACGCTGTTGGACTTTCTAGATGCATGGTATTCCATTGTGTATAAATACCACAGTTGTGTATCCATTGGTATGTTGATGGGTATTTTGGTGACTTCCATATTTTAGCTCTTTTTAGTTGTGCTGCTATGAACATGGGTGTTCATATATCTCTATTATATGTTGTTTTGACTTCTTTTGGAAATATTCCCAGGAGGGGTGTCGCTGGATCATAGGAGATATTTATTTCCAGTCTTTTGAGAGATCTCCATACTGCTTTCCAAAGTGGTTGTACAACTTTACACTCCCACCAGCAGTGCAGAAGGGTTCCTTTCTCCCCACAGCCTCACCAGCCCTGATTACTATTTAACTTGTTTATTTTTAGAAAAAAAAAGAAAATTCCTTATGTTGGTGATAAATGCCCGTCTTTTCCTGTGGATTTGCTCATCTCTCTTCCATCCTTCCAATTATTTTCTCTCTTTATCTCCTCATGTGTCTGCAGATGGAGATCTTGCTTTTTAATTACAATGGAATGCTGTTCTACTTACCTTGATTTTTCTTAACATCTGAATAACATAATATTTCAATAGATAGATAGTTATATCTAATTTATTTCACCATGGAGGCACAGTGTTCTAGGACATGGATGACTTCCAATTTGTCCAATAGGTCTCCCACGGTTAAATATTTGGGTAAAACTTTTGTTCTCATAAAGAATAGTAGACTAAGTGCACAAATGCATGTGGATTTTTTGCTGGACCTGGCAGTCAGCCTGTTGAGACACACTTCCCTGTTGAAAATTTTTGTAACAATTTAACATTATCCTGTATACATTTTTCTGTTTATTTTATTCACTTATACTTATTTTATCATTACATATTGAAATCAGTCATATATTAGAACCTATGTTAAATACCAGAAGTAGAGCAGTGAATAAAATGAAATTTAAGCCAGTAAGACTAGAGAATTAGGGATCTAAGAAGGCAATTTTACACAATATGGCAAATATTTTATAGAAGAAAATTAAAAAAGCAACTAAGGTAGTTTAGATGAGTAAAAGAACCCCTGGTGGAAATAATTAAAATTAGAAATAATGCATAGTATCTAACTAAGTTTAGGCTGGAATAAAATAATGTTTTTGTTGTAAAAACCATCTGTGAAGACATTCAGGATTCCATTTTGACCATTTCTAGGCAGGGCAGCTTGTGTTCTTCTTACTTCTGAAAACTCTCAGCTAGCAAAATGATGTGCCCTATAGTCTGCAACCTGGCCACAAGAGGAACCCAAGGGATTTCAACTTGACTCTGGCTGAGGTTTATCAAAATGATCCTGGCTTTCTTGCATTTGATTCTCTTAAACAAGAGCTCTTAATGTGAATAGAGCTATACTAAGAGTCAAACAATGAAGTTATGGCTATTGGAAGGGAACACATGGGTTTTTATGGTGTGTGGCATTTGAGGAGGAACCCCTTAGACCTCAGAAGGTAAGGCAGATGGAAGCACATCGGCGACCATCTGTCTTTTTTCTTTTATCTTCATATTTCCATGTCATTCCTCTTACCCTTATTGTGAAGAATACTGGAATCAGAGGTATTGGATCCCAGAACCTGCACCTCACAAATAAAACATCTCTGAGTGTGGTCCCCACTCACTCCAGTAGACTTCTCTTGATCACTCAGTGGTTCATGTACATATCACCAATGGAAAAACAGGGCAGGCTGAACGTAATATTGTCGGTAGGTCATTCCAAAATCAAAAACTAGACTGAGATATTCAAACTGATTTGGAAAGTTTAAGGAATATCAGTTGCTTGAAAGACCAATTTTGAAAAAAAGGACCTGTGTCATTCAACTCATGTCATTCTCAGTTTGTGTATTCTGACAGCTGCAAATAACAATTCCTTTCTCTACACAGTCCACAGACCATACTGCTCATGTGGAAGCCAGACATTAACTAGCTTCTCCCCCCAAAACACAGTGACTTGCACCAAACGAATGTTCATATAGACCTTTATTTAAGACAATTACATTGGTATATTGTACAGCCCTCAAAGGACTAGTTTCTTGATACTCAAGGGGACTTCCGACAGGGAAAAATAGCTCATCTCTTTCTGTATATGGCACAGCCATACAATAGAAGTCCTCTGATTGGTGTGAAATTTGTCCCTGTTTTCTCTGAGGTGATGAATTTGTAGACTTCTGTGACATTTAAATCAGCGTCAACTCACTGTCCAGGGTTATTATGAGACAATCATACACTTATAATAGATATCTTTCTTCCTCGTCAATGCAGACATTATACAATTAGCAGTGCCCTCTGTTGACACTGGATTTGCACTTTGAGCAAATGAAGAGGTTCGTACAAAAAGTAAATCCATAAACTTAAGGTCATGTCATCTGGTTTCTAAGTTAGATTCTGATGATTTGTGGGAATCTATTTGGCTAATGGAATCTGGGGAGTTGGGAGACAGCCCTGAGGTCAGTGAACAGGATCATCCATTCTTTGCTTGGATTTCTTTTACCATAGTCTTTAAATTCTTCAAGTAACAGGAAGGACAGGTTGAGATCCAGCCTCCACTGGTCAGATTTAATGGCACATATTACAGTGTACTTGTAGTAACATTTACAAAAAACCAGAACAGCGAATATTTTCTTACTTTAAATTTAAGCATTAGGCCAGTCAAGGTCTCAAGACATATGAAAAGAATCCTGTCAGCCTTGCAAGGACTTAGAGATTACAACAAAAAAGGCAAGAACAAAGCCCAGACCACATTTTCCCATATATTTAGGCAAGGTCGCATTCTTTCCTGCACACTATCTCACCTAACTCTGTGATTGATTATTCTTTCCTATATGTAATAGTTAGAAAAATTCATCATCTGAGATCATGAAATTAGTCATCTAGCCTATGTGTGACACTTTTTATGACAGGAAAGTAATTACTTCAAAGGAGACTCCATTTTATCTTTTGAATATTTATTATTATTTATACTGAGACTTCATGTAATAGATGATATGCATTCTTTTATATCTACCAAAGATTGCATATAATGTTTAGTCATTAAAATTGTGCCAAATGAATGACAGTACATGTAATATTTTTTTCCCTACTGTACTACGAACAGCATTCAATTCTGACATGTGACATAGCTAAGTATGCATTGCAACCAGTAAGTGAATTAAAATGGGGTGGTCCATGAAATATGCAAATGAAGAATGAGAATTAAGAAAAGAAAAAAGATTTAACAGGAACTAGAATATTTTACTGGCAAGTGTGGATAAGAACTTAGGTGACAACATGCTGTAGATGGTGTTCTATTGATAGCTGGAAAATGATAAATCAGAAATAAGTAATAAAAGACTGTATTAATATGATTTCATGAGCCTTCAAGTCAGAGAGGTGTATATGACAGGTGACCTTTCAAATATGAGGTGAGGAGCCTGTCTTTCTTCTTGTTGTTACCTTGTTTTATTATTAAAGTTTACTGAAAGATAACATTTTTCTCTATGAACCCAATTTGGACAATAAAATTAAGTGAGATAAAAAAAGAGTCAGTAGCTAATTCACCTTTATCTGTATTCCAGTTAAAAAGCTATAAAGAATTTTGAGCACTTAGATAATAAAGTTATCTAATCTAGCCTTCATTGATTTAAATAATACACCTCATTGTCCCATTCAGTTCACCTAACATTGAATTTTGAAGCTAAGTAACACACTTACAAGATACTTGCAGAAGATTCAAACATCCAGTGATTACTCATAGTTATTTGCCTTTGAGTTTTCTTCAGTTTCATTATCTTTCAGAAGATAAATTTGTCACTTGTGTTTAATGCTACTAATCTTAATCTTCTTGGAATTTGCGTGTTTTATTTTCTTGTCTTTTTTTTTTTTTTTTGTAAAGAGATGAAACTGCAACTCATCCTATGTCAAATCCAAGTTGTGACCATGTAGGAATTACATGCACAGAATCCTCTGGCCTAGTTACTTATTTGTTGCTGGGACATGGCACCTGACATTGACGATTTAAGGGAGGAAACTTTTATTTTAGTACACAGTTTCAAGAAGTTTTAGTGTACTCATGGATGTCTGGTCTTTTGGGGGTCGGGGGTGTTTTGGATCTGAAATGTCTCCCAAACGTCTTACATATTTGATTGTTATGGATTGTCTGTGGAATCATATGCTGTTAGGAGATTGGGACCTAGTCTGGAGGCATGGATTATAGGCATGTCAAGTGGATTACAGGCACGTAGTGGTGGCTTACCACATCTGGATCCAGGAGGGGCTGATCACTGGCATGAGGCCAGGAAGGTTATATAAGCTGCTCCCTGCCTTCCCTGAAAGAATAGACTCAACTTGCCTTGACTTGGCTGTTGGTTTCTAATGTTGAGAAGCTGCCTCTGCCTCTGCCATGTATTCCCCACTGTTGCCAATCGCCCCTGAATGGACTGTGACCTTCTGAAACTGTGAGCGAAAATAAACGTTCCCTCCACTAAATTTGTGGATTTCGGGTATTGAGTCACAGCAATGAAAAAGTAACCAAGACAGCCGGCAAAGGTAGAAGGACTTGGCACAGGAATAACTGGGTTGAAGTTATTCAGAGCATTGCAGCAGGAAGTCAGAGGAGGAGAGAAGCTGAGATAGGAGCACATTCCTCCAGGCCACACCCTCATCTTCAGTGATCTATCAGAACCAATAATCCACCTCATATTCATAAATCTGCTCATCCTATTAGGCCTTGTGTCCTGGCTGCATATGAAATCTATAAAAAAATTCACAACATCCAAATCCATGAGGCATTTGGGGCACATTCTAAATCCATAATATCTCATTATACAAAGAATTCTAAAACTGCTTCTTTCATGTCAGGACCATGAATTAAATGTGTTCTAATCACGTACACTTTTAAAGTCAGAAATGTATTGTTTGGAGTATGTTTTAATAAATAATTACATTAGTTGTCTGTAACTCTCATATAATTTTGGACATATATTATAATTAAACAAAGGAATTAATTTTATATATAAATTAAACAAGTTTGTTGGTGCTCTGAACCTCTAAGTACCAGATTTAAATTATTTAGGGATTCTGATTAATGCTGTTACCTAAAGAGTTTATGGCCATGACAGGGAACAACAATTAACAAATAATGAATGATATTTCAAACTACTAATTTATTAATAAAAGATTTTAATTTTTAAAGATCACATTTATTTACATATATTATTTTAAAACATTTTATATGCTTCATTATAAAAAGGAAACATTTTCTTAACTTCCTAATTTTTACTTTGCTACTATTCTTTATGAAAATTTTTTATAGTTTTTGAAATTCTAAATTTTCAGTAGGATATTTACAGCATTTTGACGTCAACATTTAAATACAAGGTTTTAGTTTTTTTATTTAGTATACAAAGGCAATCTCTTCACCTTTTATAAGTTTTATATCATGAGTTTTTTGTAGCTATAAACAATTTATATTAGTAATACTATGTAAACATTTTCACAACTTGAGTTTAGTGGTGGATTATCATTTTATCTATTGTACAAATATTATTTTTCCATGCTGTTGATAACTTGAACTTTTATTCATTTAAGTTTCTGTGAAGTTTGTTAATTCATGTTAAAGCTCTGGCACAAACTAAGTCTTTATTAATATTCTCTGAGTGATTTTCAGATTGCTGTATGTGTTTGAGGTAATATATAGGGAAAATATTAATGTTCATTGGGCATCTATAAAAAGGTGAATGAATGAAATTTAATTTCAGAAAGATTTAGTCTACCAATAGTACTGATCATTTATTAAATTATCAAATAAAAAATCTGATACATTATCAGCACTTAATTATGAAGTTATATTGTAGTGCCACCATTTTTAGAACAAGAATATGTTTCTTACATAATTTCTTCACCGTGAAGGTGAATGTAAAGTTAGTGAAAGTATAAAATAATTTAAATCATTCATTTTAATTATTATTTAAATTAGAATATATATAATCTATACTATAATCCCTATATTTACAAGGCAATAAGTACACTGGTGAATTATCTAGATATATTTACTGGGTATACTCAGCTATACAGAAATACAATTTATAGATGGTAAATTTGCCACAACACTATTTAATCTCAAATCATCTTATCACAATCTTTGGAAAAGAATGAGAGTATTTCCACTTAGAATATTATCAATTCTAAAGTATTGTCATTTGCTATTATATACCTTGGCTACAATTTATTATCAATTACACCTTATTTTTTAATCAGGTTTTTGTCCTTTTCACACATTTTTACTTAAAACTTTTAGACCTATTGTTTAAGTTAAAAACATGGGAATGGGACAAATATTTTATTTACTTTTTTCTTTTAAAAAATTTTTTGGTAAAATATGTCACGTGAGATAAAATTTAATTTTTGCAGGATAAAGAAATGAATTCCAAAATCGATAGCACAATAGAACCATGGGACTTGGCTTTTTTTTTTTAACTTATTTGCTTGTTTTGTTTGATAGGTGTTATAATGGAACCTCCTAAAAATGTGATTGAATTAGGTAAAGTTGTCTTTTTTGATAAGACATAGTTAAATTTCATACTTAATATTAATAATGTTATTTAAGATTTTAAGTTTAAAACTCATGCAAGATAAGAAACCAAAGTTTTGATGTCATTAGCTAATAATAAGAATTTCATACTTTATTATTTCAAAGTAGATATACTTCATTAACATTATTCTTACCGCTAATAAAAAAAAATCCCTTATCTGTGAAGTCAAAAAGAGTTGGTAGATTTAATTATTTGTTTGACTCATCCTTCTCCTGTACTTCAGGGAAGATGCAACAGGTGTCCATTTCATGGTGATAATTTTATATATATGGCTAAATTTTCAGGCTCTGTGAAGAAAAGGACGATACATTTATCGAGTCTAAAAAGACAAATTTCAAGTCCTTTCTGTTTCAGTAAAATTAATTGAAAATGATGCTGTTTTTTCATTATAAAACGAATTGAAATAAGTGTAAAGGAACTCATTTAATCATATATCGTAGGTGCCCGGATTTCTAGAGCAATACCTTCTGTCACTCATCTACAAGGAAGGTGTAACAATAGTAAGCTAAGTACATTCTGTGCCTTCAAAATACTTCACGTTTAATGGTGAACACACAGTAGGCACATTATTATAATAGGGTGTTGATACACCCAGAGGAATGAAGTGAAATATGTATCTACTACAGTTACACAAAGAACTAAACAATAAAAGGTCATTCACCCAATGCATCTTCAGTTAAACGCCCCAACTTCCCACATGTCCAAGGTTATTTTTGCTATTCTATGCTATTCAGTTGTTCTCAAAACGATACATTCTTAAGACTCAAAAATTTTCCTAGAATATGATTTTCCTATTGAATCAAACTTTATTTTCTACTTTCCCTTCCCTTCTAATATTTTCCATTGTATCCTTTAAAATTCTTGCTTTTCATATACACTTTATTTTTCTGGAACAATTCATCTGCCTTGTTACTTTAAATCCACATGACCCTCTTCACTTTCAAGTTTCTCAAATGGAAGTAGGCCAGCGTCATTTTTCAGTCTTCTTTTCTAACACCTCTTGGTCCAATAATAACAATAGTAGTATTTAACAGCTGTATTAGTGTCACCACTCTGTGGTCATATTTTAGTTTCTCAAGTTACTCCATTGCATTGTATTTCATAAGACTCCGCTTTCTCTCCCCTTCTACCATCCTAATTCATGTACATTGGACTTAAATGTACTTACTTTTATGAAGACATTGGCGCGTATTTCAAAAGTTTTCCTCTTTTCCAAACTTGTGTAATTATCTTAGAGAACTTCAAAATTCAGTTGCATGACTCAGCAAACCTATGTTTAGAAAATACATATTAAACATATATAATGTACTGGGCATTGACTATATTATTATGCTTATGAAGGAGATATTTCAGAGACGCTTAGAGCAAAACACCATATATTGGGAGATAGGTAGACAAGACAGGTACCGAACAACCTTAGAACCTTTTATGAGATATAAAAGAAACTTTAGGTCCTATGGAAAGAACCCATGTAGTAAGTCATATGTTACTTTATAGCATGACTCCAGTTTAGCCTGTATCTTTTCTCTATCTCCTCCTTTCGACCCTACTTACCACCCAACATAATATTAGCTTTTATCTTTACAGGCGTCTTTCCACATTGTGCCTGTTAAAATTGTGTGCTATTTTTTATATGGTTCCATCTGCCGGAAGAGTGTACCATGCCTCTTGGCCATCTGTCAAACACTTTTTCATACATTTTAGTTTCGAAATTAACTATCAGATAAAAACATCTCTGATACTCTAACAAAGGTTGAAATATCAATTCTTTTGCTCTCCTGCGCCCTTTGTGTATGCTTCCAGTCGCTGTCATAATATTGTATAACAATTTTAAAATGTCATTTTTCTAAAGATTTTGAGTTTAGAAAATAGAGAGTGGATACACACAGTTAACAATCAGAATGTGGAAGGTACTCAAGGTTTTACAATATGAAGACTGACATATGAAGGATGGAGGATACTAGAGAAATTAAAATCAAATAACAGGTCTGTTATTATTATAATGTTTCTTAGGAATGTTTCCTTATTAATAATAGATTAATTTTGAAGTGTAATAAAAATTGCCTCTCAGGTCCCTGAATTATCTAGACATCTTTATTAGGCAGGTAGATTAACTTCTTTATGAAGACAGCTTCAAATTGGAATGCTAAACACAATTTTTTTTCACTCTTATAAATGTCACTGCTGATCCTCCTATCAAGGAGATGTACAGAAGAGATCTTTTTTGCAGTGTCTCTCACAGAATCAGGCTCCATCCAGCTTGTGAATCCATCTTTCAACTTTTAAAAATGGAGCAGCATTTATACTTAATCTTAGCCTTGAGTTGACACTTACCACTTCTACTCATATTTCTCTGTCCAGAAGTAGTCACAGGACACCGTCCATATTTCATAAGGATGTTAATGTTCCCAGGTGAAATTTTACACTGTCGAGGACCATAGAAACTGGAGATCTGTAATTCCCCTCACCTCCATGTCATGCAAGTTTCCTAGCTTTAAAAAATGTGATAAAAATGCATGGTGAATATTTAAATAAAAAATACAAGTGCAGTAGTCACATTGCAATTGATCTTTCTAAAAAAAATCCTTTCCCTCATTTTGAACAACACATTTGTCTCATTCTTTTGGTCATTTTTTGAAACAGGTCTAGAAGACCTCTTTTGGGAGTGTCTTTGTGAGTTGTGATCAGGACTTTGGTGAATGATGTATCTGAGAAACATCAGACAGACAGGCTCACAACTCTATGGTCTGTCTTCATCCACCTTATTCATTATATCTGGCATCATGCAACTTTCAGCTGCAACCCAAACTCAAAATTACCCTGAAAGGTCAGTGTTTCAAATGGATTCAGGACATGAAGACAGTCATGTTAGCACAACTAAAGACACTCACAGGAAAGGACTTCCAGACTTTCTTGAGCAAGTAGGAAGTGCAGTAGGGTAAGAGTGTTCAAGATGAGAAGTAACATTTTAAAAAAGATAAATGACAGTTCCCTTAAAATTTTTATTAAATATAAATATTTAAGTTATTTTTTTATCATACGTCATATGTAGCTGCAATTAGAAGCTATTGTCTAAAAATTAGATACTGGTAATTGAAGAAAAATTGAGTTCTCCAAAATACAAGTTTATAAATGATTTAAAAAGGGGTTAATTTAATGCCTGAATAAAATAATTTCTCTTAAATTTGGATAGCCTTCTGGTTCTAGTTTGATAATTCTAGAAAATGTGGAGCTGTGTCTTGACTTACTCTATTTTACTGTTGATATGGAAGAGATATATTTAGAGGAAAAATGATTTGTAAGAAGTGTGTATTGTCCAGTACTTTTAAACGCAGGTTTCATTTAGAGTTTGGAAAATTGGTGCCATGTATTGAAATAGTGTTTTTCCCTTGATCTAAAGGATGTATATTTTTTTTCTTGATACAGGTTCTGAATCTACAGTCCAGGTTGGTCCTGAAGTCACTACGGAGCCCAGGCTGGCCCTGCCCCGACAGCAGTTCTCCTGTCTCCACTTCCCGATTGCTGGGATTACAGGTATGTTACTCCACTCCTGGTGTATGCAGTGCTGGGGACTTGACCTCAAGGCCTTGAGCTTGCTAGGTAAGTGTTTTAACCACTATGTAATTTCTCCACCCCTATGTGTGATTTCATATGCAGTTACTCCTCCTGTCTCTTTTGGCTCTTCTGTGATAAAAGAGGTCACAAGTCCAGTTTAATTGTAGCAGAATATAGGTATGAGCATTTTGTTGTTTAACCCATTTTGTCTCTACACAATGTCATAGATGCTATGAGGATCAGCTCATGCTATTTTCTTGCCAAATTATTTATAAAATGGTGTGTATGTGCCAAGCAAATTGCAAAGCTCTGGACATTTGGAAAATCTCCAATTAAACAGTATTATTTCCTGTAGAATACACTAAAATAACTTTTATAAGTTAATGTTAATTTTTATTTCTATGATTACAATGTAAATTTGCATAATTTTTCTGCCTCACTTGACAAATGTTTATTATGTGTCAGTTCGTGTGTTAATCATAGGACTTTAACTGAAAAGCTACAAAAATTAGTACAATTCACTTTAAATCTCAAATTTCAGTGTTTTCCCCAAATACATTAACATAGAGCTCCTACTGAAAGGGCATATTTTAAATTACCATCACTAAACAAGCGCTATTATGCTTCAAAACACTTTGTCTTTTTACATACAATGTAACATACTTTGGCAAACAGCAAATGATATAGTGATATAAGGAAGATTTTTAGAATATGATATGAATGAGTTTGTATTCTTCCTTTGCCATAGTATGTTTGTCAAATTTAAAGTAAATTTCTTAATTATTCTGAACTGTATATGTTTTTAACTCTAAAGGTTATTTTGATATTAATATGAAAACATTTAGAACACAAGGCATAGTGCTTTAAGACAAGTCAACTATTCTTAATTTAACTTTCCAAATTTCAAAACAAACATTAAAGATTTAAATTCTTGTTTTCAGTCACTAAATAATATCCAGCATCTCTACCTTCTGAGGTACAAGAAAATATAATTGCTTCCTCTGTGAGGCATCAGCATAAACCCTTCAAGTATCATGATAGCAATTGTTAAGAAGGGAGTTTTCCCAACTTCCTAAAATATTTCTACCCTATTTATTTACTTTTCTAAACACCTAATGAGCAAAGGACCATTGAAAACTGCTTTCCAGAAGTGTCACCTCAGTCCTGGAATAGTAAAACAGTTCTGCTCCAGGAATATAAAAACTTGTCAACTTAGCACCAATAGCAGAGCATTTCACTGGGAAGAAAACAATTGGATGAATATTTGATTTTCCATTACCAAAATGCAACAGCTGGTTTTAAGTGACAGCCACAGGTTTTTAAATCTATCTATCCATTTTTCTCTCCCCTTTATCATTTATTACTTAGGAAAAAATTTATTAAGCTATTATTTTATGGACATTGTGTTAGACATTAGGGGTCAGAGATGAGCAGAAACTCGCAAAGTTCTAAAACTCGTGGACCTTAAATTGGTTCTTTCTGCATAAGATAATAATGTCTGACGTCACTGTCTTTCTTAACCTTTACAGCAGTCCTACAAGATGGGCACTTTTATCATCCCCATTTTATGAGTCTAATAAAATGCAAATTAGTAATGTTAAGTCACAGAGTTCCCAATTGCTAGAACGCAATTGTTCTGATTCTCAAGTTGGCATGCTTAACCACTGTGATACACTATTAGGACTGCTAACATTGCTATTTATAGTTGCAAAGATACTTCACAAAGAACCTAATAAAAGCTGCTGGAGATTGCTAACCTTCCTTGGTGATTGAATGTTTATTACTTATTAAGGGTAATAAATATCTAAGTGAACATATTTGTGAGCCTAAATAAGAAAGACAACTATTTTGAGTGGGCCAAGAGTAGAAGAAGGAAAGTAGAAGTCTAATTTTAGACTTACGATTACTGCTACAAGATCTGATTTTCAAGAAATAAATTCATAAAAATAGTTTTAGTTGTACTGCATTATACATGTTGCATTATTCTGTTCCACTTTGCGCAAATTGTGACCTTATATTTTCAAAACAGTTGCTTTCCCATTATTTTTACTACCGCCTCCTAGAATTACTAGTAAGTTCGTGTGTTTCCAGTAGGAGAAATGCAACAAAATAGGTATTTTTAAAAAGAATGATTTCAGATGTATGGAATGGTGAGCAATTCATTTTGTAATTTATTTCCTGCTTTATATAAGTTGCAGTGTTGAACACAATAAAATTGCTTATTTTTAAGAACACAGAAAAATTCCCTATTCAGTGGGTTTTATTTTCCTCTTCTTTCAATTTACTGTTTTAACAAGGATCAATTTTATACCTTAAGTTTCACAAATGTTATTCCAATCAATAATATTTACTTTAAGAAAAAGAATGTCATTTACTCTAAGATTCAAGTGCTACTAATACAAAACTATTATACTGGTAGTGCGGGAGACATTAAAGTGTGATTTACATTTGTTTTTATAAATATTTCCCATTTTTTTCCCTTTGTGAAACTTCACACCATAATTGAAAGTATCAAAAAGAATATTTAAATATTATTGGACACAATCCCCCTTCTAAATTCATAATTCAAACACTTATTTTAAGCCCTTATTTAAAACTGTCTTAGAAAATACTGTATTTTTTTGTTTAAAAACTGAACTATTTTTGTTTGGAGCAAGTAGAACATCAGTGTAGTAAGTTTTCTCAAATCTTCATTAAGGCCAAAAAAATAAGAATAACTACAATGACAACTAAAGTACATATACTTAATATATAATTCTTATAAGTTTTTTCTAGTTTAAATACACTGGCATACTAAAATTATTGAATATATGTTTTTAATCAATAGTTAATTTTCTAAGTAAATAAAATTTAACACTAAAGTGACTGTAGATTTTAAAGATTTATGTAGACTTCTGATTATCTATCTATCTATATCTATCTATCTATATTTGCAGACACATATAAAATGCTTCTCTTTAATTGTGTATGTGTATTTGGCTGTTTATGTGGAGCCTTTGGAAGTATTTTAGTATTTTTGGTCTTAGTTTCTCATGTTGAAAGAAGATAAGGCCTAAATCGGTAGGTTAAAGATCGTAAATAATCTGAAAAAAAGAATGCCTAAAATATAGTAGGCACTCAATAAATGGTAGTTAACATGGATATAAATAAGAAAAAAGTGTCTGGGAAAATTTTAGTGAATAACTATAGGAATTCTTAGAATAGATATGTTATAGACTGTAATCCTATCATAATTTGCCTTTAGTGATTGTATCAAAATTGCTTGAGAAGCTTGTCATTGGTACTGTGTGCTTTGATCCGTTTGTGCAGTTCCTTAGTTACCACTAGATGGCGTTCTTTTATGTTAGTAAGTGTACACTTTCACCAGGGTGGAGGTTTCATTATTCTTCTCTTTTTACTTCTATTTTTACTTTTTACTTCTCTTTTTACTTCTATCATTCACGTTTACTCTTTCATTGAGTCATCTCACCCACCCATCCACCCCCTCATGCTACCATTCTCTTAGTAAACTTTATTGAAATACAACTGGGTATATGCTAAGCAACAGAAATTTAAAAAACACTCAAGTACAATAAAACCCCCAAAAATCTAACCCAGAATTTTACATGACTTTGTCCGAAGGAAATAAGGTCAAATGAAGGACTTTCGCCTTTAGTTCGGCACACAATTTTTGGGAACATACTTTGTGCTTTACTCTGTCCTATGTGTAAGCACAGGGAAGGAAAAAGAAAATGTCCTGTCCTCCCACAGATTAAATTGTGAGGAAAAACAGAAGTTACACAGAATAAAATACAAGGTAATTGTATTCAAATAACAACAGGTAGAACAGAGAACAGTCCTGGGACCCAGCAAAACCATTCCTCATGCCCACCGATAACCTCGATACAATTTCTGTAAGTAGGATTTTGGAAGTCTGTTTGATTATATTGTCTATCATTGTCCTGTTGTGTTAATTTTGTCCTGAAGCTAATTTTTTTTGGAAATTATAATTGATTTTTATTTTTAACTAATTAATAGTTCTCGAAAGGTAGTTTATCTTTCTAGTTTGGGAAGTAAGAGCAGATCTCTCTCTCTGGACTCCTATCTTCCTTTATACAGTTCGGATAAAATGAAAATCAGGGTCATTTTTCTTCCTCTTCTTTGTCCATCTGAGTGTGTCTCTGGTGAAGAAAACTTCTCAGCCAGAATCAGAGAATATACAGGAAAAGAGCTCCTGAGTGCCGGGGGCTTGTCTGAGCAAGCTTTACTGCCCTATTTATAAGACAACAGGGTGCTTTGCTGAGAAAGCCCAGCTTCTTCTGGGAGCCCACAGGCATATCTGTTACCAAGCAACAACTGATTTCTTATGAAAACCAAATTTAAAAGCCTACATCATTAATTAAACAGATAAGGATACAGTCTTCCCACAGCTTCTAACCTACAAGCGATGAAGTTCTGCATCTCATATGTAGCAATCACCATTTTGCTTTCAGAAAAATGTTCTTGTTCTTTGTCCTATTAGTGGACACCTGCTGTGAAGGTGAGGAGGGAGTGCCCTGTATTTAAGATTCATTTATTGGTGAGGGCAGGTGATTAACTTTCATCGGCCAGACACGTGATGGCCCGGGAGTCTGCACGTGTGCTGCAGGCGAGGTACATAGATTGGTGTTGTCTTAAGTGACAAGAAAAGAAATGAGAACAAACCTGTCACAGCAGACAAGAAGGGAATCAAAGTAGAAAAATAAAACAGTGCAGGTTCCAAAATCTGACGCAAACAGGACATTTTCAACATTTAAATTCCAACGTTCTACATACGGAAACACAAGGCCCAACAACTGAGTGGGCGCTTTAACACTGTGCAGGTACCATGGTACATGAAGGGTTAAATCTAACTTGTGGTCTGCTATACTTTTAAACTCTACAAGTCGTGGTAAACAAATCTATAAGTACAGGAAGGGCGCAGGATCCAAGATCTGCTTGCTACAATGGGCAGGGGCATGACAGGTAAACGAAGTTGGGGAGACTTGGAGCTAAAATCCTCTGTGAGAACGAACCAGTTATAAGCACATGCCAATTTGACAAGCTCAGTAACTGAATGGCTTAAATATTTTTTTCATAGGGAACAGACTCTGTTCTCACCATTAATTGTTTTAAATCTTGATGTCAGTACAGTTCTGAGGACACTATTGGGTATGCAGGTTTTCAATTAATACCTGGCATTGATTGAGACAGATCTACATTTATGTTCAAGAAATTGGCTACAATGTTTTTTGACGACTTTCTAATCTAAGCTCAATGTTTCTTTCTGGTAGCATGTATTGATGGATTTTACCAAGCCAAATTTTACTATATTAGTTGTATAAGATTTTTAAATTCCATGATTTTCAGCATTTATTTTCTATTTTGAACTTATCAAATTAGTACTTCCATATTTATCTAATGTTCTTACTGTTACATAATCTTATTGTCACTTACTTTTCAATTAATAGAGAAAAGCTATTGCTAAAGCTAGAATTTGAGGTGTAGAGAAGAAAATCATAGTATTATTTAATATTTTGAATTTTATATGCATGATATTTCTTTTTTAATCATGGAAATATATGCTACAAGGTGAATGGGTAACATTTCATGAGGTTTGTAATCTACTCTTTAATGGTTCAGAACAAAATAAATAAAGTAAACAAAACTCCCTATGTAAAATTGTCATACCCAGATATGAATACGTGTGGTATGTGTGTGTTATATGTGCTTATATATCACAGAATGAAAAAGAAAATGTAGCAAAATAAAATTTGATGAAACTTTGAGCACATGATAAAATTTCTACTGTTTTTACAACTTTTTATAGGTGTAGTATTATTTTAAAATTTAAAAATGAAGAAAAAGATGTATATAATAAATCTTTAATTATATATTTAGTCTTATTAAAGTCATAAAATTAATCTGCGGTTTCTAAAAGTACTAAAATTATTTCTTGATGGTTTTATTATTTTTATTTGTCTAATTTTGCCCACATTCATCATAAATATGATCATGCAGATGATTCATTCTGATTATGTTAATATTACATATTTGGTATTAATGATTATATTATTGACAAGTTCCTTCTTATCCTTGATATTATAACATTTTGCTTTGAAGTAAAGGCTAAGAGAAATCACATTTGAAGAATGTTTTTAGGTCTAGATATTTTCTGGATATTATCAACTAAGTTGTTTATTCCAATCTATCTAACAATCCAATGAGTTACTTAGGATTATTGTAATACCTGTAACAAATATTTTGCTACTTATTATTCTGTGTCATATAACTTTATTTAAGTGGCCAACAGTAGAATTTAGAAGTAGCTGACTGTAAGCTTATGATACTTCCAACATTTTAGTTTCTTTTCCTAATTAAGTTTCTTATTGGTTATCATTGGTATGCATCCTGTGTGACCAAAATTAGTATGACTATGCTAAGGGCCCATTTGGAGAAAAGATAGGTATTTAATTTTATTTTCAAAATAAAAAAGTGCTTCTGTGCCCCAAGTGAGTGGAACAGTGTATTCATGGCACCACCAGATAATGAGCAACCTCACAGGCAAATCTTCTTTTATCATTTCACCATACGTTATTAATTCAGATGTTGGCTAGAACTGCTCATGGCAAAATGAATACGCATCCTTTATGTTTGTTTACTATGACTATAAAACAGGGACAAGAAAAAAAATCCAGAAGAATACCACTGGTCATAACTCTCCCACCCTTTTAATGCACAGACTCCCGGATCTCTCTGCATAAAACAAAATCCAGGTGTGATTTAGTATATGGACATTTTGGGGAAAAATATTCCTCAGATAATTCTTACCAGTTTTCTTGTCAAAAATTATTGTGATCTCCTTTTGTGGGGTAATCATATATTCTAAGAAGTAGTATATCAATTTGAAAGGGTAAACCAGAGGAAGCAGTAATGGTCTTGGTAATCAGTAATATTGCTGATTACTGCTGGCTTTGATCTGATCTACATAATAAAACAGATTTGAGAGATATAAAATTTCTCAAAAATCTTTTATTGCCAATACATGTGATTTAAATACTTTTTTCCAATAATAACAAATTGTAATCTGACTAGATAGAATTTTCAGAGTGATTTTATTTTACTTTTCCTTATCCATATTCATTCTGCCACAAAGAATTTTTCTATTTTGAAAAAATTCTTTAAATTTATCCTTTCTTTAACTCAAATATACACTACTGTATACTTTAATAGCTACAATAAATTGTCATTTTCAAATATATAATCTTGTTTGTGTATGTACATATGTACACTTCAAATTCAGTTTTCTATTTAAGATGTAATTTAAATCTTTAATCCTCATGTGTTCTCCATGTATAGATTTCTTCGGTAAATTTGAATCTCCTATATTTTTAGTCTCATTAAAAAAGACTATCTTCAGGATTTCTTCTTATATATTTTCTCATGCTTTTTCATACTTCCAGATAAGATTTTAGAAGTTGTTTTAAACCTATAAAGAGTATAATATAAGATCAAAAATCCAATACCAACACAGTAACTGCCATACATTCTTTTGTTTTAAATGAATGATTATCTATGGATTGGAAGGCTATTCCCAGAGCCCCCCGCCCCCTTTTTTTTTCAGATAGTCACTTTCTCTTCTGTTAAGAGAAATTGGGAAATGTTTCCAGATAATGAAGTACATTAAAAGCATTGAAATGTAATAAGGCATACTCATACAAAATGTAATTTTATTCATGTGATTTTGAACACACAGTATTTAATCTGTTACTTATCCTCTATGAAGAAAAATATAAATTCATCATTTTAAACTAATTTACAAGGAATCTTGCTTACTGACCCTCCAACACAACACAGCTCACTGTGCTCTTTATTTTATTTCTTACTTTCTATCTCATAGTGACTGTGTCACTAAAAAAAAAAAATCGACATACTTAGTGTAAATAACCTGTGTGTTAATATCATCATTGGTTTGAATAATAAAACTGAGAAAAGCAAAGCAGCATGATTCTAGACATTCATTTCTTATTATACCATATATTTTTCAAATGTAAAAAAGTATTTTAAAAGACATAAAAATGAGGTGGCACACTCCTGTAATCTCAGCACTCTGAAAGCTGAAGCAGGAGGATTGCCATGACGTCGAAGTCAGCCTGGGGCACACCGTCAGCTCAGGACCAGCCTGGATTACAGAGTAAGATCTTGTCTCAATAAATGGATAAATATGCCATTTTTCATTAAAAATGCCTTAATATTTTCAGATTAATGCTGTAGAGAGCAGCCTACCCTATTTAAAATGTTATTGAAACTATTGTGTACACTTTTTTCTTCTTCTGGAATGTAATATTCAAAACCACTGTACAAACAGAAAGCAACCACTTGCCACTTGGCATTTCCTTGGAAGATTTGGGGACAGTTTATATCCGAGAGTATTATTGATGATGAAGTTGACTTGTTTGATTAGTGAAGTGCTAATACTTAAAACTATGAAGATGAAGGACTACCGCTGTATCATCCATTGGATAAAGCTTACTTTTTATAACTTTATTATACCTGAGGAATATAAGATCATGTGCATTACTAATTTCAAAACTATAATGTGGCTAGAAGGCACTACAGGAGGAACGCTGGATGATGTGTGTGTTGGCGACCTTTAAGATACAATTCCAAAGGTGCTATCTATGAAATAAATAATTGAGAATCCAAAACTGCTCTGTGAAAAATTCTTCCAATGAAATGAGATATCAAATCATGAGAAGAAGAAAGCTTTACAAAAGACTTATCTGACACAGGATGTTACTCAACATATGTAAAGAACACTTATAACTCAATAAGACAATAAATATATTAAGTAAAAAGTGAGCAACACATTCGAGCAGAGAGAGAAAGACAACATATAGATGAAATATAAGAAAATAAGCTCATGGGATATGGCTGAATGCCATATGTCACCAGAGAATTGCAGGTAAATTGCAATGTGATTTGCAGTAAAATCAGCATTTTTCCACTCCAAGGGCAGATGCCTCACAATTATAATTCACTAGACCCCTCTTGGAAAGGTTACCTTAACTCAATACCCACCGTACTGGAGACCAAACCATCAATACATAACACTTTTGAGGGACACATCTCAACTGGATGTAAGGTGTAGCAGCCTATCTGAAATGGTTAGATGTTGTATGATTACAAGCAGAACATTCTGGGAAGGAAAAAATATGGAAACAATGAAAATGACAGTGACCACCATAGTTCAGAGGGGAACAGGAAATGGCTAATTAGAGCGTTTGCACACACACACACACACACACACACACACACACACACACACAAGCAATGTTGAAGATAAAGACATGCCCCAATGGGATGTCACATGTTTGATATGTATCATTTTACATTTCTTCAAAACCGAAGCATAAATTTTAATCCAGAGTGAATCTTAATGCAGAGTCTGCAGTTTGAATCACAAGGAGACTTCAATGAAGGTTCATTAATTGCAACGAATGTTTCATTCTGTAAATGTCAGGAACTTCAGAGTGTGTGAGACAGAGCGTGAGAAAACCCAGTATAGAAGAACTTTCTGTAGTTTCTTGTTCAATGTTGCTGTGAACCTAAAACTTCTCAGAAAACAGAATCTGTGTCAAAATAGAACTACTACATTGACGCACTGTCATTATCCTTGGAAATACAAAGATGTATTATGTTCGTGGTTGTGATGGAGAAAGGAAAATAAGTAATTTTAATATAAATCAATGATAAGATACATGTAGAGCTTGAGCTATCACACAGGAAAAGTACATGTAGAACAATGAGAAAAATTCAGAGAAGACTTATTGAAAAAGATGTTGCCTTCAGTTTCCAGTTTTAAAATAATTACATTACATGAAAGTTTGCGTAGAATTTTTAAGCAGTATTAGAAACAGTGCAATCGTTTCTATTTAGCATATCAGCAAAAATACTCTTTCAACATTGTAAATTTATAGCAGGTCATTGCAAGGTCCTTGTTTAAAATACCTTTTTGTATCTAGCCTACAATCTGGATGTTTTCGTCTACCCAAAATTTACATACACATTGAAATCTCAGTGGTGATAGGTGGTGCAGGCTTAGGGAGGAAATTAAGTCATAGGAATGAACCACTGAAGAGTGACATTGGTGCCCTTCCAAAGTAAGTGCCAAAAGCTGGCTGGCCCCTTCCATCATTGTTGACACAGCAAGAAGGCATTGGACGTGAATCCAAAAGAAGACTTTCGCTCACCTTGAACCTGCGGATGCCTTGATGTTCTGGGTCCTAGCCTCCAGAACTATGTTGATTATGACTAACATAGTATTTTGCTAGAGCAGTCCAAATGTACTAGAAAACTCGTGAAAAATATTCTAAGATTTTCATATTTCAAAGAAATTTTCACATTACTTCAATAGTACATTTCACATTCAGAAATTCATTTCAGATCATTCTATTTTCTATTTATCAAAATTTATGTTCATTACCTTTTTACAATATTCTTCCTGAAAGTATTTTGGATCAACTGAGCCTTAAAAGAATAAATTCTGAAATCCAAATCTGGGAATAGACCACGAAGAAATAATATTTTTTCAGTGATACCAGAAAATTTTGCTATCTTGAAGAGGACAATGTGTATGTGTTGTGTAGAGTTTGTGTTTAAAAAGTTGACTTTTAATTTACTGTAATCATATTCATATAATCACAATTATAATCAGAGTGATGGTAGAATCTATAAAGTCGTTTGTTTATGAAATAGACATTTTTCAATTGCTAAGTATAATACTTCAAAACCACGATATTTCTAAAAATCATTCCTTCTACTTGGAAAAAAATCTCTTAATAGGAAAAATATGGATTCAAGTTGGATAATTTGCTGAAGTAAGTGATGAGTTCTACATTCAGTATTCTTTGGCTTAGTTTCATGAATGACAAAATGGCATAGATCAGTCCTTCCAGTGCAAGTACAAGTTAGACTGTCCCCTAAAGAGGAAGTTGTTAGTATTCATAAAATACACCATTAAAATGATAACAAAGTAAGCACATACAATTATTTATTCCTGGAGAGATTGTTTAAGCACAAACTATCGTTAATTTTGACACAAGCCATGTTGTGGGTCTAATTATGAGTCCTGGTGGGTTGATCTATACTGTGAAACTTCTCTGACCCTTAAAGACAAGAATAAATGAGAGGAGATTCCCCTTTGATCAGGAGATAAGAAAGCTTCCATGAGAGCACGTTTTCTTGTAGAAAAGCATAATATTTAGGGTTTCAAAAATTAAATGGAGTCGAGAAATATGATTTTCTTAATGTGTAGCTTACTCATGTACAAAAATATTTTTGATTCATGATCTATAAGTCAATCCCTTGAGCGCCTACCTATTTGGCTTTTATCCACAAATTTCTGCAATGAGGCTGTGCTAAAATAAGTAGAAATATTCCTGAGCTAAGATATTTCACAAATTTTATTGTCTGTGAACTTTAATTAAAGTCTTTTCTCTTAGGCAGAAAAAAAAAAGATTTCAATTTAACAGATATAAGCCATCTATATAATTTTGGAAAATGGAGATTTACAATCTTTCTGAATATTTGAGGAAAGACAACTGTCTGATAATATAAAGTTTCTGAGAACAATGACCTATCTCAAGGCTTATTGCTGATCATAATAAACAGAAGATTCTGTTTATTATGTACATAATAAACTCTACATGTCTTTTTTTTAGTCTCTACAAATTTAAAGTTACTTCAGCTACACTTCTATTCCTTTGACCTTAGTATTTACTCTACTGTCATGTAATTAACCTATTGTTTAGACATAATTTAATCATTAACAACTTTTTAGAAAACGTATTTGCTCTAATATGGTTTTTCGTACATGCCTTACAAAAAATGCATTTGGTATAAATATGTTTACAGGAAAAAGTATAGAGCATAAAAATAACACTTTATAATAAACTTTAAAATAAATATCACAAATTAGCCCCAGTTGATTTTCTGACTGTAATTACTAATGCTTATTTAAAAGTTTAAATAATTTGCACACATTTCTGAATGTTTCAAATGGAAATTTCAAACATTAAGTCAATAAATCTCCAAAACTCTAAAGGTGGTATTATTATTATTATAATCTTATGGGTAAAGGACTGTGATAGATACAGCTTAAGTGAATTGTTCAGATTCATCAATTAAGTGAAATGGGTAATAATCAAACACAAGCAATTTGGTTGCATAGTCCATTGTCATTCAAAAACGTAAAATCGATCACAAGGAAACTATTCATCTTTAAAAATAAAGACATTACCAAACTGTAATGTACCTGAGAGTGTCAATCAACATGCACACAAACACACACACACACATTCTAAAAGTTTGTAAGAAATGGGATTAGAATTTCAGTCACGTTCCCTGATTGACGACTAAAGTGCACATAGCATTTTCATCGTTCTACCATCAATTTATTTGATCTTTAACAAGCCCAAATCACATCATATTAGTGCTTTTGCTACATGGCAAGTATATGTTGGTCTGGGCTCTGAGACTTTTGAGAACCACATCCTGTGTTTCAAGATATTTATTAGTCTTAGGAAGTTCAGCTCTGTGGCACACTTCTGTAATCTCAGTACTCTGGAGGCTGTGGCAGGTGGATCAGAAAACCAAGATAAGTCTGAACAATTTAGAGACTTGGTTAGCTTCTATCTCAAAATCAAAAATTAAAGGGGGGGGGGGGTTCCTGGCAATGGAGCTGATAAGGTGATGAATGCATGAGGAGTATTATAGATGTCATAACAAAAATGTAGGGAGAGACCAAGGTTTACTACCAGGGTGGAGTCCTACCAGTGGCCAAACTTTTCATGGTCATAGATGGTAGAATAAGCTCTTCTCGATGTGTTGCTCTCATTTGTAGGCTGATACTAAAAGAGAGCTTGTTTATATCTATTCAGTATGCCAGTGTTCATTGGACATGGTCTGTTCCATTTCATACTTTACAGCTTCTCATATCCTCCCAAAACTTAGGGTTGTTTTAGAGGAACTGTGAGTATACTGAAAGGAAAAGCTTTAGGGCTAAGGCAGCTTACATATGAGGTATGAGAGAAAAGGTGTAGTCCTGGGTGAGCCCAAGGTTTTTAACCTGTGCAACAAGGTGGGCAGAAATATGCGCAGCTGAAATTTGGATAAGTTCCAGGTGGAAATTTGGAGAGGGACTCTTTCACCAGGAATTTTTGGGTAAATTATTTTGATGTATCTAGGTGACATTGAAATGCATCTACTCAGATAATCCTTGTAGCATATTAGTATCTCAAGTATCATTAGAAAGTATAGCTGTGGAATTTTAGCAAAGAGATGCTTCTAGCAGTGTTCTATTCGTGTTTCACCTTTGTTCTTTTCCTTAATTCTCGAAAAAAAAATAGCTCAGGAACAATAATATTGTCTGACATAAAGAATTACTCAAGAAATCTAGTTGGCTGGTTGGTAACGTGAAGACTATTTGTGAAATAATTATATTTATAAGCATGCCCAGCCTGCAGCCCCTGGGCTCTTTTAATATTGTGTGATTTTTAACAACCTTATTCCTTAATAATTTGCCTTCATGGTGCTCCAGTGAAGTCTGTGTAGGTGACACAAGAATACATCAGAGGAGAGAGCACACTTTATTGTTAACTCTACTTCCTGCACCAATCATAAACATTGTGATAAATAAAAATTATTTTGCATTTAAAAATTATATGCACTTGTCTACTTAGTGAATTCAGCAATTTTTAGTAATGGTATTTCAAACTACCAAGTCATGCATATATCTATAAAGACTGGGGTTGTTATAAAAAAGACATGTAAGTCTTCTTAGTTATTAAACTTGAGCTTGTTGTGTTATTTCGTAAAGCTATTTTGTAAGTTAAAATGTTAAAAGGAAGCTTTGGTGCTTATGTACATGGGCTGTAATGCAATTTTCTATAAGTGTCACTTGTCTTTCACTTCTGTCTGGTGTGAGGCAGTCATAAGAGACATTGCTGCAGAAATCTTCAGTGCAGCCACCAAGAATGAATTGCAAACTTTTAAAGGAAGCCTGTTTTGGCAGCCAATAAATGAAAACTTCATACTCAAGCATGAGTTGATTAGATCACTAACAAGGAAATCCTTGTAACAGACAATTATCCATATGTACTCTAGAATCATCGAGGCCTAAGTCCAAATTTGTTGTGGTACAATGATAAATACATTTTTTAGTTTTCCAAGGAAAAATACTAGCCCCTTAGGGTTATTTTGAGGATTAAATATACCACAAATACTAAAAATTTCAAGGCATTTTGCATAGAGTGATTGCTCACTAAATGTTACCTGTTATAACAATGTAAGTAAAAATGGTAACCTAATAACAAGACAGCATCTCATCAATACAGACGGAGAAAGTGGTTGTTCTGGTGATAAAGAGACATGAGATCCCTTTGTTCAAATGCATATGCTGTAGTCTAATAACTCAGGACAGCCAGATATATTAAATCACAAACCAAGGAGACTCAAATGAGAGTAATTTCTTTTGTGAATTCATAAGCATCGCTTTCATCTTTTCAAGGCTTAGGAATGAGAGACAACTTGAGCAATTTGTAGGGAGGAGGAAGTCAAGAATTAGGCCCATCACATACTGAACGCAAATGTCTAGAAAATAAAGCACAGAGAATAGCCTTCCCTTGCTCAGGGGACAAATTAAGTGACCTCATAATGATGTACCCCTTTTTCCTTCTGTGACTTCCATGAATACAAATGAACTGTTCAGATGGAATTTTGATAATAGCTACCTTCCATGATCTTATCAGGAGCTAAACATTTTGCATCGCTACAAACCACAAATACCACCAGTGCATGATGTATATGACTTGGTAGATTTTTTTTTTGTAATTGAGATTTTGAAACAGCTTTTGCCTAATTTCATCTCTAAGCTGTTCTGAATCCTAAAAAATTATGTGTCTTTGTTTCATTTTTATCTCATTTGATATTTGGGAATAGGTAAATAAAAACTTAAAAAATACCCTATACTTTGAAATTCCATATATAAGAAATGAATTTTATGTCCAGAAGCAGTATTGCTATGAGGAGGTAGATCTTTCAAATATGTTTTAAAGGAAAGGAGAAAAAACTTCCAATGATGTGCTGTGTACTGACTTCAAACACTTAATAGGCATTTCTTTAGATTTGTGATTAGCAATATGTTTTTAAATTAAGAAAAGAAAAAAATTACTTACATTGTAAAGGTAAAAGAGAAGTCTAGAGACAAGTTCCAGAGGCAAGGTAGTCCACTGTCCACATATGTGAGTTCTATTGCATGTTGGGGCCAAATTTTATGCTTCCCATTGAACTGCAGTATCTTTTTGTTGTTGTTGTTGTTGATATTTATACTTATTTATTTTCGTTCTAACATGAAACTACATTGTTATTTTGAGAAAAAGCTTTGGTTAGTTTGTTATTGGGGCATAGTATTCGCCTAATGTCTGATAAAATTGAGGCAGGGAGTTATACCCAGTAAGACCTCTTCTGCTCTTCTGGTAGTCACAGTGAAGATTCACCTTCAGGAACAAGCCAATCTGCAAGTCTTGAATCGTGCTTGCACCTGCAGTAGCTGGTATGAAGGCAAGGTCGGGATGTGTGCAGATAAGCTGTGGACAGAGGCATTATGTCATTATGTAGTAGCTGAAGGCATGGCGTGCAGTCATCATCATGACATTGTTTTGCTGCTTTGCCTCCAGAAAATGGAATAAAAAAACTGGAATAAAATATTTAGACAAAGTCATTTCCTATAAAATTAAATGCTACAAACACAGCATTGAATGATGAAACACCACCAAGGGAGTGTGCTAGGAATGTAATTTAAGTGATCAAAAAGCTCTTTTCTGAGATGAGATGATATAAGTAAGAAGAATAATGTAAAGCTAAGAGAAACAAACGGAAAACATGGTAAATGCAAAATAATCTAGGGAAGAAATAGGGTTGGCATGTCTTAGGGAAAGAAAAAATGGCCGATGAACGGCGAAGCAAGTCAGGGTGACATGGAATGAGGTCTATTTGTTGCGCGCTGTGAGGAAAACTATTTATTTACAGCTGTCATCAGAATTATATTTAAAGTGAAAAAACTGTTCCACTCTAATTGGCAACAATTTTTCTGAAAAGATAAGGAAAAAGTTATGAACGTGTTTTGGAGTCAAAGAAAAAACGGTTGGACATTTTAGCATAACGAATAAACATGAATTTGAAAGAAAAGTGCAGCAAAGCATGGAAGAGGAAATGAAACCCACCAGCATTTTGGAACGCTGGAATCTAAATTGGTGAAAATAAATTTAGGATCTTTTCAAAAATTGAAAGATTTCATGTTTAATTTTCAACTTTCCATTCTTTTTGCTGGTGTAACCATTTCACCTTAATTTCCAATGAAATTCTATGTCAAACAGCTGCTTGTGTGAATGCTGTTTGGACCTGGAATGGTCAGGAAGATAAAACAGCTGTAGGATATAAAACAGAGATTGTGAATTCCTCCCTATCCAGAAGTGGAAGTAAGGTAACAGTGAAACCCTGGGAATTTACAATTTACAGAACAACTTATTGGAACAGGATCTTGCCCATACCTTTAAGGAAAGGTTAAGATCACTCTTTGTTATACAATCTCACTTTCCACCCCAGTCTTTGTCCTAAAAATAGAACCAAAGTTCCTAAACACAGAATCACCCCGTGCTTTTATTGAGGATGACTGGCATGTCATCATCGTTGACACAGGGCAATCTAAAAAGGAAAATATTCCAAATCACATTGAAAGTCAGAACAGAGAAGTTGAAGTAATAATCGTGGACAGATGCTTAAACCCCATGATGTTAAATGAGGATCAAAATTGCAAAGACGTCTCTTTGTTTATAAACCTGCATTCATTTGACTGCTAAAGATAAAATCAACTCTACGATTACAGAAAACAGTACTGCGTAGTGTGCATCAGCTCCCGGAAAAACAACAAAAATCCAGAGTCCAGACTTAGCTAGTATTTTTCATGAAAATGAACATATTGGTTCCTCATTTTAAAATCAATTTGCTTGTTCTTAGGTGGAGGAGCAGACGAAAACAAAGCTGTCAACCGTACACTTATTTTGAAGGTGACATCTGCAGACGCAGGTTTCATGCTTCTATTGTCTGAGCCACTTGTATCAATTCATATTCGCAGCTGCCTGAAAGGACTCTTCATCCACATCGTTTTTTCCTGGGGGCAGAGAAACGGAACCGGCTATCCATTTAGTCCACTTAGAAAAACCCGAGCCATGTATTCTGAGATACTGAGCCCGTCTTTTAGGAGTTGCAGCTGTTTTCTGGCACCGGTTCTTTTGTCCATAAGAAAAGAAAGAAAGAGCTTTATATACGCTTAGAAAAAAATATGTCTCTTCTTGAGTTTACTGCAATTAGGTTTCTAAAATTGAATGTGTTGAACTCGTATCATGAAGTAATAAAGGATGGGCTTGATTATAGCAAAGATTTGTTCTTGTCCCTATCTCATATTCCTAAAATTTACCCGAGTCGTCAGTGATATTTTCATTAAAGTCCATCCATGCTTTGGTACTCCTGACCCTGTGACGTCAACACGGCGGTTGTGAGGTGAGCGCACTGTGCTCTCTGGGAGTGGCTACTTTGCCTGGATCCCTTCTTTTCCACAGTAGAGTAAATGCCTGGTAAAGGTAACAGTAATTTTGAAAAGTACAAAAGAATAAAGAAAAAAATCGTATAAATATTTAGACACATTTTTGAATTACTGGAGGAACAACCTATCAGTTGATTTTAGAACTATCATCAGATCACAGAAATTAGATAAAGAATAACCAACTCTGTGCACAACAGGGACACTTGATGGCAAACTGTCTTGCAGACTTGTTGAAGTTAAGAACTTCATGTGACACAAGATTAGATTTTTGTGTGTGTGTGTGTCCTTTAAAATCTGAGGGCAAAGATAGAAAGTGTGCAGATAAGGTCAGTGTGAGACAATTTTAGAGCAAATTTGTTGGATGTGGGCAATGTGAAGGTTCCTTTTAACTCCTGAAACGGGTGGTTCACAACTCAGTAAACAATTATGCATATTCCATTGTTATCTCATATCTCATGATATTCAATTTTTATTTGTTTCTTCACTCATTACTTTTATTCCTTCACTGAATCAGATGTGTACCCCTGACACAAAATAATAAGATATTGTCAAGTATCCGGAGAGATCAGATATTATCCAAAGCACTCATAAAGAGTCACGGAAGAAAGACATTATTTGCCAGTTGTATTTTTATTCTTTATTATATCCGTATGACTGTATTTCAGTAGCACCATTATAGATGGCTTACAATTCAACTAAAATGTTAAACAAGTTTGATGTTAAGCCTAGTTGATTGTTCCGTTGAGCTATTGCCGAATGCCATTCTACCCAGTTTACTGAAGTCCTGAATCCCATGGGAATCAATCTCTGTGATACCTTGTTTTTCTTTTCCAATTATTGCTGTCAGCCATGCTCTGCCCAACTTGGATTCTTAGGCTATTAATGACACCTCAGGCAGGTCTCACAGCTTTCCAACCATTTTTAGTCCTGTCCCCTTAGTCTGGTGGAACTTCCATATTATACCCATGTTAGTTGTTACCACCAATTTCCCAGCCCTGCATAGTCTTCACAATGAGAGATCTGACACTATGTTATCAAGCAAAGACTCAGTAAAATAAATAAATAAATAAATAAAATAAAAAAAATTTTTTTTAAACCCAGAAAAAAAAAAAAACAACCCTCTTTGTAGGGATTCTCAAAATTGGTGAACCTGCAATGTTGTGTAAAATACTTCAGACCAAGTGCCCTTGTGGACCATTCAACCACAGTAACTGGTTTAACTCTCTCTAGTTCCCATGGGGACATGAGCTATAACTTAGAGGTTTTTTATCTTAATTTTTTCTGCATTCATATCCTTTCTGATGCTTTGGGATTTAATTAAACAAAACTGTATTTGTCCTCAAGAAATTCTGCTGCTGTCTAAATATTAAACAGCTATTTTATGGTATAGTAGCTTTGCAAATCCTGTAGGATGCATGTGGTGTGCTTAGGGAGCATTTAATGGATCTTTCATTATAGAAGTCCCTATAGGATGTCTTAGTTTTTCCAAATCATTTGATATTCCATACTTGTTAGTCTAGCTCACTCATCTTAACTGCTACTAAGATCTCTTTTCCAGTTTGTAATTATTAATAGGAAGGCAAATGCTTGGTTTCCTTGCATGGTATCTGTGTAGCTCATGTGCAACTCAGATTCCATTCCATGCAAGACTGTGACGCAGCACCTACTGCGCTGTGGACTCCTTCAACCCCTGTGTCTCCTTCAGTCTTCCCTACTTCTACATTGGCACAGAAAATTGATGCCCCTCATGTTCCACCTGTTTAGAAAATGATATAAACAATCTTGCCTTCTTGTTATAGACAAATCTTTATCGTTCTATCAGAGCTCCTTTTTCCTGACCTTCTAGTGTGCATGAAATAGAAACTAATGGTTCTGAAAACTTCCCCTGACCTCCTCATTCTCCATGTCCTTTATAGTTTAGGATCTATCTTGAGCCTAACATAATAGTTGGGCTAAAACATCCTCACAAGTCTTACATGAATTTTCTCTCCACTTTGAATCCGAAAGCCCTTTGTAGAAAAAAAAAAAAAAGTATCACATCCTTGGGATTAAGTCTTTTAAAATAACTTGTATTATTTGTTTTGCATTATTTATAGGCCTCCAGATAAAATAAGTAAAACCTACTTGGCTTCATGCAGAGGTAGTGTAAAGTGTTAATCACACGGATTCTGTGACTGAAATTTCTGCTAAGAGGATCCTTTTATGTCCACAAGCCTTTCTGACTAAACTCTTGACCCAGGATATATCCACTTTCACAGAAGTTTGCCTCAAGTGAGATAAAAGGAGGGCACAGAGATTCTGACAACGTGAGGATTAGAGCATATGATAAGGAGATTAGAGAGCCTAAGTATAAACAAATAGCAAAAGTTTTCTTTGGTAGACATTAAAGTTAAACACAAGCAAATTCATTAGCAATAGGACAATAGCAAAATCTGTTTTAGAAGAAGGCAGCACAAGGTCAAAACACCTGTTCCTCCCTTTTCAGATCCTCACTGGAAGCTTCGTCTCATACTGTGGAATTCGTTTTTAGATTTGGATATGCTTTGTCTGCCTTTGCAAATCAAGTAATAAAACATATAAGTCCTCATATTATAAGGTATTCATTGTTATGATTAAAGAATGGTTCAACAAATTCCACGTTGGCATTGCTAGAAAAAGATGGAGAAAGGTATGATGACTCTGTTCAAGTAAAACCTTGAAATTTTCCAAGCAAGGTAAAAGAAACAGACATGACACATTCTACTACGTATGATATGCCCAACAGTAACAGAATAGACAAGATGAAGGCTGAGCATGAACAAAGAATTAAGAGGTTGATGCAATTTTATTTTCTTAAATGTTACATCTGAATGTAGTTTCTGACTGCCTTATAGTATTGGAAGATATTAACATCAACAAAATATGGTTACTAATATTGAGGGACTTATATTCTATTATGAGAAAGCGATTCTGTGAGTGTGTGTGTGTGTCTTAAAAAGTGCACTGCACCCAAAAAAGGACAAACCATTTCTTGCTAGTAATCCACATTTTCTGTAAGTCTTTATGTAAGTTTTTGGGTCATTGGAGAGCTGTGGAAATAAGTAGTTCTGGAATTGTTTTCTACCTTTTCTCATTAGCTTATCAATGAATTATATTTTTCATTTGCTTTAAAATAGAGTTTGTGTAAGGTTAAAACAATATAATAAATTATCATTAAAATTCAGTACAGTGACCAAACTAAATTAATATAAATTAAAGTGCCCTAATTTGGGACTTAAATATTGTCTCACCCTACTGCCCCAAGCAAGCAAACCACTTAACCTCAAGTTCGGTTTCCTCAAATGAGGAACTGACAATTATTTGCCTACCTCAAAAGAGTATAAGGACTAATTAATGTTTATAAAGTACTTTAAAGAGGAAAGGAGCGGAATAAGAACTGCTATTAATAGCACAGACTCTTAATTTGATTTTAGTGTTTGGGAGCGCTATAAGTACAATTTAGTGGCTGCACATGGCAGTGACTGCTGTGCCTATAGATTGATGTCAGGTTTTCTTGGTTACTAGAAGAATAGAATCATATAAAGTTTTATATTGAAATAATGTAAGTGAAATATTATTTTAGGAGACTGATAGCAATATTAACCATCGTCCTCTTATGTGAAGCCCAGAGAAATTCCATCAACCAAAGTTGAATGCACAATTTCTGTATAAAAACATGGCTAGCAATTCCTTTGCTTCCATGCTTTCTGGATAGGTCTAATTGCCTCATCTCAGGTGATCCTGACAAGAATATTACGCTGTTGACATTCATTATCTCTTTCTTGTTCTTTCTCTTCCCGCTTCATGTGTACGATATCAAGGCTCAGAAAAGCTCAATTTCTGTCATCCAACCTAGGATTCATACCTATTGATTGATAGAGATATAAATTGATCGGCACTTGAAGTCTTTGTAGTTAACTCAAAATTTATAGTCCTCCATCTATAGATTATTTCTATCTTCAAACATTAACCAGCTGTCTGTATTAATATGTTATAGAGACTCATGTGCATTGGTTGATGTGAGGATAGAACCAGACACCAGAATGAAATAAGAGACATCCGAGGTTACACTTGCACTTTTAATGGCTTTGAGCCCTGTCGTGACTGCAGCAACCATGCTTTACCTTGGATTTGTATGTGGTTTTAAGAAGTTTTTACTACCTCCAAGGTGCTTCTGATGCTTACTTGCCTGGCTTGAGTCACTACTACTACTGTTAGCTCTGTGTTTACTATTTAGCATTACTTATTCATTAAAATTCTTGATCCCCCACTTTCCCATACCTACAATTTCCCTGTATTACCAAAAAGGCAGTAAATATTTTTATTTTTATTTATTTATTTTTTGTATCCTTTAACTTTATTGAATTCTTTTTTGCCATTTTATTGATATGTATGTATGCAAAATTTAAGGTTTTTGATGGAGTTGAGCATTTTGTGCTCATATGTTTCTCGTCAAGGTGATAAGCAGTAAATATTTTTAGAACTGTAAAAAGACCTTTCTTAGAACTTTGTCTCCATTTTAAAACTGATTCCCAGAAGAATACCCTGCATGATTTTAAGGGAGAACTGGAAGGTTCCTCTTGTTAGCTGACCAAGGAGACTTAGCAAGAATGACCCAAAAGTCTTCAGCAACTCATGCATATTTGACCATAGCCACTCTACAACTTTAAGTGAAAGTAACGTATTTGTAGGATTTCTGTTAAAGCAGCAGTCCAAACTCAGAGAAAAGAAATTTCTGCTACTTTTATCCATGTGACAAATGAAATTCACATGTGGCCATGGCTAACCCGAGGTAGCAAGAGTTATAGAGCCTGTATGTTTGTAAGTGAGATTTCTCTTAATACTATGGGTTAGGTTGATGGTTTATTAAATATTCAGGACATATTAATATAACTTACAAAATTAACTGTATGGCATTTACTCTCCTCTAGTTTTAAACTTTTACAAGTGCATGGATTTCCTATGATTATGGAAATTTAAGAATACACGCAATGCTAGACTATCTAATGACAGAGGATTATTGGATTTGTTTGGAGACGGTCATTGTCATGCCTGTGTTCTGTAAGAAGTGCACTTATTGATGGGTTATTTATTTAATTCTTCTTAATGAGTTGTGACATGGAAATGATATGAAGCCTGAGTGCTGCTTCTTTCCTTGCTAATAACAAAGCTATATAGCTTTAGGCAAATATCTAACCTATTTGGACAACATTTTCTTATACATGTATGACAGGTAGAAAAGCGTTCCAATTAGTATTTAAAAATGATTAATTAGTGATACTTGGAGGTGGACATATTAGCAAAATTATGGCAATTCTTTATCTATCTGCAGATCTTCCCAGATTGGCTAAATAATAGGAAATCCAGTAGGCTCTAACCCGACTTCTTTCACCCAAAAGGGGCACATGTATTAAGTTCCTGAGAAGAATTGTACAAAACCTCTGATTAAGAAAATGTTCATATTTTACAGTTGAGAAAATTAGTGATTATAGCTTAAGATAATTACTTAATGCCTTATGATCATGACCGATAGAAATAAGGCTACTCTTGACTCAGTCACACATTACTTTAACCTCTTTTTTACATTTAACCTCTTTTTTTACATTTCTTCCTTACAAAACATCTCATGGGATTTACATGGAGATTTGTCACATAATATTAAAATATGCTAGCACTGGAAAGGAACCCAAAGATGCTGTATGGATGAGGAAAGCAAGGTTGAATTCTAAAAATGCATTTTACTTTTTTTTTATTTTACTACAAATGAAAGCTTTCAGCTCCAGCTATCAGTCTGATTCTAGTGATCTTCTACTTTGTCACCAAGCAACTTTCTTCAGAAGAAAAAGCCAGTATCTGAAGAAAAGTTCTTATTTTCCTAGTACTATGAGGTCTGGTTGGTATCTCAGTTTGCCATAAAAAGAACGTGCTGTATATGAATTGGTTATTGATCACACTGTCTCACTGGCTATGTGGCAAAAAGCAGACAATTATAAAATGAGAAGTCAAAAGGTCTCTCAGAACACAGCATGCCACACCGTTCCATGCTACTTTAGAAATCCTAATTGAATTGGAGATGGGTGTGGTACATACTGTAATCCCAGTGATCTACAGTTCTGAAACAGAAGGATCACCAAATAAAGTCCAGTCTGGCCAACTTAGTGACCTAGCAAGACTTTGTATGAAAATCAAAATTAAAAAAAAAATAACTGGAGATATAGCTAAGTGTGAAGGCCCTGTGATGAATGCCACACCAATTGCCCAACCCACGAGAAAACAAAAGAAAAACTAATAAACAAAAAATACAAACCCAATGATTCAAGGTTAAAATTCACTTTGATTTAGTCTCACTAATAAGCATTTATGACAAGTGCACTCTGATCTATGAGTTTTATGCCCTCCAGTGAAAAGCCAGTCATCATAGACATGTTTAAACAATGGTCTAACAAACAATAAAGGAAAATGCCAATTGCTTTTCATTCACTTCTTCAGTTATAGAGTTTAAATATTTAAATATTCCAGTGTCACATTTTATCATTGATGCTGCTATTTCTTGATTTTTTGTAATACTCTTTGTGACTCAATAAGGATGCTTTTGTGTGTCCTTTATGTAACCCCTTTTTGATGTCAATACACATGTCTTCTTTCCATGTCAAGCATTACCACACATTATAGAGGACTTATTTTTGTAGGCTGTTATTTCAGTTAAGGAATATCAATGAATTGAGAGTGAGGTGTTTCTTCCAATCGGTTTGTGGCCAAAGAAAAATTCTACAGGAAGTGCCAGTGCCACATTAGCGGAACTTTGGCTAAGGCCACTTAGCTTTGCATGCTGAGCCACTCCCAGCAAGCCCTAAACTCTCCCTGGTGAATATAACCGCTTAGTGTATTCCATTTAGTGACTTCATTCCTAAAGAGATACATTTATGCAATTTTCCTATTCCTTTCATTTTATAGAAGTTTCTTATAAATTATGAAATGACTGAAAAAGGCCTCTGTTGCTACCCCTTTTTCTGTTACCCTCTTCTTATAAACCTCTCTTTTGGTCTTTTAAAAGTAGCTCTCATTTCTAATGATCTAAGTGTACCAATGTAGTACTATGTGAAAATTACATTAATTAAATAAGCATAACTTTCGGTGGGGCATTAAATTAAGAAGATATCCTAATGACTTGTCTGTAGATTTGTCCACAGATTATTCCGTAGTTATAATCTGTTGGTCCTAATTAAAACTGAAACACATAGTCCTTGAAAAGTTGAAACACTGCTTTCTCAAGAGAAATACAATGTACATCAAACATCAGGGCAAGGTATTGGAATTGACTGTTTGATATTGCATTTCATTATTTTCTGAATTCTATTAGGTATTATTTCAGAGTCGTTCTTCCTCTAGCGGTAGAAATAAAGGCACTACATCCTCTTCTTGATGCTGATGGGACGTCAACAATCAGAAATCAGAGAGCTTAAATAAATTAAATAAAGTTTTGACAACTGATGATTATTCTCACTAGTCACAGTTTTCCATATAATGAATGAAGAACAAAGTTTCAGGTAAAAGATGGGTAGAAGGAGAAACTTTTGTCAAGATCAGTACTTTGTGTCCTTGCTTTAATCTGAAGGAAGATTAAACCAAAACACATCCAAAATGGAAACACTTTTAAGCGAAAAGCCGTGCCTCATTAGTCAAATCAGACATCTAAATTGAGAGAAGATAAATCCTGTCATATTTTGGACTTGTTAAATGTGTGGAAATATTTTCAAATGAAAGAGGTTTCTAAAATTCAATGTAACAAAACGTCAGTCACTCTTTTTCTTAATTTTAAAATATCTGAGTAACCTTAATATAAAACTTACTGCTATACTTTAAGATTACTTTAGAGTCATCTGATTAAAGTTTTGTTTTGGGGGCAATTTCAAGCCGACAGCTCTAAAAGGTTTTAAATTCAATTAAATGAACTCAGTGAATTTAGCTGTTCTACTCTGAAAAGTTTCTATTCAAGGTAACTGTAGTTATCATGTGTTCAATTATTTATTTCCCTTTTTCTCTTTCTGAAAATTTACCCAAAAGTACCAATGACACATGAAGCAAGCATTTTAACATATGATATAAATTAGAATGAAAGTTATTAGAGACACCAAATTGGGTAATAATAAAAATTAAACAACCTAGAAAAGTATCGTGATCTTCCTGAAGTACAAAATACTGTATTTTGATAGTATCATTTGATACAAGAATTCCAAAAAGAAGTTACATAATTTTACTGAAATTTTTTTCAGTAATATAGTAAATAATATCCTTAAAGCCTACTGTTGTTAAAATTGTCAGGCCATTACTCTTGGTCCATGAGTCTTTCTGTTTCATGGTATACACTATGGCCAGAAATACTCTTTGAATATTAAAGTTGTGTTCGAACAGTTTTGTTAATTTTGACGATGGACAGTGGTCTGGAAGTATCTAACTCAGAGGTAGACATTTTCGTTGTAAACCATATTGTCTTTCAAAGCATTGAGCCCTACACGCAAGGTCCCCATGGACAGAATTATGGGTGGATCAGCAAGCAAGGTTATCTCTATATGTAACTGATAGGCAGTCTCCTGCTTCTGAAACTGGCTAAGATATTGAGGTCAATGTTAAGCCTTTAATTGAAGGTTTTGTTGTGGGATGAGATTGAAATAAGTATTTAGTATTCTTCTGTTTGGATTAAAGTCTTGTTGCAAAATGACTCACCATTCACTCGTGGTGGACAATGCTCTGAAGCATTAAAGCCCAGGAGAAAATGAGTGTTGGGATATTCTTGAATAACTTCCCAATCAGCTATAATTCCATGAAGTCAAACAAATACAAAGAATTCTCCAACTGAGTTTAGTATGGTCTGTACTTATTTTAAGGCTTCATGATATGAGATTTTCACTTGATTTGATCATCTGTTGACGTCCTATAAAGGTAGTTATGAACTTCCCAAGAGTGGTATATACTGTCTCTAATAACCAAAGTGACTAATCAACTGTTGAGCCTCCTCTGTAGTTATTCACAATCCACCTTTGATGTGCTTGGGTTATAGTGTAGATAGCTCCCAACAGGAGCCTTTAAGTGGCAGGGTCATGGATTTTTTTTTTTTAATCTATCAAAACCCATTCATCTTCAGTCAGGTGAGTATATATGGCAGTCAATTCAATGTTTTAAGTAGGTTTCTCAGCAGGGGCCATTATCAAAAGTCATCATTGTACAGATTTTATTTCTTCTGAAAGTTTACATTCTTGCTAGAATTTGTGTTACTCCTCAGTGCTCTATAATAAAAGCAAATTGATTCTGATTTTTTCCAGAGACATAAAAAAATAAAAGGCTGAGTGTCAAAACCTAGTGGCAACACATTCAGTCCCTGTTAAGATTCAGGGGAAGGGGAGCAACTGTGCTACTTTGTTACCCAAACATCTACAGTCCACAGTTAAAGTTCAGTCTCCAATAGTTTTTATGAGGTAGTCATGGGTTTTAAATTTAGCGATATTATTGTAAACTGTAATTATTTAAATAATCTGTTCTCTCAAAAAACAAATATTATTTTTTGTATTTGGACTTATTACAATTGTAGAATATGGAAGAGCTTTTGAGAAATACATTACTCTTAATATAATTTTTGGTGTATCCAAGAAATAACTTCTTCTACTTAAATATATGGAAGTAGCAAGATGGTAGCAGATGTAAGGGTGTGTTGAGGTTTCCCATGAGTGCACACCAGAACCTTATTTATTAAGTCAAATTCATCTGGAAAAAAACTTTTAAAATATTGTGAAGATGTAATTAAGACTCTTAAGGGATTAACTTCAAGACCGGAAAATTATGCATTAGAAAACAAGAAATTTGCCCCATGTGGTGGCAGAGGAGGAAGACAATTATATGAAATGTGATAGAAAATATGATCAAGGAAGTGTTGCTTTCTTCATTTCAAGATGGAGTCATGTGGCAAGAACCTATGAGTGCCATCTAAGGGCAAAGAAAGTTCTTTGGTGACAAAAAGAACAGAACAGGAACTTTAATCATGTCTCCAAGGTGCTGAATTTTGCCAATAGCCTGAGTGAGTTTTGAGAGGATTAAGAACTCCAGAGAAGAGTGTAAACTAGATTTTATTCTTGTAAGAAGCTAATCCAAGAACAAAGCCAGACCATCCCAGTTATTCTGTTTTACAGAACTAACTAACCTTGAGTATTGTTTGAGTTTCCATGAGTATGATAAGTGACAGGCAGAAAAAAAAAAGAGAATTGAGTATCCAAATGTTCAAAGTATACGTGTCAAGGCAAGGAACAGAAAACCAAAATACCTTAAAAAAATCCTAAAATATAATAGGCGTGCTAACCTTACTAGATAGTAAGCCTAAGAACTATTGTAATTATTTCTTATGAACAACTTGAAAACTTAGTTTTGTCCCTGCTTTTGCCTTCTTCTTGATGTCCTATATGAGGTTTGGTTTTGGTCCATCTGCTTTGTTGCTATTTACAGTAGCCACTATGTCTTAGTGAGTGCCATTTGTCCTTGTAATTTTGTCAGTTGTCCAGTGTTCAAAAATAAAACACACCACCATGTGCTTCTATCATTGCCAGCCGCCCATGTATGGACTGCGACCTTCCAAAATTGTAAGCTAAAATGAATCTTGCCTCCCTTAAATTGTGGATGTTGGATATTGTGTCCCAGCAATGAGAAAGTAACTGAGACAAAAATTGGTAACAGAGTGATGGGGTTGTTGCTGTGGGTTTATCCAACCTTGTGTTTGGAAGCCTTTGGGTCTATTTTTGGGAGGAAATTTTGAAAGGGTTGAAGATATCAGCTAGAAAACACTTAAAATGCTGTGTGCTGAGTTTACTGAGATTCTGTTTGCAGTTCAGAAGATCAGAATGCTGATAGAAGTATAGATTGTAAAGGACAGGTTCAAGAAGTTTCAGATGAGAAAGAGAACTTTTTTGATAATTGGTCTAGAAACCATATATGCTACCGTCTGACAAAAATTGTGTCTGTATTTTACCCTTGTCCAGAAACTTTGAGAGAAGCTGAGATTAAAGGTAGTAAACTACTTAATTTGGCAAAGGAAACTTCAAAACAACCTAATGTTTATGCTGTTACTTGTATATTGTTTGTGGCTTTTAACAAGCTCTGCATTAAGAAGCAGGAAAAAAAATGTTAGAAGGGCAAATGGTTAAACAGATTAACATTAAAAAGAAGCCAAGTACTTGTAATCATGAGTATAGAAAACACCTTTAAGGCTGTGTCAGGAATCATCAAAATCCAGCCTTTCACTAATTAAAAAGTGAAAAGGTAAAGGAACTTGCTCTGAAAATAATAACCAGGCCATGCTATAGGGCCAGAGAGAAAAAAATATTTGCTATATTTCAGTCATCTAAGAACTCAGAGGCATTGGTAGGGATTTCTTAATGGGGCCAGACCCTAGCTCATGCCAGCGGTGGGACCTTGAAAACAATCATACGGTACTGGTTTCACAGGCAGGCAGAATGCAAGAGTTGTGGGGTCATGAAGGCTCCTAATCAGATTTCACAGGAAGATCTAGGAGGCCAGGCAGTGTGCCCCAGGGAGGGCAATGCACAGAGCTGTAAAGGAGAAGCCTAGGGTGACAGTGGAAAACTCAGGAATTCAGAGAGGCCAGAAACATGGATTATCTCCCCCAAATGGCCATAGGCTGTTAAAAGAGCCAACCCAAAGAGAAGCTACCGTCAGAAGGAACGCTGTAGGGACGGGGCCACCCGAATTACCCTGGAGCTTTCATCTCCCACAGCTTGCAAAGCGCACTAGACACACAGCTGCAGAATGTAGTGTGTTTTGATGCCTGTTCTGTTGTGTTCCACTTCTACTCTGTTACCATTGCTTTCTGTCCTTCTCGTCTCCTCTTGACAATAGTTACACTGTGCATGTTGGAAATGTTTATCTTTTCTTTGATGTTCACAGGGACTCGCAAGTAAGAATGCACCTCAGAAGAAACTTTGGGTTTAGACTTTTTCAGAGTGCTGAAACTGCTAAGCCTGAGAGAGAGAGAGAGAGAGAGAGAGAGAGAGAGAGAGAGAGAGAGAGAGAGAGAGAGAGAGAGAAAGAGAGAGAGAGAGAGAAAGAGAAAGAAAAAACAACAACTAAATACCTTTAGCATAAGGAGGGATCAGAGGGAACATTATGGTTCTGATCTGAAGTGTCCTCCAAAAAGCCTCACGTATTTGGGTATTGTGAAATACCCATGTGCTAGTGGGAGGTGGGGCTTGAACAGATGGAGCAGAACACTGGGTCATACCCTAGAAGGGGTGGATCACTGGGGCAGGACTTGGAAGTGTAACTATGGCCTTCCCCCTTCACTTGGCTTTACCTCTGCTGTACCCTGAAGAAATTTTCTCAGCTACAATTCCACTATGTGCTTCTACCATTGACAGCTGCTCTGTTACAGACTGTGACATTTTCTGAAACTATAAACTAAAAATAAATCTTTTCTCCCTTAAATTGTAGATGTAGGTAGTCTGTCCCAGCAATAAGAAAGTGACTAAGACAGCTGTAGTAGTTTTATAGTGGTACTACCATACAAAAGTCCTTTAAAAATGATTGGTATTTATGTAACTAAAAAGATAATTTATAACATTTTTCAGAGCAAGAAACACAATTTTTTTCTAAAAGGTTTTTGAAAAAATTGTGAACACATGGGAAATATTTATATTTTAAAACAAAATATTTGGTAAAATCTATTCTTAAATCAAAAAAGAGAAAAGTTACCTTTCATATGCTACATAAGAATGTTCTATTATAGAAGCTTATTTTCTCCAATAATTTTGTTAAAGAGAAACAACATAATTAGACAGGAAGGCTATTATGTATATGCTGATAGGTAATTGATACAACCATCAAGTGAAAAACCTGTAGTCTTAGGGTTATTACTAATACTGAATAAGTGTCATCAGTAGTGAGCATGGGTTTGCTTATTTTGAAGCAGTATGACAAACCTTAATATAATGTAAAAATACAGACAAAAATACTCTATTAATTTTTTTTTAACTATTATGGCAATTCTTTACTGAACCTAGTATTTATTTAAAATCCACCTTCATGCTGGTTTTTTAGTGAGGAACTTGTATGATTACTTTTATTCTAAAAGTACCTAAAAGTATATTGAGTTGTTAGGTAAAAATGAAATTATGAGGTGACAATAAAATGACACATTTTTATTAGTGCTGAGGGAAGTACATTTTGAACAAAGAATAAGGTCTTAAATATGCCAGTAAGTCTTTCTATAGTAAAATCAAATGATAGTCTTAATCACATAGAAAGTAATATGATGCTGGACTCAGAATTATTTTACAGAATATAATTATCTGTATTTTTTATTTTTTAAATTGTATACATAAAATTACAAATTATGGTCATTGATTTGTTTTAAAAGTTTTCAGAATATTCCTGTCATCACATATTACACAGAAGTGAAATCTGTAAAGCAATGAAAAATGAAATAATAGGGTAAAATTTTGAATATTTATAAATATTGTACAAATAAAAATAGCAAACTAACAAATGTGTCTGAAGTCTGCCCCTGTAGCTTGCATCTCTACCTTTTAAACTAGAAGCAGCCATTGTAGAGAGTGGTATCTGAAGTCTTTTTAAAGTGAATGAAAACGTTCCTTGTTTTGAATTTCTTCCTCTAATGAGTTGATAATGTCTTTAGTGTCCAGTACTTATGTAAACTTGATAGAATTTTCAAGTCAGTTAGCTGCTGTCTCAACAGGCAGACAAAGCCCAGTGACAGCGATGATTAAAAAGTAACAATAGAGGCAGAGCAGACACGGGGGGGGGAAAAAACAAAATCTGCAATAGGAATGTTACTGGGTTGGGCCCTCCGGTCAGATCAGAGAAACAAGGGATTTAATTATACACCATTTTTGGTGAACAGTAGCTATTCTATAGAAACAGGAAAAATAAATAATTGTTACACAAATCTTTTGATGATGTTCCCAGAGTACCCGCTGTAAGAGATCTGGCCCAGGGAATGAATGGAAGGAATCATGCTTATGAAAGTATTAGGTATTATTTCTAAGAAAAAAGATGAGATAATTGTTTTCTGGCTTTGGCAAGAAGAGGGACAATGAAAGAAGATAATCGCCGGTACACTCGGTAATTATCGTGTTATTTTGCGATCCCCAATTCCATTGATTTTGTAATCATTTGAGAAAAATAAACTCTACATTGTCACAGCCTTTGCATTTTTGGATACTTCAAGAAACAAAGAAATTATGGATTCCATTTACTATTTTCCCAGATACATTGACCTAGAATTTATAATGAAGTGTCCATGTACCAGATGAAAGAATAGCTTTTCAGTATGAAAGAGAAAGGGAGAAATGTGGAGTACTATGACACTCATTGAAAAATATGCAACATTTTTTTTCCAAAGGAAAAGAGAAAAAATGAGGATTTAAGATCAAAGCAATTTGATTTTTGAAATGATTGTCACTTTGTGTAAAATAGGTAGGAGACAAACAATGACTTCTGACTAAATGCACTGCAAGTGTGAGAATGTCAATATTTTTTTCTGAACATATAAACAGACAAATGTATACATTATATAAAGAAGATTTTCTTCTTTCTTTGAAAGCCCTAAATAACTGCTTCTCCTTTGATGTTAATGAGATACACTACTATGACACACTGATGTAACTATCAACTTTTCTGTCTTTGGGAAATCCATAATGACATAATAAACATTTAACATTTCTGTAATATCAAAGAGTGTCTTCAGTAGCTTCTGTTACTCAAATTCTAAATGTAAAGGAAATACATGAAACAGTATCATTTCATTATGGTTGAATTGGAGTTTAAAATTTTAGTATGATGATCAAACAGAGCAAAAAAAGAGAGAGAAAATACAATACACACTTTTTCATGTGACAGGAACAGGTATGTTCATGTAGAAACAAGGCAAAAACCGTTTCCGTGGGAACAAGGCATTATGTGAGAAGAAAGCTCTCAGACAGCTCCTCCCTCCATTTTGAGGTTTCTTTTCTGGTTCTCCACTCGCAGATAAGTTTGAATGGAAAATTCGCTATTGCCTGTTTCAAAGTTGACAGGTAAACTCAAACAGGAAGAGAAAGATGTCAACAGGTAACAGCATCCGCATCACTCAGAGATGCTAACGGATCAGACATGATTCACATCAGTTGATTCCCAGACTATACACCTTTCTATGTACAACTGCAATAAAGGGAAATGTAGGAAAAAAAGAAAAAATACCTTTGGGCTTTATTTTCAGTGTTATATGTAAGACATGGCGAGGAGGACTTCTGAGGTGCTAGTTTCTGTGTGCTTGTTTTTAAAGATTTTCACTAAAACAAAAGTGGAGAGGCTCTGCACGGTGGCTGAAGACCATTGGGGATGGCAAAAGCCTTTTGATTACAGTGCAATCCAGCTGGTTGGATAAAGGCAGATTTTGTAGTGCCCTAACTGTAGGGAAGTTAGTTAGTGGACATTCGACAAGCTAGGTTAATGGTGGATGAATGGAAAATGGTTTAAGGTAATTTCCTAAATGGCAAGCTCTAGTAGGTATAGATTTGCATAAATTGCAAAATGCATTAAAAGGCTCTTTGGCCACATACTTTTCTTATTCTCATGAGTTCTTTTGAATCCCTTCAAAAATTAGTAGCTATGAAATTGTATCCATTCAGTGTGGACCCTGGAAACTACTTGGGAAGAGCAGTAAAATTGAATGGATTTATGCTCTTAAGCCAGATTGGGCAGGGCCTTTGTTTCCTCATGTTTAATTTGCCCATTTGCCGTAAGATCAAAAGCATAATACATTTGGGGAAAAAAAGAGTTTTAAACACTCTAGGAAGAAAGGCATATTTTAGGTAAAGTATGATGTATAAATTTAGAATGGGGATACAGTATTTTCTTTTATAGTAAATCTGTAGTAAACTAAGAGAATTTGGAGACAGAGGTTCATGCTAAGAAAGGAATGTCAAATTGATTGACATGTGGTCTCAAGTGTGTGTACACTCTTGGAATTGAAAGCAACAGCTCAATAGGGATTTAAAAAGAGAAATGAATGGTTTCACTATCATTATTTGATGACATTCAAACTGGCAAGAGGATAAAAAGATCATCAATATCTAATGTTAATTATTGTATGAATCAAGCGATATGAAGAGTGAATGAAAATTATTTATAAAAGTGTGCACTTCAAATTCCATATGTGCCTGAAATCACCCAAAATCAACAAATAGCAAATGTCTCAATCGTATGTACATCAAGCAGACTAAATAAAGTTACAATGAAAAGAATACCATAATAAATACACACGGAGCCCTGTCAAGTATAGCTTGCATGAAAGGGAGAAATATCTTTCTCTAATTTTCATTTCCTCATATCTCAACACTTAAAAAAGCCCTGGCACAGGATGTTGTACTAACAGTTTATCAATGATTTTACTAAACATTGAACATGATTCTACATGTATCAGACATACCTACCAACGTTGTTTTCTTCTCTTACTTAGTTTCTAACTGTGTTTGCTTTCTACCCAGCATAACATTAGTGATTTTTTTGCCAGATGAGTCTTCATGAGAGCTTTTGTAATTAGCTTGAACTATCATCAGTGGTGTTACTATTATGAGGTCCTAAAGACAGAGATACTGAAGGATGGGTTAATAGCACATAGGATAGAGCACTTGACTAGTAGGCACTAGGTCCTGAGTTCAATTCTCCAGGGCCCTATAAGCCAGGTGTAGTGGTAACCCCTACATCTCGGCAGTGGGGAAGCGGAGGCAGAAGGATTTCTGTGCATCCAAGACTAGCCTGGGCTACAGAGCAAGACCCTGTATCATAAAGAAAAAAAAAAGATACTCATTGACTCTTCTGTGTCTTGTCATGTCCTACTAGAGTGGGTCATAGCAGTGCTTTGCTAATGTTTATTGAATGAATGCAATAAATGCATTGAGTGTCGCAAGTATGGCATTTTGGTCCCAAATTAGAATATATTTTAAAGGTAGAGATGTTGTATATGAAGATGAACGTGGTTAAGAACTTGACCTTAAGGGTCAAAATACCAGTTTTCACATAGTTTTTTTTTTTTTAATCACATTCAATGAGGACAAGTTAGTAAAATGCTTTCTATACTGATATTTTTATCTAAATAATTGTATTATAAAATTTCTCTAAATTATGATTGCAAAATAATAAAAAGGTAATATATACAAGTGCTTAAACCAGTGTTTGACACATGTTTTAGGACCTGCTCCATCTTGGCTGTCATTCGTTCTTTCATCCCTTAGCACTTGAAAGAGTCTGTAGATCAACCTGGCTTTATAACTTTCAGCTCACTTCCTGCAAGATGCATGACTATGGAAATTACTCAACTATTCTGAGCCTGTGTGAAAGAGCCCGTGTTACCAATCAAGAATGCACACCCTGTTATACTTTAGGCGTAGAATACATTGCAGTGAACCCGCGAGTGGTAGTGTCTTCTCTACTTTTTGTTTTGGCTGTATTTTTTTTCTTTTTTTCTTTTTATTTTCCTTTTTTTCCTGCTTTGTTTTCCTGTCAGAAGCAAATTTCAAATTCCGATTATAAAAATGATATTTATGGTAGAGGTATAGCATATTTGTCATTCTTCCCTGTTTTGTTGAATGCTATTTTCCTGGCTTTTCTCAAGTTTTATTCACTTTTTTCTTTCTTTTACTTTTGCTAAATTCCAGGATATTGCAAAGAAATAAATAAGGGGGACCAACTGGATAATGCTCTACACTAATACAGAGTACACGAAGCTCTGATTATTGTCTAAAATAAACAAGCAAAAAGTCACACCTGAGAACACACTGGAGAGTGTGGGTTGTTGCTGTTTTTCATGTATACTGTACTTCATATTACTATAAGTATTTACCTGTTAATTATTTCTTGCTTTCTTTCCTTCTTCCTTTCCTTTCCTTTCTGTCTGTCTGTCTTTATCTTTTATGGCACTGGGAATCAAGCTCAGGACTTTCACACTGATCTACATCCCCAGCCCATTTTTATTTCTGAGGATGATTCAGGGTTTCACTAATATGCCAGGTTACCCAATATGGTTTCAAACTTGTGACCTTCCCGATTCAGCCTCACAGAGAGCTGTGTTTACAGGCGGCTGCACCACTAAGCTTGGTGGGTCACCTGCTTTTATATTCTGTTAACTTAGAATATAATAATGGGTAATAACACTGTTGTATATTTGCCTGTGAAATTAATTAATTGATGGATGTGTATCATATGTTCTCCTAAATCCAAAGTGACTGCTGGGCTCCTGGTAGGACTCATCTCCGCAGGAAAATTGTATGATGAATTTTTAGTATTAGCCAAGACTTTCAGAAATACCAGGCCTAGGAATGTTGTGAGTTCTGAAGACTAAGGATACATCTGCCAACTGCTTTCTAGTTTTCTGAGCACATGGAACAATCACCAATCCATACCATTATTTTCATGGAAATAACTTTAGACCCAGTTACATGAATTTTCGAAAATTCCAAGTAACTTCTCAGTAGAAAGACTTTCATCCAGTGGAGTTTTGGTAATTGTAGATCAGAATTTCATTGGAGGAATATGACAAATACATAAATGGATGCTAAAAAAAGAAAAAGACATTGAGGAGCCATATTGGATGGCAAAGAAAAATAGTGTAAGACATTGGTAACTCATGGTGAAAACCTTTATTCAAGTCCCACAGTAAAAGGAAAAGAAGTTTTCAAATGTACATAAAAAACATTGTATAAAAGGACCATTAGAAAATATTATTAAAATTAGGAGGGATTTCTATTCCCCACTTTGCAGACCAAATGACAATCATTTCTTCATAGTTTTTTCTTTGGCTATCCACAGAGTTTATTGGGGAAGTTTTAACAAGACCTCAGCTACTTTGTAAGGTGTTTTTAACAAAATATGAGAAGGAAAAGAAAAGGAAAAAAGTCCCAGAATTATCTCCATGGCTGTCTATGCTAACCCAGCAGACACGGTCCCTTCTTAAAATGTATACAACCTTCCCTATGACAATTGCCAGTATTCCAGCTCTTAATATCTGCTTTGAAACAATGAGCTTAACTTCAAAGGGTGTTGGGTTGTTTATCTTTAAACAACATTTATTGTTAAGAAGTTGACAATAAATCAACTATTTCTTTTCTTTGAAGCCAAAGAAATTAAAAGATAATACTCCCCAAATTTCTAATTGGTTCCTTAACTTTACTAGACTTTCTTATATGCGACTGTCATTGCATAGAATCTTCTTAGAATTATTTGATCTTTTTTTGGAAAAAAATTGATGTTTAATTTCCAATACGAAGTATAATCACAACTTATTAAGTAGTACTTTAACTTAAATATACCAGACTTATTTTTAACATTATCTTTTAACTTTCAGAAAAAGAAAAAATCCTGTTATCACATGACTCTTAAAAATATTTCCTAGATTTTAAAATTCCTTTACATTATTTATTCTTTGATGTGATTGATAGATTGTGTAATTTTGTGCTCTACATGTTGTTAGTGGATTAAGGTTTATAACTCCTGTAGAAAGAATTCAGAGACCATCATAAAGAATGACCAGTGTCACAAGAAGCCTCATGGCAAGCAGGTGTTGAGGTCAGCAGCAGCTAATTTATTGAAGCAATAAAAGCAGCCCATAGTGGATTGGGTGGTCTCCAGGGAGAAAATGACACCCTGACCTATGGTGTTCTTAGATTTTGTACCCCTTCTGTTAGGTTTCTTGCCTTCTAGTTCTTTGTTCAGAAGTCCTTGGTACTTCCCTCAAGGAGACTCAGTAGATTTTATCAATGCACATGCATGCATTCCCATAATTCATTAAGTTTAAATCAGATGCATTCAATGCAGTCCCTATGTATAAACTCTTAATGTCTCAGGCCCTGAACCGGTCCCCAAACAGGACAGAACTGGACTGCAAAGAACATGTGCCTCTTGGAAGATTTCCATACTATTATATCAGGCAGAGAAACAAGCTATCGATACCTATTTGGCAAAAGCTGGTTAGTTGATTATTGTGTCATTGGATCAGTTGGATTATGTATGACACTATCTGGACTCTGGGATTTTTATAGGGCATGGAATATGTCTTATCAGGCTTGTTGCTTTATTCAATGTTGCGCCCCTTATAAGGTACAGAATGTCTGTGGGCTGGTGGGTTTCTAACTCATGATTTGAGGTACAGAGCATTGAGTATGAAAATGTTAATTGATCATTTCCTATACTGAACTTTATAATCCCCTTTATTTGACCTTCCTGCTCAAATATAATTAACTACCTCTCAACCTTTTGAAATTCTTCCAGTATTTTATATGGTTTGAATCCTATAAAGCCCTGGTAAGATAAACAGGTCAGTCACTATCAATGAAATTGTAGGTGAAAGAAAGAAAATAAACTCAAGAGAAGCTGGGATTTCCAAATGTCACATAGCCAATGAAAGGAGAAGAGTCCTTGAATTTGCATCTTTAGATTTTTATGCTTTCTTCTTTTTAAATCCATATTGTTCTAGAACAAAAATAAAAACAAAATAAAACACGATAGAAGCAAATTTAAGGCAGATACTCTTTTTTTCTTATACTTCCCAGTGGTTTACTTTTCACCGTATAGTCGTTATGTTGGGGAAAATGGCACCATTTCTGATAACTTCATGAACTGCCTCCTCGTAGTCACATGTCCTATGATTTTACAAATTGTTTTTTACTTATAAGGAAAATGAAAAGATTATTCCTAAAAGTGTGGCCCAAGCTGAGGCAGAAGTTATAAATCAAATAGCAATAGGATACAAAATCATCTCTCATTGAGAATAATAAGGGATAAGCTTAATTATTGCAGAATTATCCACTTCAGCAATAAATTGGAAAAATTATAGTTAGAACCAATTTCCTGCTTTCTTGAATACATTATTCTCTTTGAATAGCTTGTTTGGTTCCTAGAAAGGAGAATAAAAGCATGCCGTTCATTTTGTGGTGTGAACATTCAGTAGGTGATGGTGGTAGTTTTCCCTGTGATCCTGGAAGGGTGTGTTTGTCCCCCCAGTGGAAAGCTGTCCCTTCAGGGAACCAGATGTGTTATCTCTTGTAATGAACAGTGGACTTTTTAAAAAATGAGACTGTTTGTACCTAGTTAACAGCAGTATGAAAGGCAATTGAAACAACGTTCAAACAAAGTAAGCCTCGGGCTATTAACAGTAGATTGGAGGTGCAGATGGCTGATATATTATATTTATTAATGATCTGCAAGAGGAAGTAGGTGTAAAGTTGGTAAAGTTTGCTTATTTTAAAAAGTTACTCCCTTGAGTAAATTTTTTTTCAGGGTAGTGAGGAATTTCAGATGGAGTAGTAGGTGTGTTTGCCCTGGATAGTATAACTTACATCAGCCTAAAGTCATGTATGTGGTTGATAAGTACTCTCAGCTTTGTATCTAAACATTTTTAACCTTGTGACAGTTCAATCAAGTATTCTTGGGGATAGAGTACAATAAGTGTTTAAAGTGTGGCAATAATAGAAATGCAAGTATTCTATGAGAAGTTCATAATTCCGGTGACAGCTTTCATGATCCTACCATCCCACTTCTCCAAAGGAGTGCCCTTACCTGAGTAGAATTATCTCAACTGAGAAACTCCAGTGTGTGTGTTTCAAGAGAAGAGAAATAAATAGTTCTTAAAGATGTTGTAAAACAAATACAAATCCTTTGTAAATATTACATTTGCTTGTTAATAGTAAGCATACTTTATGGAGATATGTGCAAAGCCATAAAAATGGGTGATACCAAATTCTTCCTTTTTTTACCTAATTGTACATAATGTTTGGTCAAAACATAACCAATTCAAACTAGAATTAAATTGATAGATTTAAATAAAATATTGTGTGTACTGTACCATAAAATAAAATTAGACCCAGGTATTTACAGTAATGTGCCACATTTTTAAAAAGTATTTGATTAGATGACCAGATATGTTGGAAAATAACAATCAAATGTAACTTTAGCAAAAGTCTCTTTTTATATACATTGCACCAAATTATTATGGTTTGTTAATCCATGATATTTTTAATTGTCATTCCCCTCCTAGGCATTAGATAGTCTTGTCTGGATTGCTTTCTACTGATATATAACCATATATAAAAGCTCAGAATGTTGCTGGAGAGGTTTCTGGGAACCCCTTTTCCTGCTCCTTTGTGCAACAAATAAAAATTGAGTAGGCCATGTGGTTTGTGCGGTAGCTCCTTCAAGTTCTTGGCGACCTAAGTAAGAAATCTGATTAGCCACATAGTCTGAACACTTTATGGGTCTTCTCCAAGCTTCCAAGGACACAAGTTATGGTGGTAAATGATAAAAAAATACCCACTATTAGTCTCACAGCTGCACAAGTTTGTTGAAAGAGGAAGTACATTCCCCTATGGATGTTTTAGTCCTATGATGCCTTCTCAGTGTTGCAAGACCCATTTTGCTCCCAGGGGGGTGGACATAGATGCAGTAGCCCATCCCAAGGATCTTTCAGGAACAGTACCAGGAATTGGGCATCTTAATGGGTCCCAGGAGCAGTTCTGGAAGCTCTGAGCTGCTTAGGTCTGAAAATGTTTGCCTTCTCTCCAAAAACCAATCTATTCTGTTCTTTCATCTGATTAACGTCCTGCTTGCCTTTCAACTAATTCCTTGCCTCAAGATTAAGATTAATTCTATAAGGAATATAAAGGTCCTTGTATGTTTCAGACACTGTTGAATTCGGGTCGTTAAACCGTGAATAGTCTTTAAACCATGAGATGCTTAGACATCATTCAATGCAATAGAGCAAGAAAGGACTCCTATAGACAGAAATAATTGTATGATAATTTGAAACCTTAAGAAAATAGTAGTCAAAGCAAAGATATGTTGAAGGAAGGTTTTTGAGAGGGTAACACTGAAGTTGAAAATTAAAATATGAGCAGATGATTTCAAGTCAAAGAAGATAAATGTGTTCTGTGTGGACTCCATTAGTATCAGAATAATGTATGCTTATATATTCCTGAATAAAATTATACATAGCAGAGAGTAAAGTTCCCCATAGTCTTAGCAAATTAGAGAGGATATTAGACTGATGTATTTATGTATGTATTTGAGAATTTGTATAGGTGTGTGTGTGTGTGTGTGTGTGTGTGTGTGTGTGTGTTCATGAACTAGAGGAGGGGCAGAGAGAGACTTCTAGATATTTAAACAAGAAAAAAAAAAACTTAAAATAGTTTAGCCTCCCCATGATAAAAATCCTTTGCTCTCACCACCTTCTGTATATTTGAAACAAGAGACCTTAATAAGCTCATTCTGTCTGCACTTGACTGCTGTGAAATGGTCTCAGACCTAAATTGTGGGAAATATCAAAAAGCATGTCTGGCTCATTTCAGGATGAAGGTCACATCCATATTAATCGCCCTGGTAGTGAAGCCTTCCTGGAGACCACCTGTCAGAACATCTGCAGCTCTTGCTGCCTCTGCTTCCAACACGGTGCCATTTCCACCCCTGGGCTGACTTCAAAGACCCATCAAGGTTGTTGATGAGGACCTGGAAAGGGACACAGAGAGCTCTACTGGCCCTCACTTGGGTCTCTTGTAGAATTTTAACATGTCCTTCTCTTGGTGTCAAAACACTAGGAAGAGGTCATTTAAATTTGATATTTTCCTTTAGAATATTAACATTTTCTTTATTTACTGTCACAGTACAGTGACAAAGTGGACATTTAAATTTGATATTCTCTATAGTGACTTTAGGACACATATTTATTGGGGAAAATAATTATGTAACTTTCTAGGTTTCCTTCCAATTTTTTATTAATTATAAATCAGCATAATCTGTTTTCTATATAAACAAAATTTTATTTTCTAAATAAAAATAATCATGTGGCCACACAGTGTCTGTGAAGGTTAACCTCATGTGTGGTTACAAAGAAACCCAGGTAGCTGGTAAAGCACTATTTCTGTCTATTGAGGTATGTTTAAGATATATGATAATTATTCACATTTAAAATTTTATAATAAAAGATGCATTTTCACTAATATCCCTTAAAAGATTCCCTCCTACTTCAAACACATGTCATTGTTTTTGTCAATTTCTAGAGCAGTTCTGGAAATCTTTCATGAATGTGTTTATGAGGTGTATCAGAAACACAATGAATGCCATTGTCAAATGCCATCAATAAAAAGGCAGATCCACAGAAAATATTATGCTGTTATTCACTGGATATCTGGCATCGTGACACCCCTGGTTCTTCCTCAATGTCAAAGGAACTAAGAGAAGCAAATATTTTGAATTGATTCAGGACACCTGGGCAAGCCAAGATATTGCAACTAAAGGCTTTCATGAAAGAGGACTTCCAGAGTTATTTCAGGAATGATATGAATGAGGGAATAAGTGTGCTTGAAGCAAGAAGGATTATTTTGAAGAAAAATAATAATAATAGTCTATTACTATAGTAATTTTTTAAAAAAAAACCTTAAATTCACCGGATTTTTTTTATCATATCACATAATACATGAATACTTCTGGAAAATATCGGCATTTGAAGCAGAGAGTTGCATAAGGAAGATGTGCTCTTGCACCACACGGGTAGGCACCATCCAATGGATCGATGAGATCAGCAGAAGAAAGGTGAACTTGCTCATGCTTTCTGTTCTGGTGTGGGAACACCCATCTTCTTTTACCCCTGAGCATCAGACTTTTGCTCTGGGTTTACAAATATTGGCTTCCCTAGTTCTCAGACCTTCTAACTTGGATGAGTCTGGGTCAACAGCCTCCTTAGTTCACTGATGAGCAGAAAGTACGAGGTGGAACTTCTTAGCCTCCACTAATCTGGGAATCTATAGCTATTGTAAATGATTTCTTGTTCATTTGTCTCTTGTGCCTCTGTCTCTCTGTTTGTCCATCCATATAACTATTTTTCTATTATTTTTGTCAGACTGTTTCTCTGAAGATCTTTGACTAATGCAGTGTATTTAGGCTCACTTTCTATATTGTGGCCTTAGACATTAATGAGAAAAAAGAACATATGAGGTTGTTAATGGCTATTAGAATTTGACAACCAGAACCAAAATCAGACCTAATGAGACGAAATATCTTTCAAGTAGAATTTCAGTAAAAATGCTACGTTTCTTAGGTGCAGTCACATCTCATTGATCTGAGTAACAAAGGCCACCAACTCAAAAAAGTCCCTAAGTTTTTTTTAAAGGACTTCTTTCTTTTTTACTTCAAGGCAGTTATGACATTGCTTTCTTTAAAGATAACAGATGCGATTTCATTCATTCTGTACATTTCTGTATTTATAGTAATTCTTAATTCTCATGATAGTTTGTAGAGGTTGTTAATGCAAGTGAGGTGGGAGGGGTAAGGTTTGATGAGGTAAGTATGAAAAGAGGTTTCTAAACTGCAAGTATTTGCCCAATTTTTGGTGTACCAGTGCATACCTCAAGAAAAAATATGTTTTGAAGCAATAATTTCTACTCTTATTTCTCCAATTTTTTGCGGTATTTTTAAAGCAATGAATAATATACATTTGTGGCAGTTCTGGTTAGAGCCTGACTCCCAGGTTCCTTTTCGAGTCTGTCTGCATGACCCCTATCCTGATAGAGGCAGAACACAGCTATAAATATATCATTGCTAAATACAGATCTATTTCTTCAATATTTAATCCTCTTTACCCAAATTTCATACTTTCTATAACTTTTTATAAACCTTGGATCAGCAATTCATATGATCCATATGTGGGTTAGGTGGCTCATTAGCTTGCATGTATCATTTCAGTAAGAAAATAGCTAATGAATAAAAAGGAATGGTATGCTATGTGATGACTGTCAATACTGTAAAGATAAATAAAGGCAAGATGTTAAAAATGAATGCTGATTTCTAGTTTAATCTAAAGAAATGGCTACACTAATCAGGTCATATTTGGACACAGACTTACAAAGGTTCATAAGTGAGTTGATGATAACAGATGAGAATAATTTGTTTGAGAATCCTTAAAAGTGCATACACATACTTCACATTTATTAATCTAGAAGGGTGAAAATACATTTGCTTTCTTTTAAAATACTTAATCCATTGACAACAGGTTAGTTTGCAAAAGTCTGATTTTGCTTTAAGGGGTTTCTAAATCTAAACTATTTATAATTGAAAAAAATCAGCTTTTCTATAGAAGTGTTAAAAGAATTTATTGAGTAACATTACCACCTAATTGCATTTATATTATATGACAATGCTTCTTCTCTGAGTAAGAATCAACATTCTACTTTGCTAAATCAAGATAGATCTTCTTCAACAAAATTTGATATTCCTGGTTTTTTTTACAAGAGTAGAAATCCAGACAGTCAATGTGTTGTGGATAATTTGCTTTATCTTGAAAGCTCTTATATTCACAATAATGATGATGATGATGATGATGATGATGATGATAATAATAATAATAATAATAATAATAAAAGCTTAGTTTCTATTGTAATTTTAGGTACCCACTTCCTCAGATTAATGTCTGCTGCAAAGTCCTGACAGTTATTTATTCCTTTTAACAATAACTGCACGCTATTAGCTGTCCAAGGTTCTGAATACACAGAGTAAACTACCTATACTGGAGATACTGGTCTGGGGCCACAGACCAGTATCAATATTGCTCTTTGACTTGTCAGGAATTGGTACGAGCAGTTGGAAGTGAGTGGTGGGTTATTTTGTGAAATCCTGTCTGTGTTTATAGCTGTTTCCCATCACTGCCATTACTGCCTAAGTGCTGCCTTAATATGGTGTTAAGAGTAGAATAGTATTAAGAATTAGATTTTCACAAGAGCATGAACCCTATTGTGAAGTGTGCATGTAAGAATGTAATGCCTGGTGATCTGAGGCAATGATGCTAGGACTACCCGCCCACACAAACCCCAGTATGGAAAAATTGTTTTCCAAGAAATTCATCATTCATGGTAAAAAATAGACGGTTGTTCCTTCAAGAATCTCATGTCACTGCTGGTCTGATAACAGGAAGAATTCCAGAAGCAATGGAAGTATTGAAAATTGGTTGTAAAACAAGAGAAGGCTGACACTTCATATGCAGACCTGCTACTTGCCTCCTTCTGTGAGGGCAGGTGTGTAACAGGCCATGAACAGGGGCTTAGGGAACATCATCATTAAATTCAGAGTTCGGTGAAGTATTGGTACAGACTTTGTGGCTGAAGGCTTGATGTCAAGTTCTTTAATAAAATACTTTCATCTTTTAATTGAATGATTTAGCTTTGGAAAATTTATTTGGGGTTTTTCTCTATAACAAAGATTTCTCAGGTCCACCCTTATACAGTAGGAGTATGGTAATCTGTAGTTTTAACATGTTTCCCACGTGATACTGTAGCAGGTGGCTAGTAGTCAAAATATATTTGATACTAATAAGGTCTGCAAAATGACAGGGCATAGAGTCAGTAATTAAGCTACTGGGTCAATCCAACAGGACTTTCATGACCAGGGCCACAGAAGTGCAACATCAGAAGCACTCTTGATGCTTTAGGGACATTGGGAAGGTAAAGGTGCAACCTCATCCCTTATTTTTCTTCTCTTTCTTTCTTTCTTTCTTTCTTTCTTTCTTTCTATTTGTAGGTGTGTTAGTTAATTGGTGTCTGCTGGTCCATGTCTGATCACAATCATCTACCTTAGATCTTGTGGGTTCCACTTTGTTTCTTCATTCAGGGCAAACTTCACATCATTTTTCTTTTTCTTAGGGACACATCATCAAAAGAACAAATAAACCTCTTTCTAAAATAAGAAAAAAAAAACAATGTCAGTGAAAAAAACTTAAGTTCAAATTAGGTATAAGATATCTTCATTTTCTTTTTCACTATTAAGAGGCAGGAATTTGTGAAGTACTGGAAAATTCGAAGAAGCTGGCATAATCAAAGCAACAGAAACTTTCAAATATTTCAGAAAAAAATAAAAATATTACCTTGACCAGAGTATGCAGTTTCCTTATAAAATATTCTTTGTTGTCTTCATTAAAATGGAAAAGGTGAGACAAAATAATATTGAAAAAACTTGAAAGCCCTGTGCTGCTCTAAAGTCTCTTTCACAGGTAAACAGTAACTTATTCATAACTTCAAGGATTCTTGTTATCAGACCACAGTGAATTGTTTGTGTAAAAATTGAAATGACAATTACTCTTGGTTTTAGAAATTGAGTATATTTGAAAATGCAGGTGGTTTGTTTTATTGGTCATTTGCCTTTGTATGGTTTGAGGAAAAGGACAAGCCTATTGTTTTTCATCTGTCTTGAGAGGGTGTGATTTCTCAAAACTGATTCATTTCCAGCGTCTTTGTCATGCTTCTATTGCAAGAAACTCTTGAGAGAAATCCTTTTGAAGATGCAGGAAAGAGTGTTGAACACAAATCTACTGACTGTCCAAATGCACGTGGATGTCACCTTTGTACCATCCTGTGTAAAAGGTCAGGTCTATCGATATAACCTAAGCAAATGAATCTTGTTAATAAATTAATGTTGAGACTCATTTTAAGTTGTGCTTATACTTTTGTGTCTAATCATGTCTCAAAATTTGAGAATCTCAAACTTTGTCTGCTCAGGACATCTCATTTCCTGTGTGTTATGGTTAAGAAATGAATCTGAAGATGTCAAGGTGTAGCATCTGGCGTTTCCTATGGGCTTAACAAAATATTCAGCAGGCTGTTTTCAGCAATTTAAAGGGCAGAGTGTTAGTCATTTCATTTCACGAATGCATCACTTGTTCTTTAAGCAGGAATCAAATACGTTCTGTACTCTTTGCTAATCATAAGTTTCACATCTTTCTTTCTTACTCTCTTTTTGATTATGAATTCTTTAGGGATTATGTTTTGCCATTTAGATCATAGATGCTTAAAATAGTTGATGAATGAATGAATAGATGTTATGATAGTGAGTGTATATTGGGATTTTAACGAATACATTTGTTTTTCCATGGCAGGAAGAAAGTAAGGGTAGATTTCATCAGGGTAGGTAAACACAAAATCACCACCCAGGGTGAAATTATGCCTGGTCATGGGACCTGCTTTCATTATCCAGGGAGTAAGAGTGAACAGAATGCATACATAGCCTGTGACATCAGAAGGTTAGAGCTGCTGTCCAAGGTTTCTCACTGAACTCTTTGACCTTGGACAAGCGCTTTGACGACCTTAGTCTTGATTCCTCATTTTAAAACAGATTTCATGTGATGTGAATTGCACAGGCTTTAATGATTACAAAAGGCACATACCGCCCTGTTTGGGTGTTTAAGCCTTGTTTCCCAGATAACCAGCCGCTCTCTGTATCTCGACTTCTGAAAGGAGGGTAATGAGTTTATTTTCAAACTTTGACAAAGTGCTTCCTGAGTATGTGTCTAGAAGCCCAGCAATTCACTCAGGCTTAGCTTACAAAGTGGCAGATCTCTCCCTTTAGGGCAAACACAGAGGCTGCTGTGTTTACAAAACCAAGGAAGGCATATTCTTCTTTCTCCTTTAAAGTTTATTCATGCCTCCATGTGCTCAAGTAGGCGTGACTAAGCTGCGTGGCATGAGGAAGTCTCAGAAAGTAGAAGCTTTTTAATAGCTATAGAACCTAGTTCTAGCAACACAGATTGATTAAAGTGGCACTGTGCTTATGATTTATTTTATGCATATAGAAGTGATTTTTACATACAAAAATGGAAACTCCCCTCTATCAGGCAACATCCAGACACACTTCCACATTATTTCACTGCATAAAATATTGAACTGAGAATTCAAAGCTGTGGATTGAGTTTATATACCTGGCTTAGGTTATTTTTATTGACCTTGAATTTGCCCATGACTGACTATGTGGGAAAAATAAAACACAATAAACACTCAAATGTTTAGTAATTGTCAGATGTGTCCCACTTCCATTTGTGTCATGCACTCCATACAAAAAAAAGAATAATACAAAACACATTGCATTCATGATTGCATTGGCTTTGTCATTAATCTGATATAAATTTCAAAAGCCAAAAGGGAAATATAATTTAAAACATAAACTTGAACATACTTAAAAATCTCAGAAATAAACAGTTACTACAGAAGCCCTGGCTTTTAAAGCCCTTGCCTCAGCCTTCCTTGAAGCTGAGCAAAGGTGGGCAGCTCAAGGTCCTTGTAAAGCCCACTTCATTCCGTAAAGCCCACTTCACTCCCAGCCTCTGTTCCTCAACCATGCCACACACTTTTCTCCATAGTCTCTTTTCTGATTATGTGTCTTTAATTCAGACGGCACGCCTCTTTTACCTATTTATTGATCATACATTTCAGATAATGTCTTGATATTACTTCCTCTAATAATATTCCTCTTATTCCAACTATAGGCTCCTTCACCCCCACATAGGCCACTGGACTTTGTATATATTGTTGTAATTTGTGCTTGAGTAGTTTTTGCTTACTTGTTTCTCTTGCTACTCTTTGAGATCTTCAAGACCAAGGACTAAGTTTTATTTGTAATGTTGTATGTCTTAATAATACCTATATATAGAGATCATCAGTTAATATTCAACATGTGGTATTATATGTCTAATTTTTTAAAAATATGTGTTACAGACTTCAGGCTATGTTCTTGTTTATCTTTGCAGTCCTAGGAAATGAATCAAGAGCCTTCACACTAAGCTATTTCCCCAGGCCATTTTTTTTTTGTTTTGTTTTTTGTTTGTTTGTTTTTGTTTTTAATGTGAAAAGAATCTTAGTCACTTAATTGATCATGATCAACTTGAACTTGCAGTTCTCCTGTATCTACCTCCTAGAGTGTTGTGCTTATGCGCATGTGCCTCAACATCCCTCCATCTTGAGAAAATTTAACCAATTTGAGGCAATAATTTTAGCAAAACTTGGTGCTTTCTCATTTGAAATAAAAATAATAATAATGTCTACCTTTTTGTTTATACTAGTTGAGTACTTGTCACTAAGCCAATGATATATTTTAACATTGCTGAAATAAAACTATCATATATGAGGGCACAGTTTCCACTTCCAAGATGGTGTCTTTAACTTGGTATCTCCTAGAAGGGTAAAATACTGTTCCTGTATGGAGAGAGAGAGAAAGAGAGAGAGAGAGAGAGAGAGAGAGAGAGAGAGACAGACAGACAGACAGACAGAGAGAGAGAGAGATCTCAGCCACGTAAGCTATTTTTTTTTTTTTTTTTGCTAGGCAAACACTTTAACCATTCCTCAAGCCCGTGCATAAGTTTTTTAAAGGATCTCCTAATTTGTAATAAAAGCCTCTTCTCTATTCCATGTGCCAGCCTCCTGCCTAGCTCTTGAGACCTCATGCCCAAGCTCACCTTACACTGAGCTCTTCAACTCACAGAGGCCTCCATCTTGTTTTTCTTATACTCTACCCTTGCGCTTGTCTCAGAGTGTTTGCCCTGGCGGTACTCTCTGCTTTCCAGTCTCTCCCTCCAGATGGTATCACAGCTGGATTTTTACTAATTATTTAGGTCTCAGCAAAGCCATCCGGGCTAACATAAGGAACTTGCTTGCTGGGCATGATGGTTCTTCCTTGTAACTCCAGCACTTTGGGAGGCTGAAGCAGGAGAATCACAAGTTTCAGCCCAGGCTGGGAAATGTAATGACTTAATGAATCCCAGTGTCAAAATAAAAGGTGAAAAAGCCTGGAAATAGGACTCCTAGTCCAATCTGCATTATTGTAAAAAAAAATTCACTAAACTGTGGTACAGCTGCTTTATTCTGTCAGTGAATCAATTTTAAACATTTTTATTTATTTATTTGTATCCAAAATTTTACTATTTCCCCTGTAACAGTCAAAACAATCTCATTGGGCTGGAGACTTTGTCAGTGTCCTTTACTGCTGTAATATCCAAAACTTTTACATGTATATTTCATACCATTTATAAGCAGTTATAGGAAGATGCATTGTTGCTTCCATTCGAAAAAACTCAGGCTGATTGCCATTCCTCTGAGTTAGACTTAAGGAACATTTTCCTCAAAGTCCATGTAATGCTGTATTGAAGAATGCTTTGAAGTCAAAGGTGCTAACCAAAATTTTTGGTTTAACCATTTTTGGGCTTATGTCATGGGATATTTAACTTAGTATCATCATTGAAAAACTTATAAAAATACTAGTGGTGTCTAGTAATTTACTCCCACACTGAGTAAACAATTTAAAGTTAATTTATTTGTACAAATCAAAAGAGAGAGTCAAATGTGCACCATGACCCGTTCTAGGAAGATGATCAGGGAAGGCTCAGAATAGATTTGAGAACACATCACTTACAGATTGAGGCAAGGAATTGTACCAGTGAGAAATCTTAAACTAATAAAAAACAAACATTAGAAATTGAAAAAATTTGCTTGATGCATTAACAGTAAAAAGTATTTTACAGACCATGTTACTACTCTGGATTAGATTAGTGAATTAAAGCAGTAATTTAGGGAAACTGGTAAGAAAGATGACCAAAAATATAAATAAAAAGTCTAATAGACACTTGTCACACCTAATCAATCTTTAGCTTAAATCTGCTCATTTTTTTCTGTAAAACAAACAATAGCTTAAAATTTAGCCTATTCATTTTTTGTTCGTTTTGGTGTGTATTCATACTAATATAGTATTTCATGTTGCTAGCATGTCAATAAGTCATAGGTTTTTTATTTTTCTTGAGACAAGTTCTCAATCTGTAGTTCAGGCCGGCCTGAACTCACTATGGAGCCCACGCTAGCCCTGGACTCTTGGCAATCCTGCTGCCTCAGCCTCGCGAGGGCTGGTATTACAAACTTTTATTACCACACTCAGTGTGTCATATTAAATGATTTAATCATATTAAACATTATTAGTGAATTATAAACTTTAAAATCAACTTTATTATCAAGCATTCACTTGATATTATCCATGTGTAAGAAATGATCTATGGGGTAGCTTTTGCATATGTATAATATGTATACTCAAGCTGAGGACTTTTGTAATATGTGTTTAAATTTAGGTACAGTTATAGTGTTTCTTTGTATCTTGATTATCACATTGTAGAGTACCCATAACTGCAGCTTTACTTTTTAACTCAGATCAGTTATTGTTAAATACATCCTATAAATTGTTTGCATTTGAGGAAAGAACAAGTTACTAACAGGATATGCTTTATATCTTTATTTCTTCATTTCCCCATTATGAAACACAGTGGATAAATGATTAGTAGAAATTGTTGGAAAGAAAATAATTAGATAAAAAATTGGAATAGGAAGTGTCTGGCTAAGAATGAGAGCCATTGGATTTATGCTAAGACTCCTTACGTGCTTGTTATTATATTAGGTGACTCCGGAAATTATTTTATTTTAACTTTTATAGCTCTGTTGACATGAATGTACCTACACAAAACATAGTGTGTGTACAATTTAGAGATAGGGTCCATATGAGGTTGATAGTTTCTCTTTCTTTCTCTCCATCAATCCTTGAAAGAACTCTATTATTTAGGGAATGTACTATTTTATATTTTTTTTCTTAGAAAACTTCCTTTCAGAGCACTACTTATGTAGGGAAATTAAAATTAATCTTAAGATCAATAACTATACCGATTTTATTATAAACATGGAAGGATAGGTTTAAAGTACAGGTGGAAAATGATATTTAGAAGAAAAAAAAACATTGATGAACAAAATCAAGATCACTGGAGGTAACCTTTGATTCCACCCCTGACTTTAGTCAAGTCACTAAATCAGAGGCTTGATATTTTCTTTAAAATAAGAGTCTATTAAATGAAAATAATGAACACATTCTTGTGAAAATTAACTGAAGGAAAGGTAGTTTTAATGAAATATAAATTTATGATTCATTCTAAAGATTTTTTCCAGAAGGAATTCGGGAATATTGTTCTTTTCTTTTTCTTTGTTTGTTTGTTTGTTAGGGAATATTGTGTATTATTTTCTTTCTTTCTTTATTTTTCTTACTTCTGAGAGGTTGAAACTGCCTCGCTACCATCTTCACTCCACACTATATAACAGAAAAAACAGAGTCCAGATCAAAACATTTCTTTTTATGCATCTGAGGTATCATTTATATTCATTAATTTTTATTTCATTCCACTGAAAAGAATTTCGGCATTGATCCACACCAAGTTGCACAAGAGTTTAAGAATTGATAAACTAGAGTGGGCCACGTTCCACTAAGCCTTAACTATTTTGCAGAAGGGGCCAAGGGCTTGGGTGCCAGCCAATAGTTTGTAATTTAAAAAGTTGACAGTATTTTCCTTGTTTTCTGATAAACCCAAAGAATTTCTGGTAGAACTAATGCTAAAACGTTTTCCTTTTTATCTTTCCCCAAAGCTTTCCCTTAGGACAACTTTGGGGAATATAGCTGAATCTTGCAAGAATCTACTATTCAGAATGCTCTTTCCTTATAGTGAAATCCATGAAAATTAAAAAAAATTAGCCAGTTCTCCATCTCTCTACTCAACATCACATGTGAACATTGTGGGTGACTCTTGATATGTGATGTTCCCCAATAAATTTTTCTATAGCTGAAGTTGTAGGGCCAATTCTCTAATCTCATCTGGTCTATTTTAGTATCATTCCTCCCCAAACTCCCAGCACATTTCAGTTCCAGTTGGCCAGTCACTTTCACATGGCCAATTGTTTTGATAGAGCCTGAGCTAATGTTCCTATCCTGTGGGTCAAAACTGCTTCTGACTAAGAATATTATAGCGGAAAACAATAATCTCTAGTTTTCTTTCTGGTTCTCACCCGAATTCTGATCAGATCTAATTTTAACTCTATCAAAGTAATGTATCTTAATGTTGGCCCATATTGATAGGGATATTCGTCAAAAATATTGTAAAATTTTTCCATTTTTGTAATCATTTTATGTATACCCACTATGATTGAATGTTTTAATTTAAGAGTGTATTACAGTCAAAAAATATCTTACCACTAATTACTTTCGAAAAATTTTCTTTCACTGAAAGCATATTTAAGCCATTTTTTTGCCAGTTTTAGAAGTAATTCTTGAAGTTTTCTTTTGTGAGTGGCTTAGCAATGCTGTTGTGACTGCCACACTGTTATGAATTGATTCAAAACATTTACCTTTCACAGCCATTTCAACTTTGTGGAAGAGCCAAAAGTTCCCCAGTGGCAAATCCAGTGGGCAAGGTAGTTGAGGGCACCGTCATGCTTTTCTGAGTCTGTCTTTCTATTGGATGGCACTTGGCAGAAGCAGTCACAGTAATTTTGGTCATACCTGATAAAGACGCAAAAGAACACTTTCAGAACTTCTTGAAAGTCGCAATAAAAATGAGATAACTTGGTCTGAAAAAATTACTTTTTTGAGAGAATGAGCTGACAGTATAACTTGTGCTATAACAATTTATTTACTTAAATATTCATCACATATTTAAATTTAAATTTAAATATTCACCACTTACCTTGAGATGAACTATTCAATTTTATTCTCAGGAATTTTTCTGCTACAAGATTTATTATAATATATGTGACACCTGAAATTCAACCAATAAAGAATTAATTCAATGAAGAAAAGCTTTGCTAACCTCAGAGTTTTCATTTGTACCATGTACATATAAAACAATGTCAGTAGTTTTCTGATTGTCATTTCAGAAATGTTTCTTGCCTAGATATGCATACCATTACGAACCCCCAAAAAGTATCATTGACATCATCCTAACAATCTTTTCACACAATCACGCATATTCTAATGCAGTGAAATCAAACTAATTGTACTCGTAGGCTGTGCTATTTCACTGTGTAGATGAACCATCAGTTATGCAATTAATGTTCCAATAAGGGACTTCTGGATTGGTTCCAGATGTCTTACTCTACCAAGTGTCCATTTATATTTTGTGTATAAATTTTCTTCCACATGAGTGTATATATATTTGAAGATTTTTAGTTTCATTTCATAATTTTGCATTTCCTAATATTTTATTGTTGTTTCAAGATTCAGAGAAAGCATATAAAGTATGATCATGTAATAGAATAAGACACCAGCAAAATATTTTAGATTCAAAGCTACCCATCTACCTATTTCCAAGTATGTATTTTTGTACCTTTGTGTATGGAGTTTTATTCTTTTTTATTTTATTTTATTTTATTTTTTTAAGATTCAGGCTTAGGAAGGAATGTTTCCCTCACAGTACTCTTGGGTAAAACATCCTGTGCGACAGGTTATTCACAGGAAGTTGTGTCCCATTTAAGGTTTCATTTATTGTGAATCCCTTCTCATCTGCCTGCCTCAGAATCCAGTCTCTCTTCAAAAATGACTGTGATAGTAGAAATTTGTCCTTGTCTTATCACTCTCCCTGTCACCTTATTTTTCTCTTTCTCTTTTTTCTTTCTTTTTTGTTTCTTTCTTTCTTTTTCTTTCTTTTTCTTTCTTTCTTTCTCTTCCTTCCTTTTTTCCTTCCTACCTTCCTTCGTTTCTTAATTTGTTTTTCTTTCATTTCTTTTATTCTTTCATTCTATTTAATAAAGAGTAAAAATAAGTTCACTATAGTTCTACCATAAAATATTACATATTTTCTTCTGGAAAGTTTCTCATACTCCTTACTTTGTAGAAATTTTGTAGAAATTACCCAAGCCTTTTTCTTTCATGTACAATATTTGCTTCTCAATTCCTGCAGAATCTGAAAATAAAGGAGATTCTGCAATGAATTTGAAATCAGAAAACCATTTTGGGGGGGTCTAGTAACTTTCTCCACTTTTTAAAAATGAATGTGACCAATGCGATAGATTTCTGTGATTCCCAAAGTAAGAAACAGAAATAATAAATTTCGACTCACATTCTTGTGTATTTTTGTATAGTTCTCTCAAAATTCTCAAATTTGAAAAGTGGAATTCCACCTCATTCTTGTAGTTTAAGATCAACAATGTTTAGAGAGCTATAGAATGAAATGGGTGTGATAGTGAACAATAGTGGGGATAGGGAGGGAGAGGAGGATCGAAGAGTGGGAATGGAAGGGATTGTAGTGTTGATGTGAAACATTGTGCGCACACTACTCAAACTAAAGGTAACCATTGTCTGTCACGTTGTGTAAAATAAAACATTTCTTTATTTAATACTATCAGTGTGTTTACATAGTGATAAGCTTCCTCAGGATTGAATTATTTTGCCTGTGTTGACGAGTTACCTTAGCGGGTCCTCCGCAGTAGAATTGCTATTGTTGCTACCATTGTCTTCATCCGCCTTTGCCGTCTGTTTACCAAAATGATTACATTTTTATAATCTTGCTTTTATTTCTTATATTCTGTTTTATTTCTTTGAAACAAATCCTTTTCTTAGATTAGATTTAGATTTTCTGTATTTAATGACTACTTCTCTCTGATATATTTGTTTTATTTTTTCTCATTAATTGTTATGCTTTGGCTTTCTTGTTCATTAGTGGGATGGTTTTTTTCCAAATTTTTGCCTCTTATTTGCAAAATGTACATTACATATTATTAAATTATGCTGCTGCATTTCTGATAGCTTGAATTATTTCCTTATCTGTAACGATCCCCCTTTATATCTTTAACTCGGTACTATTCTATCTTCATAATTCCTTTGCTTTTTTGTGAAAGATATTATTTCTTGCTAGCAAAAGTGCTTTTTCCAATATACTTAATTTGGATCTCACCTTTTATTTTATTTTTAGAGTGAAATATTGTTTTTAGAAATACATTTTCCCACTAGATTTCCTGGTTATTTTCTTAACTCAATGACTACAACTTTTTTTTATTCTTGAGACACCTTTGGTTTTCTTTTCTTTTTAAAAAAACAGATTTTGATATTTGGGGACATTATTTCTTGGCTAATAATTTACATGTCTCCTTGATCTCCCGTCATTGTCTACTCACATTGGTGTCTTTCTTTCACTTAGATCTATTTATGAAAGGTAAGTTGATTGTGTACGGCTCTGTCCTGAGTTGCAAATACTCCTTTATACCTGTAGTGTAAGTCTAATGACCTAAACTGAATAATTTCTCTTTTGTGTCTTCCTTCTTGTCCACTAAGTGTACAGGAATATACTTCTCTACATACAAAATTTCCGTCACTAGTTTGGTTGTCACATAGTAGTTGCTTTGCTCTGCTGCGAATTCCAGAATACAATACAGTCCTGCCTTGTTGTTTTATACAATGGCTTTATACATTAACAGATGCACATATGCAGATACACTTTTTAAGTGATAGAAGAAAGTACTGCAGATGGAGAAAAGGAAAGCTGGCAGACCTACCCCTTTTGGCGTGATGGGAATGTTATCTGTTGAGGATAGGATTAGTTTGAATGTAACCAGTGTATCTTTGTGCTCTGAATTTACAGGCATGATAGCTTGTTCTTTGGCCATAAGAGAATAGAAACTCTTTGCTACATTTTCTGATCTCCTTTCTCCTCTTCAATTATAGGTCAAATTATGTATTTTGCAGTCTATAATATATGAATATTTTCAAAATCTTCCCTACAGGGAATATAAAAAATGACCATGATTTTCAGGATTATGGAAGATTTCTTTTGCTATTGCCTGCACAATCTGTTGATAAATGTTTGACTCTTATTGTGCATGTAGTGATGACTTGGATCTAGTACCATAGAAACTTTCCTGATATGTGTATCTGGGAAACTTGTTAGTCCTCCGGTACATAAGAACTGGTGGGTCAACTTAACTGTGACATCTTGTTAATAGTCTTAAGTTGGTTTTTAGTATTTTATCTTGCTGTTTAGGATGTTCTGTAGTTCTCCATTTTCTACCATCTAAGATGATTCTTCCACTGAGCTATACCACAATGTTCTGTTATGTTTTCAACATTAATTTTTGCTGCTTGTTCTAATTATCAGGATTCTCTTGCTTTTCATTTCCAGATGTGTCAATTTTTAAATATTTCCCAAGAATTTGTAATATGTGTTCAGATACTGTCTAATGGCTTTTTAAAAAGCCTGCTGTGCCTTTGATTGCTTTACATTTTTATTCTAGGTTTCCTGTTTTGTAGAATTTTTTCTTAATTAGTTTTGTTAGAGCCTTGTTTTTTTATTAGTCTTTCTTGAGTATGTGCTTTTTTATTTGCATACATTCAAATTACTATCTTCTTTCATTTCTTATTTATCTGCTATTTTATCTTATCACACTCTTTTATTTGAAATTGTTCCCTTAAGTGTTTCTTTTGGAGACAACATACTGCGTGTGACCACTGAAGAGATTATGTCAACTCGAGGTGATTAGGAAACACAACCAGAATAGAGCATATAGGTGCGTGTGGGTGATGTATTGGCCAAAGAATGGGGGAACACTCACTCCAGATGTGGGAGGCCCAACTGGGAGCTCCAACTGTATGAAAGAAAGGAAGAAGAAAGATTGTAACAGCTTTTTCTTCTGGCGAAGCTCTTGCATTCCCAATTGTCTACAGATGCTGACTTGCTTGCTGTACACCACAGATCTTCACAGATTCTCTCCAGTCTCAGCATGCACTTTTCGACCCTTTTCCTGTCTTCAGATTCTGATCTCCTATTGTTCTTCCAATAACCAAGGTCTGCAGCAGACTTCCACTGGCTGTCCTGCAGTCCCAGGTAGGTGTTCTGCTTTGCTGCTGACCAGCCATTGGACACTCCAGCTCTCACGCATGCAGGCCACCCTCTTGGACTATGTCCTCAGCCTTGGCCTTTCAAATAAATCCCTCATCCCTATAATTTCTGTCAGTTCTGCCTTTTGGAGAACCCAAACTAATACACTGCTTGGTCTTGCTTATCTTTAAATTTACTCTGAGTTCATGTGCCTTTTAGTCAGAAAGATTAGTCTATTCAGTGTCGTTATTAATTATTTATTAGAATTTTCACTCATATTGGATCTTAATTTAACATGCTTTCTTTTCTTCTCGTTTGACCATTTTCATTATAAATATCAAATAAATATACTGTATTTTTTTCTCCTTGAAAAATTCTTGGCTGTTTTTTATTCTCGTATAATAAGGAATGTTAGGTAAGGCACAAAACCTTGTATGGAAATGTATTCCTCTCATGGAATTGCTGGGCAGAAAGAATAACTTTTCCTACACATTGAGTATTTCTACTTGTGTTCCTCTCCTAAACCATTCATTATTTATTCTAGAATAAACCCTTTCACCTACATGTTTGCAAAACTTTTGGCCAGAATGTTGTTGTTTGTTATTATTTCAAGCATTTTATTCAGGCAGGGGGTGTCACCTAATGTCAAGTTGTGAAACTACATTTTCTGGCTAGTTGGTAAGTCATGAACCAGCACGAGCCCACAGCTTCTCACCTGTTGGAATGGACTAGCATCCATTCTCAACCTTCTCACCTGCTTCTTTTAACGTGCCTGATATTTCTCTTGTTGCTTCTGCCCAATCCTTGTATCTGATAGAATGAACACTTGTGCTGGGGGCCAGGGCAAGCTGCCAATGTTTCTGATTTGCGACTTTGATCTCTGGTGTCATTATTTCTCCATATTCCTGATGCTATAATCTACTTATTATGAACTGAATGGTCACACTTAGTGGCAAAAATGCCTAATGTATAGGACACAATGCAGAACATCTCCAAATTGTGTACTTAAATTCTAAATGACCCAAAACTCTGCAAGGAACAAACAGAGATGTAGTTAAAAAGCCTGTACTCCAACCAGTCAATTGTTGTGTTGGACGTGTTCTCATGCCTTTTTGAGTACCTGCTGTAATTTAGTTTCAAGTCTTTGACTTACTTTCTTCTGCTAGGAGGTATGCTCCTTAGTGGAAAAATAGATCAGTTCTCAGATACACGTGTAATACATTGAGAAATTCCCAACACAGAGTTCATTGAATGACTTGTTTACTGAACACCTCCAGGAAGTCAAATGGAAAAGTACTCATGACAAGCAATTGTTAATTTTTTTATGGAAAGCTCTGAAATGAAGAGCTTTATTTTTCAAAGGTATAATTTTGAGAGCTGCAGTATATTCTCTTAATTTTTATTTACATGACTTATACCACTTAAGAAAGTACCACAAGCATACACTTATTTATCTTTCTTGCTAAAGCCATATCTGAAAATCATGCTGTTAAGAATGGTACTTACTTACCTTTACTATCTGATGTCCTATGGGGATACACTAAGCCTGGAAAAAAATAAGTAGAAAAAAAAATACAAACAGGTCTAACATACACTATATTTGATAGAAAAATTAAATGTACTCTTTAATAAAATTTAAAAATACAGGAGAGAATCATCATTTCCAAAGATGAGAAAAGCTATAAAGAGTAACAGGCGTGCAATATTCAGAAATATTATACTCATCTTAGTCTAATTAACCAAGGACGGGGAAGAAATAAGAACTTTAAATTTGCTAGTTTAAACTTGGCAATTCGTAATGTGAATTTGGGTTAAATATATTCTGAAAGTAGAGCAAATTGATATTTCCAGGTCTATATTTTATTATTGTTTATACAACAAAAATAATAGCTTTCTTCACTTTCAGAAGATCTAAGGAAAGTAAAGCTTCCAGAAAGCTGCATTTGCCTAAAGCTTAAGGAATCACTTGGTATATAACTAAATGCATTTGGTAAAATAACAAATATCACAAATTCAGTTCTGTATCAACTGGAACTTTATGTTCCAGTAACACCCAACCTGTTTACAGTTAGCTCCAATAACTAACACAATGTTATAATCAGTATTTACTAGAAATTCTGACAGCGATAGTAATAATAGGTTCCAGATTGGAGGGCCAATTTTTAAGTAAGTAATCGGTCACTTCCCAATCTATGTTTAAAAAGCGTAACCAGTTTGATTATCCATAAGATAAGTAAATCTTCTAGATGCATCTTTAGTTGTGTTAAAGTTATGATTTTGTTTGAGTGAAGAATGGTGAGGTTTTAGGAAGAATGAAAAAAATTAAAGATGACAGCTAGCCTGCAGGAGGAGCGTGTGGGAGCAGGCATGATATTGTAATTCACACTTCTCATCTTAAAGCGTCAACCCTGTAAGAGTCCACTAAAATCTAAAGGGAGGGTGCTATGTCATAGATTTTTTTAACACTATATTCTCCAATTGCCATCACATAAATTTCATTCCTTATTTTGCCTCTTTCATTCATACTTGCAAGTGATAAATGTCCATGTTTTACATTTTATATTTGGATTATCTATTTGTATTCAGTTTTATATGTGAAAAAAGAATATGTGTATAGAATAATGGAGCTGATGATACTGAATTTTGTTTTGTTATTGAGCATCTATGTACAAGAAGGTTATCTGAGTTTTAACTCATTCACATGGGACATGTTGCTAAGAGGAAAGCTAACAGGGAAAATCCTATGCCTTCATGAAATCTATTTCACTGGAAACCTATTGTATAGCAATAATATGGAATTTTCTTATTTTCTGCTGAAGTTAGATGAGATTTACTGTATACAGCTAATGAATTTGTGTGAATTGAAAACATAAATGAAGAAGTTTTTACAAGATGTGATTTAAGCATACCTAGAGAAGTGATCAGTGTCTTGCTACTATTATGGATATTTTATAAATAAAACAAGCATGTTCAGAAGAACATACTTTTATGCTACTTAAAAGGTTAGCTGCAAAAATGAAGTAGTGTCTATGGGCTAGTTCCACAACCTGAAATGGTTGTTGGTTTAAGGAATAAGGAAGATGAAAAACTATACCTTAAAACGGAAGGAAAAAAAACATCATCACTGTTCATTAATCTATGGATGCAATCACCTTCTCTTTTTTGCTTCATCTATACCATATACAGTAAAACACATAAACACATCACTTTCTAAATTATAGTGTTGTATTTAAAGTACTACATATATGTTTTTAATGACTTTTATATGTGTTTCCTTGTACAGTTTAATGATATATTGGGCTTTGTATGCCAGGAAAGGAATGAATTTAAAGACAATAGAGTGTGCTCTAGCTGCAAGAATGTCCATATTAGAAATGGGTCAGTTAGCACAGAAAACAACCTGTCTTTAGCAAAAGAACTACAAGGGTAATATATTCTTGCCTTATTATTTAAACTCAGCTTAAGCTTATGTGTTCTGCTAGCAACTGAGTCAAACCAATCTACTCCAAACCTTTTTAAAGTAATTACCTTTATCTTCTTTTCTGAGATCACGTACTACTCATCCTTCACGTGAATGGTTGCCTAGCTACACTTTAATGGTGCCTGCTTTAAATAGTCAGAAAGACTGGGATCAAATCTTATTTTATCTTGTATATTTTTGCAATCTAGCTAAAGCTCCAGCATAGTAATGCATTAAGCTATGCCATGGATTTACTCTTGTACACGAAATAGTTCACCAGAAACCAAGGAAATGTTGCCTATTGCAAGAATTTACCAGTTTGTTTCAAATCCAACATAATATTTCCCAAGAACAACTTCACTGAAGAGAAAAATTATACATAAAAGCAGAACTTCACCAATGAGGAAAGAAAATGCCTAAAACTGATATCTTTGCCTTGAGGAGATAACATATACTATCATCTAATAAGAGACATATTCTCTTTGAGCTCTTTTCCAGCCACAGTGTGCATCCCAAGTTTTATGAAATTTTATTAAGTCATATAAAAGTACTAAAATGTGCATTTTGCTGGTTTCAGAAAAAATATATTTTCGTGAGCACAAGTGATATATACATTTAATTAGAACTTTGCACCACATTTGTGTTGCTAATGAACATATAAGTAGTGAAGATTAGTGTTCTATGGAAAAATTTAAATTAACTTTAGGTTGACTGAGTACACAATTCCTCAAGATAGACTCAGTTGGCACGTGCTTTGGTCGCACCTTACGTAAAATCCTCCTTCAAATATACTTTTATATCACAGAGGTTAACATTTATGGTGATTTCCAATGATCCACACTGCTTGGTGTGTCTGCTCATCAACAGTGGCATCATCCTTTTGAATGTGGATGGGATCTTGACTTGCGTTTATCAAATTTAATAGGGCGAAGGTGATGACAGGTTCTTCATGCAACACTTCAGATAACACCCTTCTTACAGGCTTTATGAAGGAAGAAGGATGCTGAGGAAGCATGCTTAGCCAGGCTATGCAGGTAGTTTCTGGTAGCAGCGGGTAGGCCTGGGGACCTGACAGCCGCTACAGTCTGCAGAAAGCGAACACTTTCTCTCCCCTCCCCCATTTTATTCATATGCATAAGTGCAAAATTTAAGGTTTACAATGAAGTTGAGCATTTTGTGCACCTACATATCTTGTCAAGGTGACAAGTACTTTCCCACCCACTTTCCCTTTGTCCCTCCCTATCCCCACCTCTCCTTCCCTCCCCACCCTACCCCCATGTTTCACTTTGTTTTTCCATTTTAAGTTCCATGATATAGTTATGATCTGGGTCTCTCTAGCTATAAGAGAAATGCAAATCAAAACAACACTAAGATACCATCTCACTGCAGAGAGAATGGCCTATATCAACAAGTCAGATAATAATCAGTGCTGGCAAGGCTGTGGTGAGAAAGGAACCCTTCTACAGTGCTGGTGGGAATGTAAGTTTGTACAACCACTCTGGAAAGCAGTATGAAGATTTCTCAAAAGACTAGAAATAAACATCCCCTTTGATCCAGCGATACCCCTCCTGGGAATATATCCAAAAGAGGTCAAAACAACACGTAACAGAGATATATGTATACCCATGTTCATAGCAGCACAACTAACAATAGCTAAAATATGGAAGTCACCAAAATAGCCATCAACAGACCAATGGATACACAAACTGGTATTTATACACAATGGAATACTATGCATCTGTAAAGTCCAACAGAGTTGAGGCTTTTACAGGCAAATGGAAGGAGCTTGAGAATGTCATGCTCAGTGAAGTGAACACTTTCAATCATGTGAAAATAAACTTGGGTGAGCTTGGAAAGGGGTAATTTCCTGTCTAACTTCCAGAGAAGAGTGCAGCCTAGCTAAAATCCTGATTAAAAATTTGTGTAATTGTGAACAAGACATTAAATTAAGCCATGCCAGACTCCTAAACCATTGAAAACATAAAATAATAATTGTTTTGAAAGCCCTTCAATCCTTAAAGTGGCTACAACTTGATCCACATCAATAGAAAAGTAATGAAATTCCCAAGTTATCGTTACGTACCTTTGACTCTAAAGAGTTCACAGAAAATGTGGAAGTAGCGAATAATAGAATATGGAATTAAGTTGTAATCACAGTGTACAGGGGCCACTCTAAACAGATGTAAATCTGTTTGTGTTAGATAAGCAAGCCTGGAATTCAATATATTCACGTACATTGCAAAGTAAAACATTTCTGTATGTAATATTTTGGGAATAGTGAATAGTTTGCTCCAATCCAAAGAGTGTTGTTTTTTTTTTTTGATGGAAACTCTCCTCTCCCCCCCAAAAAAAGTATGAAATCATTACAGATTCCCAGTTGTTTTCAAATTAAGTTTAGTGACGCCTCCAGTAAGCTAACTTAATTATTTTATTTTCCGCATAAATTATAAATCTGTATTTTCTAGTTAAAAAAAGAATTTGGGCAGTAAAAGCAGAAGAAAAACCCAACCGTGTAAGAATCTCTCAGTCACACACCACACAGAGCATTAACACATATGAGACAAACGGCTGCCAAAGGAGTCTTGGAAACCCAGGCAAACGATGTTTGCAGAGAGAAAACAAAATTAGTCGCTGACAGAATCCCACTATGAAATCGTACTCTTGGCCATCACCTTCTACCAGTGGCATATAGAAGAAAATGAATAATGCATATGGGTCTATGCAGATATATAAGTACAGAATTACCTAACATGACTAATATCATAGGTACAGATTAGCTCTAAACTGTATGTGGAAACTTCTCAAAAATTTGTCTTTATGTTTTCTTTTTTATAATTTTAAAGTTTTGGAACTGTTTTATATGGAGATCCTATGTACTATAGGTTCTGACTCATATGACTGCAATATATGTACTGAAACTAGACAAAGAATATGAAAATATTTCTAGTTAGATGTATATATTGTTCAGATTTTAAAGCCTTTTCCATTACTACCTTCTCAGCTTCCTAGGAGTTAATCCAGGACATAACAGTGCATTTACTCATCATTTTTCCGTATTTTTATTTTTGTGAAAATGTCTCTCTCCAGTTATTCTTCATAGCACTGACACATTGGAGAGCCGCAGATCACATATGTTTTAGAATGTCACTCACTCTGGGTTTGCTTGCTGCTAATGATTAACTAACTGGGGTTTTGGAGTCATTAAAATCCCTTCTCTTTTCATCACATTAACATTATATGATTTTAATCATATGACTAATTGCTGATTAATTATACTTTACTCAAGTGGTTAAGGTGGCTTCTGCCAGGTTATCTCACTTCAAAGTTACAATGTTTCCTGCCTTTGCATGTTCTATCTGTTAGAATCAAATCATTTATTCTACATTCAAGGGAAGGAAAATTAGGTTTCAATTCTTTGGTGAGAAAAAATAATGAATTTTTAAAAATATGAATTGGTTAAAAAACAGAGCAATTAAAATATTTGCTAAGAGATATTTTGAGGCAATAAAATTATTTTTATTCTCAACATTTGCCTGCTAATTATGTCATTCATCATTGGAACTTGCCTGCAGTCGTTATGACTGTCATTTGATGGTGATTTTATGCTTCCCTTATTTCTCCCATATTTGTTATTTGGAATTTATGTGTTAAAAAAGTTTTTCTTTTTCTCACTTATTTTTTGACTTAATCAGTTACTTATGTCAGCATGCATTCATGGATATTTGTTATTCTTTGAGTTTTACATATGGTCCTCAATTTGTGATGAGGTTACATTCACTAAACTAACTGTAACTGGAAAACATCAATAGTTGAAAAGGAATTTGTTGTGGCTTGGATCTGGAATGTTCCCCAGAGCTCCGAGTATTTGGATGTTGTGGAATACCTATGGATTCCACGTGCTATTTGGAGGCGGGACCCGGTCGGAAGCATTGAATCACATGACTTGAAGGGGTGGGACACTGGGCTTGAACTGGAAGGTGTATGCTAACTCCATTCTTCCTCTCAGCTCAGTTGTCTTCCTGTCCACCATGCCATAAACTGCTCTCCAGCTGCTCTCTGTCATGTGCTTCTGCCATTGATGGCAGCCCACAAATGCGCTAAGACCTTCTGATATTGTGAGCTAAAATGCATCTTCCCCCTCTTAAGTTGTGAGTATTGAGTATGGAGACTCAGCAATGATAGAGTAACTAAGAGAGCATTTAATAGACCTAGCCCACGAAGCACCACAAGTTTGTAACACAAGGGTTGAATATCGGTTGTTTAATGATTTATTTGATGCCAGTGCCAGTATTCTGAAAGATGTTCTGGCATAAATGTCTGAAAATAAGTGAAAGTTCAAAATTCAAATTACAGTTTCTAAAAAACGTGTTTTACTTTTCTAACATCATAATGTGAAAGACTCATTATGCTGACCATGTCTGTAAAATGGGAATTATTTGTAATTACATAGCATAAGAGTTCTTTTCGCTTTTCAGCTTAGAACATTGAGAGCTGTTTCTTGTGGGGTTTTGTGCACTCTTTGCCATATACTCAGATTTTCTTTTTCCTTCCAAGAAATTCTTCATTCTCTTTATTTTTGAGATGAGTTGTTTGTATTATATTTTCTCAGCCACAGCTCTAGCACCAGTCATTGATCTAAAAAGCTCAAATCAACTCATTGGAGTTTGGAATTTAGAAGTCAAACTTTTTGCACTGAATTAACTAGCAAATATGTCTATTGTCTCTCACACACATACACCATGCATACACACATAAATAATTCCTATATTTCTATATGCACATGTATATATTTTAAATCTAACATATTTGAAATTAATTAGTCATATTAATGTTCATTTATGTCTTGCTCTGATCACTTACGTATTTGAAAGTAATTCTTTTGTGTGAAAATGAGAAAATTTCCTTTATTGCCAGTAATTTAGGTATTTGTCTCAACAGTACGCATTCATACACACCAATTTAAGATTTGTTAAATGAGCTTCTCTGATAAATTTACCAACTACAATATATTATTATCATACACTTTTTTACAGTTTTTTTACAAATTTTTGTTTAATTTTTCTGAAGCCTTTATTATTTAATTAAAATATTGTTTTGGAAAGTTGCTTCGCCACACACACGGTAGTCACAGCACACGTGACAGTCCAGCTCTGCTTGTAATCATGTTGAAGCTTTGGTTGATTTCTAAAGTTAAAGCAATATTTTGGGGTTGATATGTTCCTTTGACTAGAAATAGAGAAAATTACAAGATTGTGATTTTTTTTGTGCATCTCATCGGTATGTATATATTTTGCAGCTGTCGAAAACTATATAAAAACTTCAACTAGATCACATAGAAACTTTTTATTAAAAAGTAATAACTGTCTCTGCTACATCAAGATATGCCCCATCAGATATGTAAATCCTAGTATGTTTAATATTTATCACCAGCCATGTGTACACTGTGCATTAGTTCCTAGAGATAAATTTATAAATTATTGATCCAGTTGATTGCAATATGGGCCATGAATATAGGAGCAGAGAAAACAGAAATGGTGAAGTATGAGCTAGCTCAAAGAAGAATTTGACTTTTAGAGTTCTGCTTTGTGTATTAAAATGCACAGGCAAACACAATTTTCATGACACAGTAAGGTTTGGGCCCCAAATAAAATATAAGATAATCTCACACATATCACAAACTTAATATATTTCCTGAGACTCTTCTGTTATTGTCTATTCTTTTGTAAATATTTTCTGGCTCATAGTTTGTAACAACCTTATGCCTAATTAAAGTAACTTTTCTACTTAAGAATTATTCAGGGAATTATTGCCTTTGACTCGTGCCTTCTCAATTCTTCCCCAAAACCTACCAAACAAAAAACAAAATAAATAAAACAATAGCCCCAAATGGATCCCCCTACCCCCATCAAATGAAAATCAAAACAAACAGAAACTTGATTCTAGCCAGTATTATTTTTAGAAATGAGTATTCCTAGTGGTTTTGGTAAAGTAAATCATAAGCAAATTCAGCAACACAACGTGCAGTTACACTCACATTTATATATTCCACTCAAATAACTGCATGTCAGTTCTTTTAAAAATATACCGTGTCTTATTCACACTCCTATAGATCTTTGTGGCTCTGTTGTCATGGATACATACCTTTGTTTGTTTGAGAGTGCTTTCAAATGTGTGCATTTGAATCTTTGCTTGCCATATGTGTATGATGTTGTAGGTATTTTACAGAAGTAAATAAAATTAAGCAACTATGCAATTTATGCCAAAAGAATAAACACATTTGCCTGCATGCATTTTAATAAATCAGTACTTACTGATATTTACAGTACAAGAGGCTGAGCACTGTATTATTCAAGGAGGAATGTGCTTCACAAGACTTCGCCTTTGCCTGTAAGATTATATTACATCAAGTGTAGAAATTCATCAAACCTTAGAAAAATAAAATAAAATAGGACACCCTGCCTACTTAAATATAATATTCATTTCTCTCAAGTGAGTGTTTCTATTATAAAAATTCAGCAGCATAGGTATTTTGCCCTCCAGATAGCCAAGGACTCATCTCTCACAGGCCTTATATTTTTCTCTCTCTTACGTGCCATGATAACATCATCTTGATGTGTTAGTTGATGCCATGAAAAAGTACAGGTGACAATCGGCAGATGCTAAGAGAGCAAAGCTTAAATATATATATATATATATTTTTTTTTTCTCATCTGAAAGTCACTGACACAAAGGAAAAGATGAACAAAGGACTATGAAATTATGCGCTGTATGAGCGCTTCCAGAAATTATAAGTTACTTTGTTCAAAAGCAGAAGCTCAAAGTTTAATGTCTCCCCCTGTTGAGAGGTAATATAATCTAGATGTTTGGTTTAGGCTTATATTGATAAATGTATGAATCAAAGTTTAAGCTGACACAACCTGAAACTTATGTTCAATGCTTTTCAAACACCAGAATCTTTTAAGGCCATTATTAGTAAATGAACATTCGTGATAATGAGTTTATTATGGATTTCTCTCTGTTTTAATGCATTTGTAATTGTACACTTTAAAATAAAAATAAATAAAATGAGCTATGAAAATTCCAAGTGGTTAGAAAAGGTCGCTACTGTTTTGATAATTGTGAATGAAGTGTTATATACTTACAGAGCAAGAAAGCTTATCAAAATCATTATTAATGAAAATTACCTAGGGACATGTTTTTCAACTTTTGTAAATACAATCTTATTCAGCGAGTAGTTCATCTAGCTGGATAAATCGGAAATCTATATAGAAAAATAAGATTGACAGCAATATGTGTCCCATGGATATTTTGTGGGAGTGTTGTAGTCCAGCAACAAAAATTTGACTAATAACACCTGTGTGTTTTAGTGTTATTTACAGAAACCAATATATGAAAAAAACCTAAGTGTCCATACATGAATAAATAAATAAAACATGGTACATACACAATAAAGCTAAATGTCCATCCATGGATAAATAAAACATGGTAATGCACAATATGGGCTTTAAGAAGAAAATTCCACAATAGAGGACATTATACTAAATGAAATAACCTTGGCACATAAAGAGAAACCAAGGGTGTATGTTAACCAAAGTGCACAAAGTTTCAGTTATCCTAAAGGAGTAAATTTTAATAATCTATTGCAATGCATTGTGGCCACAGCTATTCATAAACTACAGCATATTTTGAAATTGTTGTAATGTCTTTTTAATATTTTCAACATACATATTGATAAATTGATGACATCATAGAAACATTAAATAGTTTGATTGAATTTATTGTATGTCAAAAATATACACAATGATTTTCTACCTAAAAGTAAAACTATAAATAAGTAAAGAAGTCAAGTAGGAGAAACGATGGCAGATGGATTTGTGAAAAGAGAAATGGGACATTGGAGGGGGTAGAGGATGGGAAAGGGGGAAGGGCAGGAACAGCGATGATGTTGCAACATCTATGTGTACAAATTCGAGTTGAATGTAACTGTGTATTATGAATTCATACTAAAAAGAATAATTTTTCTTGAGAAAAATAACTCATTTAGTGATGCTACTGTGCAGTAGATATAAGCATGACTCGAGTGCTTGGAATCTATCTGCTTTAAATTCTTGCTGACCTTACACATTTTTAGAGTTACATGAAAAAATTGTTTTAACCAAACTTCTAAACATTTATTAGATAACTTATATTTTTGTTTGAACATTAATATTTCCTACCACTTAAAAAGGGTCATATCTGGTAGTAATTATGAATAAGTGTGAATATATAATTATGTTAAATGATGACATATATCCCATGAAAAGTGGACAGCTTGGTGAAGTGGCACATGTCTACTCTAATCCCAGCACTCAGAGAGGAGAAGGTGATCATAAGTTTAAGCCTACCCAGGCAAAAAGCTGGCTTAGTGACGCCCTGTCTCAAAAGTAAAGATTTAGAAAGTTAAAAATTGTCAGGAACTGTAGCTCAGAATAAAGGCTGTGAGTTCAACCCTTAATTGCACACATGCCAACGGTAAATATAAATATTTTCCTATAACAGTGCGTAATAACTTTCTAGAGGAGGAGGAAAAACCTTGTAAGAAACCCATGTCTTTAAGCAAAACTATGCGATTACTCAAGAATAGCACTTCTACTGCTACATCGTTTCAGAGCATATGATTACCCTAGAAAACAGGAAGAAACAATACAGCTCTTTGAAAAATGGCCAATTGGATGTCATGTGATTGATAATTTAGACAGCCCACAGATGGCACAGGATGATGAGGAACCTTGCTATGTAGGACACTTTATCTGTAGTATTATGTTCATTACAAGAGCTGAGATTATATGATGCTCTCATATATTACTCAGAATATTAACACCACCATCAAAATCTTTAGTGAAAAGTTATCTGTAATTCTTATTTCATTTACATCTTACAGATTGTTGTATAAAAATTGAATGTAGTAAGTTGGCATCATATTTCCTAAGTTATATTTTGAAAACATTAGGATTAAAAATATTAAATATGTTACTGTGCTACATGTGATTTACTAAATACTCTGAAGAAGTATCCGTTTTGGAGTCACTTGGGGATAATTTGTTACATTGAGTGACACTGAGAAATTTGCTTCTTATTTGAATCTTCAGACCAATAAAAGTAGTGACTAAGAATTTAATCATGAGGAACAATAAGTTGGCACACACTGGTAAGATACTGGGGGGTATGTAGCTCAATAACGCTGTGTTTGGACTGCCTTGCCTTAACCATGAAAGGGAAAATGTTGGCTCCTAAGGAAAGCCAAGAAGTCTAATCTGTTCTCTTAGAGGAAACTCTTGCCGTAGTTACAAATGGGATCAATTTTCATAAATTCAGAGCTTAGTATAGAGTATTCATTGAACAAATATTAACCATTAATTTTATCGATGAGTTGGGGTAATGAGTTGCAGTTCTTAGAAATGGAATGCTGTAAGAAAAAAGAAAAAGAAGGCAAGCACATATAACTCTGGCAAATAATAACTCCTCCATAAATAGCAGTGACTATCAGCACTATTTCTATTAAAGTGGATTTTTCTTACATAGCTGACTTGTAAATTTATAAAAACAGAAATTTCCCAATTTATTTAAAGTACATTTTGAGACTAAATATGATGATATTTTAAGCAACAATCTACACTTTTCAGAGGTCGTCCTGACAAATATAATTTAAGAAAAAACTAAAACCCAAAATTTAAATATTTGAAAGAATTATGAAGAAACCCTTTTTTTAGATAGGTGAATGAATTGTTTTCAGTGGTCAGTCTATTACAACATTGTTTAATACATAATGTTTTAGTCTCATTAACAACTCATAATTGATTAGGTTTTATTTTTAAAAAAATGGATATCACAAAAATTGCCATTAACATAGCCTACTTTTGGCATTTCATGTTTTTTTCTGTGTAAGTTTTCTAACATTATATTGCAAAACATTAATCCAAAATACACACAGCTCATAAGCTATGTGACATTACATTTTTTATGGTGCAGTAGTTTTGACCTTTGGAGAATATAAGATATTCAGAGATAACATGATCTTTATCTGCTCAGCAAGGCACATTGATATATTCACTCATTTCAACTTACAGTCAATGATAATGAGGTATGTTTCATCTTGTACTTTTTAAAAATATGTTTTTTTTTCTAAGAAGATTAACCAGCAATTTTTGTTTTAGTCAGCTCAGGCAACTGTATCATAGTGCCCTAGGCTGGGTAGCTTAAAAAGAAGATATTTATATAGCAGTTTTAAAAGTTGGAATTTTGGGATCAAGGCTTTTGCCAGTTTGTTCTGAGTGGCTTCCTTTGTAACTTGCATGTGTCTCCCTGTCTTACATCACAGGCTGTCCATGTCATCTGTCCTCATTGCCTGTTTGAGAAAAGAAGGTGGGGGAGAGTGTGAGAGAGAGAGAGAGAGAGAGAGAGAGAGAGAGAGAGAGAGAGAGAGAGAGAGAGAGAGGATGATCTTCCCTTTCCTATAAAGCCACATTCCTGTCAGATTATGACATATGTAACTTCATTTGAACTTAATTGCCTCCACAAAGTTTCATCTTAAGTTAATTACAGTCACATCAGGAATTATTTGGGGAAAAACAATTCAGTTCCTTGCAGTAGTCATTTGGGACTCGCCAAATTTACTATAATGCAGATTGTAGTTACAATTGTTAAAAAACTAAATTGTATATAATATATACCTTTGCTTATGTGATGATAAGCATTTTCTGTGTTTAAATGTAATTCTACATGCTATAGTTTATCCTACAGAGAAGACATCCTTCACTGATGCTTTTATTTTCCACTGTTTACTTAACAGCATTGACATCTATCACAAGTGAAAAAGAAATCTCTAATTAAATCTTAAAGAAACCTTACATTTTTGCCTTTTATAGGATATTAAGTACATAGAATTATATAATGTATAGTCTTTTATGTATGTTTTCTTTCACCAAACATAATGCTAAGAGAATTGCCTGTTTTGATTATGTATCAACAGATTGTGTCTTTCTATTGAGAAGTAATGTTTCATTACATAGATTTATCACAATTTGTTCAGTCACTTAGGATCTAATGAGCATATGATGTTAATTCTTTCCAGTATTTGGGGAACTGATGATTAGAACTGCTTATATACCTTACATTTAAATTTTTATACAGAATTTTGTTTCTCTTAGGCAATATTAGATACAGAAACTCTGGGGCCTTTCATAAAGCTTTTTTTTAATTTTTAAGTTACTAAATCATAGGGGTTCTTAGTTTTCATTTTGTAATAGTGATCCGTATTTTTAAATTCAATTCAGTAAATTTAAAGGTCTTTTTACAAAGATTCACTCTGGGCTTGTTTGCCTGTAGTAAATGATTATACTGTTTTGATGTTTATTAAAAAAAAAAAAACCAACAGATTTCCAGGGTTTCCTTTGACAATACATATGATCCTATGATTGTGGCTGTCTGATAGAAAAGAGTTTTATTTTTCTTTGTTTATGGTTATCTGTAGATGTTTTGGGGAATAAAATATTTCTCTTCTTAAGGACCACTATAATCACTTTTTAGTCAACCTTTATTTTTAGTCACAGAATTAAACTCTGGTCCTTGACTCAGCTTTATGAATCTTTTCTAAAGAAAATCAGAGGAGAATTGAATTTTAAATTGTGCACATTCTATCGTGTGGAATAGATCTCAAACTTTTTTTAAAGATTTGCATAGCTTGGAAAATACTGAAATATCATGAACATAAAATATCTTTACAAGATAATATATGAATCCCTTTTATATACTTCTGATAGATGTTAGTGTTTTTCTAGGAGTACCGTATGGCAAATATAATTATTCTACCATGAATGCTAAGAATGTTTCTACTCTTATTTTTTTTTTTCAGGGAATTCTTAATTGGCTAGGAAAATGACTATCTTCACTATGTCTTTTTTTCCTTCTTTTTTCTCAAGAAGCATTAGGTGCTTTTACAAGTTTTTAGCATGGGGAGGGGTGGGGTGCCAATGTTCTCCATAACGGTGGTGCTGGCTAAGAGATGAAGGTGTGTCAGTGATGATGGGGCGGCAGGTGAGCTGACTGGGGAGGTAATGATTACAGTCCCAGCAGTGAAGCGACAATGACAATAAATGGTGCTGGTGAGAGGGGTAGTTTTGGTGGTGCTGGTATTGGTGCTAGTGGAAAAGGGCAGTATCTGCAACCAGAGGAGCTTTGCAGTGCATTCCGCACTCCGCATCTTCTGCTGAACACTGGGGACTCAGACTAATGGCTGCAGAAAGTAGTGACGTCTCAATAGCTTTCATAAATTCCTTTACTTACATTGCAGAGCAAGAGCAGAAGCAGACTGACAACATTAAAAAATACACTTGGTCTCTTGCTAAACATTATCAACTGTGTAGCTCCAAAACTATATTCCAGGTTCAGGCAGAACATTTTATTCAAAAGATGGCATAATTATTGTAGAATACACACAGAAGTGAAATCGCATAAAAGGTTATGTCAACATGGAAGAAAAACATACATTCACTACAGGGAATTTAGAGAAATATAAACCTCATTAAAAGGTGAATGATGACTTAAACAGGAAAGGCTAACATAACCAAATTTTGCTCATTAAAGTTTGCGGAGGAAAAAAAGAAGAGAAAGACAGAATTGGTCATTGCACTGCTTGTTGAGAGCCCATCTGTCACGTATAACTTGTCTTTCACGGGTCAGAACAGAAAGCTTTAACATGCACCAGCTACAAACCTGTTATTGGCCCTTGCCCCCAACGTAACCCATGCCAAAGAGGTTAACCCCATTTTCTGCAAGATCTCAAGAACATATGTGAATTTCATTTTCTCATATCAAAACTTTTTGCTACCACTGAGAAACTACAATAGGAAGGATGTAGATTTATTTTTTTAAATTCTAACAACATTATATTGTATTTTCACTTGTGTCCCTTCCCCATCCTCGTCCACAAATGATAAGTAAATGGTTAAAATCTTTAAAATAAAAATGTGCCTAGCTACCCCGGATATAGAGGTCACCTCTTGACTCTATGGTCAAGAGAGAATCAGAAGTTATCACTTCTATTCGCCATGTGGTCAAACACATTCTTGTGTTGTAGATGTTATGAGTAAGTCCTCATGTCAGTCCTGCACGTGACTGAGAGTAGCAGAAGGATTCAGGCTACTGACAAATGCTGTTGGGAAGTAAAATTTAGCTGCCAGTTCTCAATTTGGCAGAGGAAAAACCGATTCCATTCTAGCATTTTAAAAAATAGGATTTTAGGTGCCATTCATTGGCAATAAAAAACCCTATGAGAATGTCTATTAGAGCTCTTTCCTGTCACGGAGAATGCTGTGTGGGAATTAATACTCAAACGTTAGAACACTGAAAATTCAACTAACAAAGCATATACATGTCGTTCTCTGGGATTAAATTCAGAATCTTAAAAATTGGGTATTCCAAGTGGCCAGTAAAAATACTTCTACTTTTTGCAGTCCACTCCCACAAAAGTGACATGGAGTACAATAACTGAAAAAAAGAATTTGCCAGACTAAGCAATAATAAGCCTGTTTAACCACTTTCCATCAGCCTTAATTTGTTTTATACTCCTCCGCTTTTGTGTTTTCCTCAACTACCAAAGAGTTTGCCAACTCACGAAGATGTAAATTCTGTTTCAGAATCAATGAAATTTCATTTCTCATGTGAATGTGGCACAATAAGAATAAATCCCCGAGCATCCATGATAAAGTGTCAGACTATGCAGAAACTCCTCCAACTAGATTTACAGTATTAATCTATGTGGCCTACTTTAATTACATTTAGGTCTTCAAGATAGATATCAGCAACTTTGTCTTAAGTTTTATAACTGAAAGAAAATACAAATATATAATTAGGTTCTCTGTTTAAATTAGAATTTTAAGAAAATTAAGTTAGAATAAAAATGGTTGTTATGTTTCTTGACAATTTAAAACTCACCTTTATTATAGAAATCTCCTGATTGTTAAGAATAAGTGTCAACATCCTCCACAACATTGTGAAATTGGGTCTCAATTCTTTTTCTGATTTTTAAGATTCTTTATCATTTCTTTTATTTTATCTCAATCACTTTTACTGTTGTCTAATGTCAATTGCTTTTGCCTATAAACTAAAAGATTTTCACATTTTCTTTCCCTTCTTGGTTGCAGATATCATTCTAGGCATCTCTATGCCACACATATGATGTTTGAGCGTTTATACCAGCATCAATAAATTATCTGTAAAGTCACAGAAAGCAAATGTTGAATGTTATGATACACACAATGCATGTCATGACTACTCAGTTCTGCTACATGAATAAGAACTAAAGAAATTCTAATTAACATCTAATGTGGGGATTTATTATTCTTATCAGGTAGCATTAGCCCAATTAATGTAATTAGAAGCATCAAACCATACTCACAGGTTGTTTGAGTAGGTAAATTTTGAGATGACATTCATAAACAAAGGAGTTGTTAATTAGGCAAAGGTAACATGACAATCTCATGCCTGTGTTCTGGTTGGTAGACAGAGAGCAAAGCCAGTAACAGCCCAGTGAGGGCCAATCTAAGTGGCGGCTCCTTGAACAAGCCTGGCATTATACCTGACATCTGCTTTATACTGGCCCTCAGTTAGAGGGGGAGCCCGCTTTATGACCTGACTGCAGCAGGCTGAGCTTGGGCAGAAACACGACAATGAACAAATGCAAACTAAGATGACTCCTTCCATAAAACTTTATTTTCAAAAGCCGACAGCAAGTTTGGACTTAGCCCCAAGGCCATATTTACTGATCTAAATTCATTGTAAGTACTTCTTTGATTTCTTCTTTCCCTCAAATTATTATCACTCTGTTTTGTGTCATTTTTTGAGATTTACCCATCTAGTTAGCATAATTTTATTTCTATACTAACTACTACATGTATTTAATATTCATTATACCATGGATAATGTTTGAAACATTATCTTTCAAATTTAGCCCATGACTAATCCCACTGTGAAAATTCTGTTTGTGCTTCTGATGCTTTTTGGTGTGTAGAAATGTATGGACTTTCTGGTGTCGGTGCTTTCAGTATTTTCAATGTTATGTAAGAACAATAAATCATTGTTGTAAGTGACTGTAATAAGTTAAATCCCCGTGGACAGAGTACCAGAGCTCCTATTTCTCATTATCCTATCAATTGCTATTTTTTGATAGTTTAGCACAATTTAGTGGAGGTGCTTTTATTCTTAAACCGATATTTTAATAATTTTGTTGTTTTAAATTAAGTCCATGTTCTTACCTCAGAAATAATACAACAAGCACTAAAGGAATGACAAAATAAATTGCATTTAAACAACTGTAACCAGGTGTGTTGGGATGTGCCTGTAATCCAAGCACTCTGGGAAGCCGAGGCAGGAAAATTTTGAATTGGAGCCCAGTGAGAGCAATTTAACTCTTTCTCCAAATATAAACTTAAAAAAAGAAGATCTGATTGAGTGAGTCTGAATTCAATTCCTAGTATCACACCGGTAACAACAACAAAATCTTTATGTGGTTATAGTTTAATTTAAATTGTTCTTCACTGCTGATGCAATTTCAGAAGAGCAGTCTTAATTCTGCCCTGTTATTTTAGAGTGTGAAGAAACCATCACACTAATTTTGTCTACATACATCTTAACCCTTTTAATAGTTTGCATTCCCTCAAAGAAGAGCATTTCTCTCTTGATCAAATCTTTACATATTTGCTTGTTACCTTTGAGAAAAACATGTTAACAACTTGCCCAGAGCAATAGAGTTTACAATGAACTGGCTGCCAGTTGGGAATTAAGAAAATTGGGAACCCATGTTTTGCTTCAGAAATCTCTAACAATTTGGGCCAGTCTCATTGGCCTGGACTGAATGGTCATCTGCCTAGCTGGTACCTGACAATCATCTGGTGGACAGTGGTTAGAGAGTTGCATTACGTGACTTTGGGTCTGACAGGCAGTGTCAAAGTAAGGACTGCTATCTGACCCATTTCACAAAGGCAGAGGAAGTGCAGCTCTTATTGAAAATCTCCTAACTGTACTAATTTATATTCATCTGATAACCCATCGAAGGGGAAGAGGGAGCTAGCTGGCAGGTGGCCTTTCAGATAGAAAGGGCACATGGCGAATGGTTGTTTGTTGATTACTCACACTGGAATACTAAAGATACGGCATAATGTGCATATTCGTGGAATTTTGGGTTTAAAATTCTGATCAGCCCTCTATTCATAATCTAAAAATTATGATATATAACTCTTACGCAAGACTCATTTGGGTGTATTTAATACATTTATGAACATAACATAGGGTTTCTTCTTAACAGCTCATGTCAGAATTAGAGCTAGGATTACTGTATTATCATTTATGGAGTTTTAATGCATGTAGTTTCTTGTGGGGTTTTTTTTTTATTTAATGAATGAAAACCAAGCCACTCATTTTTCTTCAGGCACCAGCTGTAATGATTTTTCATAACGCTGGCACAAAATTACTGGAAAACATTCCTTTGAAATCTGATTGTAAAAAGGTATTCCTGAGAGCGCATTTTGATCAAAGTGAGAAAATGTCATTTAAAGTCTGGAAATCAAAACAATTAAGTGTGTTACTTTTATTATGTGTGTAAAATCACACATGTAAGTTCAAATAAAACACTCTTTGGTTTAGTCTTTAATCTTTAAAGATTATTATTGATTATAATAACATATTTGAGATAATTTGTTTATGGTTTTGAATTGTACTGATGTAATAAACTGGAAATGATCCTAATCAATTCTTGTAGGTATAGTCTCAATTTCTACACGTCATCTTGAAAATAATGCTTACTCTATATAATGTCATTTTTCCTAATTGAACTAAATTGTATATTAAAATAAATATTGAAATAGCAACATCTTAATATTTTAAATGTCAAAGTAACTAATCTAATACATAACTCTTAACTTATTTACTCAAAAATATTCTGCAGGCTAATTTTGGATATGTTTTAGGTAATATCTATAATTGAAAATTCCAAATTACCAATTTTGTGTTAAATATTTAAAAGGGTCAAAGTTTAAAAATTCAATGCCTAAGAGGGAAAAAAATAACAGCAAAGTCCATTTCTAATTTCTCACCAAGTAAAACAATGTTTAAAGCTGGAGAATATTGATGGAATAGGAAGAAATAAGAAGGTGACAAATTATGAATATATGAAAATAAGAAACAGTAATATCTGTAATTGTTTACATTCTACCATACCATAATTCTAAATAATCAGTTTATATGCTCAGTTCATTTAACCCTTTCAACACTCTAAGTAGTATTTTCATTATTTTTGTTTCTTATAAACGCATAAGTGTATATATTTTAGGAGAGACAATAGAAATCTAAACATACGTGTTTGCATTTTACAGACAGGGAGACTGAAGCCCAGCTGTAGATAATTAACTTGCTCCAAGTCACATAGTTAGTGGATTGAAAAGCCAAGATTTGAGATGTTTGGATAACTTCAAACCCTTGTTTCTGTTTTGCATCTCCAATTAATTGACTACCGTGATAATTGCTCTGAGTTTGGTTATGGATGGGAGTCTGGGAGATCCTGAAATGGCTGTAGGAATAAAAATGTTGCATTCTTCAGAACTATGAAAAGAACCCTCAAAATTGTTTTTAGATATAAACTAAGACAAAATTTTAGAATAAATTTCTTGATAGGAAAATCCCAGAAAAAATAAGAGCTTGTAATTTTGTAATAATAGACTATTTCAAAAAAAGATGAGATGAATATTTCATAACTTTAAAGTATTTTAGGTAATAAACAATTTACCAAATTACACCACTTGTATGTTTTGAAGAAGTGCTATATATGAAATATGAATAATTCAAGCAGTCAAAATATAATTTGTATTTTTTTCAAAATTGCATAAGTGAATAGGGGATAAGAATACTTGTACTGATGACTTAAGAAAGTGTGTGTGTGTGTGTGTGTGTGTGTGTGTGTGTGTTATACAATGGCTACAGTGAGCTTGAGGATTTTGTGCACATATGTATGATGACAACATTACAATCCCTTCCCCTCCTCTGCACCCTCTCTACTCTCTCCACGACTCCCGTCATCACTCCCATCTGGCTCTATAAAATGCCTGTAATCTGACTTTCTCGTATGAGAGGAACCATGTGATATGTTAACCTTCTGAGTTTGACTCACTTTGTTAAGGATGATGGTCTCAAGTTGCATCCATTTACCTATAAAAGCCTCAAAAGTAGTACTCTATTGTGTACATATACCACATTTTTTAATATTCATTGATCTGTTGATGGACTTCTTAGCCCAATGAAGGAGGTTTTTACTCCATCCCTATGGGATGCTGAGGAGGGAGGATTACAAATTCAAGCCCAGCTTGTGTCACTTAACAATTTAGCAAAACTCCCCCCCGCATCCCTCCCCACCACCAAAAAACCAAATGGATCAGAGATGTAGCTCAGTGAGAAGTACCTGTCCTGATTACTCTAAATTCTGCTCAGTCAGTATAAGATGGATCAGTTGTATAGCGCAGCTGTTTATCTTTGTCCACTGCTGTGTTAAAATACTCTCACCACACAACATGTTAATATAAATCTAAGGTCAGTTGTACCTTTTCATGTTTACCCATCCTCTGGTGAAAAACACCTTACACATGTGTGAGAAAAAGTGAAAATGTTGGCTTCAATGTCAGTCTGATTTGTATTAAACTGTAACTCCCTCAATCACAAGCTGTGTATTTCTTACACAGTAATGGGGAATGCTGTGGAACATCATGGTTAGCAGAACAGAGAAAAACTAAGGTGTAATCTAGGTAACTCTCTTGCTGATTTGCAAGAATTAAATAATGAAATGCACTAAGAAAGTTTATTATAAGTTCCAAAATATAGTAAGCTGTTAAGTATAGCGTGGTTGCCATAATCATCTCCAAAGAACAATTAAACATAGCAAATGTAAGAATTTTACTATTAATGCAAAAAACAAAGCATACGTCTTTACTTCCCTTGTAATTGATTTTAATTTTTATTTCAAAAGTGTATTTTAAATGGGTGGTTGTATTTTCATCAAAGAAAGAAATGGTAATACATTTGTGTCCTTTCCTTGTGTTACCTCAGGTTGAATCTAATAGTGTCAGCGGGATGAGGAAATGTCAGATAACCCTGGGAATATCACAAAGTAGAGAAATCTGTACCACGTTCCAAACTTTATTTTAGGACAATGAAATACTTAATATTTTTGTCCGCTCTGACGTGATATGCCTAAACTAAAGATTGTCAAGTTTTAACACTTCATGATTTCACAATTATTTGGAAGTAGAAAATATTTCCCATGCTCCAAGAAAGATTAAATAGAGAGCTAAGGAAAACTTTGAAAAAAAAGGGGGTGGGGGAGAGGTCTTGCTTTTGGATTCACTCTCCTGTATCACATCTCCTGAAGGATAAAATTTTAACAGGTGGTTACATGGCTATGTACCCTTCACCTTGTACAACTTACAGTTATCCCCCAAGCCGAAGGAAGAACTGTGGTAAGCAAGATGTTAAGGTAAGGCACTAAGTCAATGGAGCTCACAATTTTTTCCTCCATAAGAATAAGATTTCATATAAACATACCAATAACATGGGAAAAATTGAAGAATAAAATTCAAGGAGTGGTTTTTACTTGTAGAGAGTATATAACATTTTTACATTATGGTTTTTGATTATATTTGTAACAGGTATATGAATCAAAAAGTGATTTTCTACTTTTTTAATATCAAATCATATTTTTAATATCAAACATGCAAATTTTTGTCATCAGCCTATTATTAAATCTTTTCAAAAGACCTTTTTCCTTGAATGATCAAATAGTGTGTGATTATTATTGGGAATGTAATACACTGAACATTGTAATTATTTCCATATGTGACTTTATTAGAAAGTATGTTAAGTTTCAACCTTCAATTTTTTGTAGGGGGGGGGTGTTGAGATAGGTTAGTGGAATTATCAGAAAATAACATGCTAGAATGTAGCAATAGAGTGTCAGTCACTTAGGTAGAGTACACTTATGCACAGGATATCAAACTTTGTAGTCTACAGAGAGCCTCCTGGCAGTTTCTAAAAAGCCCATTTCGAGTATGAAGGACAACGATATTTAGTTCTAATGAGTTTTCATTTGTCGTGGTATGGCATGGGATTTAAGACCTCAAAACAATTGGGCCGCTGTGACTTAATCTATCATTTTCTTCTTGTTTTCTCAAGTAGCACAGTGTTGCGTTTATATAGTGCCATGTCAAACTTCATAAATCAACCTTTGAGAAAGTAGCTAAACGGGCACATAACACAAAGCATGTGGACAAATGTTTGAGCTCACAAGTCACAGATCACTGAGCAGCCTTCCCCAAAGCACCTACCTCAGCTGCTGTCAGAGTTTTGCCCAGTGCCTGCTGTGTTCACATCTCTGCTTTCAGCAAACTCCCCTAGGCTGATGCTATGTAATCAAGCCTTCAGAAAGAAAGCATTGAGTGGCTCTCTTTCAAGGCTTTTCTTCTCTGGCAGATGGTGACAGTGGACCCCACACTTTATGAAGAGGGTGGCATCATAAGTCACTTGTGCATTTTGCTTTCAGTGCTTCACTGAGCAAAATCTCACATGATATTTCCAAGTCAGTATGATGTATTGGAAAAGAACATACTTTCTAATTAGTTCATGGGAAATAATGGAAGGAGATGTGGAACTGCTCATGAGGAGATAAAGTCACCATGTAAACTTCTGATTTTCTAAGGACATCTGGGTATTTCTGTTTAGATCAGTGCATGTTGCTCTTTTGACATTGACATTGAAGTAAATTACTTTAACAAATGTGAATTGTCTAAGAATCTCTTCCCAAATTTGCCCTCACTCTGTCTGTGACCAGCTTGTCATAGTGTCACATGTCGCTGATCCTGGCACTCTGGGATACTGAAGCAGGAGGATCACAAGTCCAAGCCCAACCTGGGCAATTTACTGGCTCACCTAAAACCCTGTCTCAAAATAAAAACAATAAGAAGCCATGTTTAATGGCCAGTAGTCCTGGCACTCTGGGAGGCTAAGGCAGAAAGATCACAAATTTAAATCCAACCTGGGCAACATAGCAACTTAGTGAGACCCTGGCCCAAAGTAAAAGTAAAAATAAAATGCTCAGACTGTATTGATGAGGCATGAGGCCCAGGGTTCAGTTTCCAGTACTGAAAAATCAAGAAACCAACTAACCAACAAGCAAGCAAACTTGAGGATCAGTTCAGTGCAAAGGCTCTAATAAAAATACATAGTTGAAAATCAGTCAATATTCAGAATTATCCCTTTCTGTCTCTTTCATACAACAGTCAAACCAGGCAAGCTGCAATATGAACATAATAGTGCCATAATTTCTGCCTAAAATTGTTTTATTACAAGCATTCCGTATATCACGTAGTCTCTTCGAATAAAAATTCACCCTAACTATTAAGAGAGAACAAAGCTTTGGTAGTTATAATGAATCCTTGAGTTCTGTGTGAGTTCTGCATGGATACAGGCACTTCAATTATCTTTCTCGTCCAAGATGGTACAGAGAGGATTTCTTCAGTACCAATTACATTCTTACCACCACTTTTTTTCTACTTTAGTATCAAAAGAATGTGTTTCCTTGTTTGAATAAATTGCCTTAAAAATGATTTGGAAACATCTTAGAAATAAAATGTAAAATATACAAATCATGAATTATAATAATAAAAAAGCAATTAACTCCAAAAATATCAAAATAATCCCAAAATCAAGACAAGGTGATATCCAAAGAATGACTGCAATAAATCTTCTAGGGCAAACAGCTTGGTCATTTTTCTTTCTGAGCGCTGCTTTGTAACTATATAAACAATACTTTTCTGGAAATAGCAACTGAGAGGGTGATAGTATCTCTACTTCCTTTTTTTTTTTTCTTTTTGCTGTGTTCTCAGGCTCAAAGCTTGGTTCTAGAAGGAAGGGATCCACACAGAGGACTGGTCCACCTCATAGGCACATAGACAAAATTCTAACACTTTCTTGGAAATAATGACATACACCAAATTTTCCTTCTAGCTTCTTTTACATTTTAATCCACTTTAGGAATAGTTCACATACTTAAATTTTCATTTTCTCACCCATTAACTTACTCAATACATAGTTGTTTCTTCACACTATAGCATGTGCCAGATTGTGATAGGCGATGGCGCGTGAATCAGAGAGATGTGACCATTGGCACAAAGGCAGACATTGACAGAATGGTGGAAATCGTGGTGAGTAAACAATATGAAATGTAGATTGATTGTATCATGGGAGGACATAATACCACAGGAGACTCAAGGGGAGAAGGAATTATGCTTTCTTAGACCGGGGTCACAGCATTCAAGTGGCTAGAAACAAACAGAGAGATTTCAAATATAATGAACTACCTCTAACAAAACTTGGCAGGACATATTTTGAATGAGAATGGTGAGGTGGGAATGAAGGAGAGAAAATACGGATATTGATGCTGCCAATAAGAACAAATTTGCTGCAAAATATTGTTTGTGACTGAGGCACCTGAGGTGGCATGGGCAACCAGAAGATATTTCAATATGCAAGTCAGAAACACAGGCGGGTTCAGGACTGCAGATAACAGTCTGGAGTCGCCATGAAGGAAACTGCAACCAGGAAAATGGATGAATTCATTTGAGATCAATGAAAAGAATAACAAATTCTCAGAAATTGGATAATTTCACGTAAGACAGAAGTAGAAGTGGCTCCATAGAAAGTAAGAAGGAACAGCAAAGACACAGGAGCTTTGGAAATCTTGGAAGTCCAGCACAAAAGGGTTTCTTGGAAGAGAAGATTGGCTGCAGATGTCCATTGCTGATCACAGGCACATCGGATGTGGTGGGAGAAGTTCATCAGGCTTGGCATTTACCAAAGTAACAAGGTAAACACTACAGACTTGGGAGGAAGGGATTCGTTGTGGATACAAGAAACTTATAACAACCAGATTGATCTTGTGAAAATGGACATTACATTAATAATTCTCTCACTTTAAAAATGTAATTGCTCTTCATAATATACAAATATCACTCTTTAACTCCCCAAACTCATCCTAAACCATTGTCTTTTACTTGACAAAATTTTCTTACCTCTAAATACCCATAAAACAAGGAGTATCTTCCTATGTCACTAAACATCTATGAAAACTCTTTTTTTCTTTTTGAAAAAAATTATACTATTATCTCAAAAACATCTCCATATTAACTTTTTTGTTCAATACATTATATTTATGTCTACAATAGGTGCTTTAAGTATTTTCCTTGTGCCTATCACATTTTTATATTACAAATAAATTCTGCAATCTTTCAGCCGTTGCTACAAACTAATTAGCAAAATAGTCTTGCCAACCCACAGTACCGATTTTCTGAAACAAAGTATAAACAATGAAATATATAGATGATGTTATTTAAAAGCTACCCTGCAAATTCCCCTGGCCTTTCTGTTGTAATTGGTAAAATTGCTTCTCTCTTCTCTGAGAACTAGTCAATCTCCTTTCCTTCCCTGTTCCATGATAGAAATACTGACCTTCTCTCTCTTTCTAAAATATAGCAAGCTGACTTTTTTTTTTCAAGTTTTTGAAAACATATTCTTCCTTTTTCTGTGTCTCTCAGATCTCACAGTTCCAATAAAATCTTCTCAGATGATATCCTGGTTACTTTTCCTAAAGCTTTTACTCCCTTTGTCTAATTATATATATTTTTCTTTTTCCTTTTCTTTCTTTTTTTGTCTTTTTTTCTCATCTCTCTCTCTCTTTTTGAGACAAGGTTTCACTGTAGCACAGGCTGGTCCTGAACTCACTATGGAACCCAGACTAGCCTTGGACTAGCCTTGGACTCATGGCAATCCTCCTGCCTCAGCCTCCTGAATGCTGGAATTATAAGCATGCACCATTACACCCAGCTTATGTGGTGCTGGGGAATCGAACTCAGGTATTTGGTGCTTGTCTTAGCACTTGTCTAGTTATTTTCTTAAATGATGATCTTCTCATCAGACAAAAGTTCTGGAAGGAGTAGGTAGGCTTTCATGTGTTCATTGCTGTAGTCTAAGAACTGTGTACGTGGAGCTTTTAATTGTTTCCTGAATGAATCAGTGAATTGACTAAAGAAAGTGGGCTGGGAGTATTGGTTAAATGGAAGTATTTTATTTGGTAAAGGGTGATAAATTTGGGTATTTTGGCACTTTTGAAATGCTGCTAATATTTTGAACATAGTGTTAACATATAGAAGATAGAAAGGAAAACTTACAGAAAAGCTGTCTTCAAAAGATTTAAAACACAATGATGCTCTCCACGGTAACCTCATTTCCTATTTGATATAAGCTACTCATACTTGTTTTAAGGTGGTAATTTTTCAAGCCTTGTAGTAACAATTTTAAGACAACAGTTACATTGTTGAAATAGACTATTTTGGGGAGAAAAAGAACCAAAAACAGCATTTGAAAATGGGGTAAATAAGGAAGACAATTTCAGAATCCTGCACTCACACTGATATACTTCATCCAGCATGAGGCAAATGGGACAAACGATTATCACAAGAAATTCAGAGAAAATTATTTCTCTAATTTTGGGGAACGAAAACATGCAATTATCTTTCTTTAGTAGATTTTGTGGAGCTTTCGCATCAGAACATTTTTGAGACTCTGTTAAGATGCTTAAACTCTATTTCCAGGGGATATAAAATGACATCAGCCTTCTTCAAGAAACACACACTTATCAGTAAAACGTGTGTCTCTGTGTGTGCACATGCACTACCTATACCAAGACTAAGTGCTTTATGAAAAACAAACATAATGAAATGAGAGGATCCAAAGTAGAGCCTATTTTATTTGTCGGTGTTTATTTTTGTCAACTTCGCTGTGATAATACTGACAAAATGTAAGTGTGTTTCAAGTGTGCAACTTGACATTTTGATATACATTGTGATCACTACAGTATATATTTTAGAATTTAGTTGGGGGCATATCTCCGTGGGTATAACCCTTGACTAGCAAGCACAAGGCCCTGAGTTTGACTCTCAACCACCACATACACTGGATTTGGTGTGCACACTTGTAATCCCTACACTGGGGAGCCTGACGAAGGAAGATGCCAGCCTGGGCTACCTAATGAGTTCAGAACCAGCCTGCACTACAGACAAAGACCCCCTCAGCCACAAAAAAGGAGGAAAAGTGAAGGCACAACTAACTTATTTCTATAGTTAATCAATTGTAAATGGTGGCCCAAACTTGGTCTTTCCTATTCACTCAAGAAACCCAGAGTTAATCTTCTAAATCATAAATAAAACAAAAGTAACAAGCACATTTTCATCCTCCCTTAACACACTATTGATTTAAAAATCTTGATGTATCGTGTCTCCAAACACTCGTGGTCTCAGCAACTCTTGCTTTTCCCCAATTGCCTGTCAACCATGCATTTCCTGTCCTATGCATGGTATTATGCTAACCTTACTGAAATAAGCCATCCTGTCCCATCTCAGGAACTTAACACTTATGGTTTCTATTTTTCAAAATCCTAAAATGCCATTTTTCCCTTGATTATCTTTTATATATTCTTATGTTGATATACTTTCTTCTTCTGTAATTAAATTATTGTTTTCCTCTCGGTGGTTCTGGCACCCTGTCACCCTGAGATGATCACATTTCGCCGTGATTTTGGTGTACGTTACTAATTCCCTTCACCAATTGTGAATATTAAATGTGAGTACTTGAGCAAATTATATTTTCTCAGCTTATACTTTTTGTCTGAATACCAATGATATCATTAGCTCACTAATGATCTAAATTTTTAATTTGGTGTATCACTTGTCACAAAGTTTGGGATATAATAAAACACTTGATAACACTCAATGTTAGTTCCTAAGTTTCTACATACTAGTTGTGTTGTAAAAGCTTCTATGGTGTAAAGATTCTATCCCTTTGACCCTAAGACCTGACACAGTATTGGAGTATAGCAATGTTCAATAAGTATTGCTGGATAGGAGGATTAATTGAAACAAATGCAATGTGGCAAACAGTAAAAGATTATTTGGCTAGAATCATAATAGTCTTCAAAAATATTTGTTTCTTTACAAAAAGAAACATTTAATGTATCAAAATAGAAATTTCACATTCTTTAAAGTTTCCTTGTGAATTATTCTGATGGCTTCGATTATTTCTTTCTTCTGAAAGACTCAATATTAAATAAAAAGTTATGACTTTACTTCAGGGCACACAGCTATCTTAAAGTGTCATAGACAGTTAATGAATCTGTATAATTTTAGATTTAAATGACTTGTTTTGGTTTTGGTTTAGGTTTTGAGAGAGGAGGGCCCTCTGTAGAACTGGCTGATCTTGAAGTCACTATATAGCTGACTTTGAACCCATGGTAATCTTTCTGCCTCAGCCTCCACAGTGCTGAGAGTATAGGTAGGCGTCACCACTCCTGGCATACAGCTTTTTTTGTGGGATAAGATAGACACAATTATGGCCGCTTTACAAACTAAGGAATATTACAAAAGCAGTCATGTGTATAGGAAAGCATACTGTTACCAAGGAAAAGAAAAACAGTGTAGTCGTTTCTTGGTCGGGTGACGTAGATCTGAGACAGACTGATTGCGCTCCTCATTAACACTATGCAAGTCTCTATGCATCTTCTTAACTCACTAACTTCCACAATGTCCTACTCCTGTCTTATTAGACACAAATACAATAACTAAATCAAGTACCATTCAAACCTTTTAGAAAGCACAAATTGTAAAATCTCGCTAGAGTGAATAATTGCGAGTTGCCAATGCATTTAAAAAATTGCAATATGCTTACTAACAGTGGAAGAAATGTATTAAATGCAATCACTAATAGCTACTTGGGTTCCACTCAATTTTTTGATATATTTTGAAAACGTTGAGAGCTCTGTTCTTCAAAATATGTCTTTCATTCTACGGCAAGTGGTTCTCTGTGAAACACAAGATGAGGAAAGTGAAGTAGACTTGAAAGGAGATTGTAATTCAAAAGAATGATATGTTGGTATACATAATTTAAATGGTGAGTAGTTCATGCTACAGTCTGCATGTGTGTGTGTGTATGTGTGCGTGTGTGTGTGTGCGTGTGTGTGTGTGTGCATGCGTGCTCATTCCAATAAAAATAGGCTCAGCCAAAAGAACCGTATAGAGCAGCATAATGTGAAAGGCATCTATATTCTATAGGTGGTGATGAAACAAGCTACCTGTGTTCTGACAGACTATAGAAATAGCTTTCTCTCTCTGTCTCTCTCTCTGTCAGAATCTCTACATGTAAAAAAATTGGTTCCATGTAAATTCACTAAAATGATGTATTGCTTTATAGTTGGCCTCTAGACATTTACATTTTTCTATATAAAACATTACTATTTTTGTTTGCACTCCAATATTTGGTTTATTTTTACTAATATCTTAATATCTTTGTTCACCCAGAATATTGGGGATTGAGCTGAGGGGCAACCACTATTAAGCTGCTTTCCAAATTCTTTTTATTTTGAGACAGGGTTTACTAAATTTTCCAAGTGAATCTCAAATTTTTGTTCTTCCTACCTTAGCATTGCTCAGTGTTGGGATTACAATATTTCAACAATATCTTATGCCATTCATTAACACTATTTTTCCTTGAATTTCAGTTCTCCTATATTTTTATCTTTTCTTTTCTATTTCAAAGATACCCCTTGGAATATTTTTAAATTATTTTCGTGGAGAATTTTATTTTGGTAAACTCTCTTTTCTTTATACAAAATCATCTTTACTCCTTTTTCTTGAAGGATGGCTGCATTGAGTATAGAATTCTTTATTTTAAAAAAAGCGTGTGTTTTCATCATAGTGAAGAGACTATTTCACTTTCTCCTGGCTTCAATTGCAGCTATTGAAATACGTTTTAGTTTAGTGATCTCTCTTATGGAACTTATCCATCTGTTTATCAGAACTGTGCAAGTAGAACATCTGTTGTTCCTGGACAGTGTTTATATTCTTTCTCCTTTTTTCATGTGTATAGCAATTTCCATATAGTATTTCTCATGGATGACATAACAGAGGTTCTAATGCTATAGACTAAACAATATGATCTACTTATTTCCATCTAAAATCTTACTTATAGAATCTTGTCACCCACTTTAGAAAATGATGTGAGATGTGTAGGTACTCATAGGCAGTCTGTTTTGGCTTTTTCTTTTCATATAATTCTGTATTCACATGTAATTGTTGCTTTTCACTGTGGAAGCAGAAACATCTCTTGAAACCATGTGGTTTCCCCTAGCACTGTATGTTATGATTAAAAAATTATTGACAATTTAAAAATTTTGTATCCAAACTTTATTTTTATTTGTATATTTAAATTTATTTCATATTGATATTATTGAATACATGTTCTATCATGTTTTAAAATTACTCTTGTCTTTTATTAAATAAAACAAGTAATTTCATATCATACTATATCCAAAATAAGTTTCTTATTTTCTACTTTATAATCAAAAATTTAGTTTCACCTTATAAAACAGATATGCTTGTCTAATGTGTGTTCCATCATTTTATAAACAAATCTAAATTTGTCCTCCTAATTAATCTATTTTCTTAGAGTTACTGTTTACCATGCCTTTTTTTCTTTTCCTCTGTGATTTTCTTTTCTAGTATAGTAATTGCATATTTTTAAATTTAATGCATTGAGCATGTATGGGTGGTAATTCCCATAGTTACTGTATGATTGAAATATATTAATTTCACTATCACTTTGATTTTTATATGGGGAGTTATAATAACAATTATTTCCTCAGAATATACATTGTTTTTCTTTTATATTTGTTACAACCTACTGGAATATTCATAGTTTAGTTTAGTTCTGTTTAGGTAAAATGTATGTGGTGTGTGTATGTTTAAATAAACTTAACCTGTAATATTTTATTCATTCACTTTTTATGATTATTATTAATTTAAATAGAATATGAATGTACCACAGTCCAGTAACTTATTACTTAACAACTTGGAGAAACCTTGCCTGTATAAACCACCTCTGGTTACTTTTTCCTCCTCTCACCCCGCTCCTCTTTTCTCCCCTCCCACTGTCAGTGTCTTTTCCCTTACCAAGCAGTGAATTACCCATCTTCCCACTCTGTCTTGCATGTATGGATGGCAATCTCTTATGAAAAGCACCAAGCGATACCTCATCTGTGTCTGTTCCATTTCACTAGTACTATTGACTCAAGTTGATTCCATTTTTTTTTTTTTTTTTTTTTTTTTTTTTGCAAATGCTTTGTATCTGTCTCACTTTATGGCTGTTTAATAGTCAGTTGATTGTATGTACCACAGTATTTTTATCCATTCCTCTGTTGATAGGCACGTAGGTTGTTTCTTGGATTTATCTATTATTAAAAGTGCTCCTATGAGTGTGGATATGCAAGTGTCTCTATGATATGATTACTTCATAGTTCTTTTGGGAAAATGCCCAGGAGAGCCATAGCTATGTCAAGTGGGATATCTATTTCCAGCTTTCTAAGGAAACTCCACACTGCTTTCCACAATGATATAATAGATTGCAATTCCACTAACACTGGGGAAGCATTCCTCTTCTACCTCAGCATCACCACCATTTTTTTTTTTCAGTTCTTAATGTACGTCATTCTTAGTGGATCTAGATGGAATCTCCGTGTTGTTTTGATTTACCTTTCTCTCCTAGTCCAGAGTATTGGTCACTTTACATGTGCTTGTTGGCCTTTGGTACTTCCTCTTCTTTTTATTTTCTTTGCCTGTTTTTTAAATGAGGTCATTTAGTTTTGATTTCTTTATAGGTTCCTCTATCTGTGGGCTGTGTCTTTGTTCCTTTGCTGTATAAACTTTTTTTTTTAGTCTGATGAATTCTCATTTGTTGTTTCTTGTGACTATTTCTTGTACAGTTGGATTTTCGTTCATGATATTATTTTTGGTTTCCAGAAGTTTCCACGTTTCTGGTTAGATATTTAGCTCTTTGACCCATTTTTAGTATGGAGTGAAAGACATGGGTCTAGCATCAGTGTTCTACATATGAATGGTCAGATTTCCCAATACCGTTGTAGAAGATGCTGTCATTTCTCCAGTGAATGATTTTAGCCTATTTTTGAGTATCAGATAGCTGAGGCCAACTGTCTTTATCTTCAGTTCTGCTCCATTGATCCTGTCTTTTTATTTCTCTTTTTGTACCATTACCACGTAGATTTAATCACTGTTGCTTTGTATATTTAAACAAGAAAATAGAAATGTGTTATGATGCAATAATATTTAATAGGGCATATTGCTATTATAGTGCTGCATATAGAATCATCTACATATTGATTTTGAAACTCTATTATTATTTTATTTTTTGATATAGGTGTTCAATTATTTGTATAATTTCTTGTTTCATTAGATACTCATACACATATATAAACTATATTTAAATTTTCTGGGTAATTTCTTGATAACATGTCAATTGGCCTTCTGTGATACCTGAAACTTCTTGTGTACTTGGTTCCAATTCTCAAGTGCTCAGGTTTTCTGCTTTTCTTTCTCACCTCTTGTTACCCACATACAGAAACATTGTCTGGAGCTCAGGTGGCCTTCTCAAGAGAAGCCCTGAACACAGTCTAACCCCAACCTCTCCTGCTAGTGTACTAGGTAGGCTTTGGCACTGAATCCTGGTCAGTTTTCCAGACTTTCTTTCCTCAAGTGAAAAAAAATCCTTCTCTTTAATGCATTCCTTTCCCTTTCTTAATTTTGACTTCAGATGTTGCCCTCAGCTTGTTATAAACCTTTCTCAACATTTTTCTTAGCATACGTAGACCAATACGTGATATTCATTGTTCAACAATCACAGGCATTTTTTTCTCATCAGCCACAGTAATCAATTTCACTGCTAACAAGGCCAGAGGACGTCACTGTTTTTAGGAGCTATTGTTTATAGTACCGTCCCTCATGCTATACATCTTAGCATGTCTTCAGGGTTTTTTTTTGCCATTGTTATTCTGAGCATTGCTGAAATAAACATTCTTGTGCACATTTAGCACAATTGTGCAAGCACACATTCTTAGAACCTACATTATTGTGTCAGTGATAAGCACATTTGAAATGTGAATAATAATTTCATTTTTCCCTCAAAAATTAAAATAATGTTCCTGTCATTGTGAAACATGATGCTTTACTGTTTTTTTATAAACTGATAGATTAAAATAATCATTTCCTGTGGGTTTTTTTTCTATTTTTCTGTAGCAAACAGTTTTTTACTAAGAGACAAAGGGTAGAGAGGAACAGCTCCTGCTATCTGGGGGGTGGGCGGGTCCCGATTGGGTTGCCTCCATGATGGGGAATGACGACAATATGATACCTGTGTGTATCTCGGGGGGATTTGGGAAATATCTGCACTTTTCCTTCAATTTTGCTGTACACCTAGCACTACTCTAAAAATAAAGCCAGTTACAACTCAAAATAATAATAATAACTTTATTCTTGAATTACTTGTTACTTTTCTCTCTTGCTTGATATGAGCAATTCGCTTTGATTTCATCATGAAAGCTTTAGAAATATTGAACCTCAAAATTACCATGGAAACTTGTTGCTATGGTCCATTATCTTTTAAAAAAGATATGCCAGTCTCTTTTCCAGGAGCAAATACTATTCATTTGTCTCTCATTTTTACACTGAGAAGATCCATCAAGTGATAGTTTGCAGAAGTTAAGGTATATTTCAAAGTGGCTTCATCTCCATCTCTTGAGAAAGAGATAGAGTATGTTGTTTAGGTAATAGCAATGACTACTTATTTTTGCTTTCTGGACCCTGAGTGCTATGGAAAGAACTATGCAAGATGGTTCAGTGATTTAAACAAAAGCTTAGCATACAAATTTCAAATAGAAGAAAGGAACATTAAATTTTTCTCCCACCTCAAGAACAATTTAAAAACATAAACTTATGTTTTATTACATACATGTACAAGACCACTTGCACACCAATCTCTTTTTATATTTTGGGGTAGAAGCACAGGTATCAGGGACACCTTACTTGTTTCTTTGGTGAGGATTACAGACTGAAAAAATAAAAATAATGATAAATAAATACAGATATAAAGCTTTTGAAATTGACTACTCCTCCACATTAGGGAAAGTAAAACCCTGTTTAGTGTGAAGGCAGTAGAGAAGATTTAAAAGAAAAATGTACAACACTTGAGTAAAGAAAATTAAAAATTTTACATCCTGGTACTAGAACACTAACTTACTAAAATATTAAAAATGATACTGCTTCTAGATTAACGTGTTTACAACCTTGATAAAGACTTCATTAAATTGGTATTAAAAATAAGACTGTAAAAGAAAATAGACAAAACACATATGTCTGATGATTATATATAGAAAATGCAACTTTATTACTAATAAATGCAATTAAAATCTAACAATTCATATAATATAAAATGTTATACACATAATTCAATGAAATAATAAATTCACTAAAGCAATTATCACTTACAGAGGGCTTACTACCTCTTAGGCACTAAATGAGATGATTTACATAAGCAATCAATTAATTTCATGCACCAATCTTAGGAATTAATATGTTCTTCTCTATTTTAAAGACGAAACTATGAAATCACAGTTCTCCAAGTCTTCCCAACTGCAAATCCAGTTAGTTTTTCAGCCTAGCAATAATTATCCTACTAAGCCTTTTATAAGCAATTATTGTTTTTGCCTATCTAATTAGAAAATGAATACTTTTAAAATGATATTGTTAGCTGGTACAATAAAATAAACACTGTCATTAACTGCTGTTGGACTTATATATTGGTATACTTTCAGAAACAATTATCCAATCCATATTAATAGCTATAGAATAATGAGAACAATTTGATTCAATGTTTCCTCTTCCAGAAATCTGTCCCAAGACAAACTCTGGTGTACTAACAAAGAGTTACCCAAAGGCAGCCGCATCCCAGTGTCCTTTGCAATACCAAACATTTGATAGAGGCTAAACTGAAAGCTTGGGAGTGGGTAAATAAAAGATCAGCTGTCTTGAAAATGATATCCTATGCAAGAAAGCCCCAATGGATATTTAAATGTCTGCAAATGTACCCCCAACATAACAGGAAGTCAAATTCTTTGAAAGCAGCCCAGGTAGGGCAAACTAGGTCGTTCTCAGCTTTGTAGCATCACCATATCCGAAACTAACACTAGGAAAGGAGTGGAGGGATGAGAGAGCTACTGGCTGCTTGACGTGCTCCATTGGATCCAGATTCCTGGTATACCAAGAGAAAGCTGTGGGAGAAAGTGCAGCACTACTGCTGTATTTTTTTCCCTATAGTTTGTTGCTTCCACCTTTATTTAGGATTTGTTACGACTGCATTTAACATTGTATTTTTATTTATATTCATGTTGAAATACACACAGGTACATATATAAAAATAAAATATTATAGTGATTATTACTGTGTTAGCTGTAAGGATTTTTTTATATCCCTTGCTATACTTATCTGTATTCATTCTGAGAATTTAAAACTACTATCAATTACTTTTGTCTTAAAGGTAAAACACGATTTTTAAATAGCAATGGTGCTAACACAAATGGCTGTTTAGGAGGATGGATAAAATAGCATCCATAAACAACCTAACACATAATTCAGTGTGTAGCAGATATTCAAATGGAAAATGAACTTTAGTGTGTAACTCTAAAATGAATACATATATCCCTTTAAGATTAATGCATGTAAAGCTCTGAAGTAACTGCTTGATAGTAAAAATTAAAATTAGAGAATTTCTTTATTTAAAAATGCCCACATGTGTCTTTTGTTCCAGGAAGCAAGCGAGAATAAAGAGAGCAAGTTTGCACTCCCAGCAAGATTATATCCCACTGTTTTATGATCATTCAGTGCTTCATGGGCAGCGCTCTCACGAGAGGGAAAATGCACAGAAATACTCATTTTTGCAGTTTTTTTTGAGCTGCATAGGGTTCCCAGGTTTACATAGATCATATTAGGAAAGAGCAATGATGAAGGTAGAGTGAGACTGAGAATGGTTTGTTATGGAATCAGAATGCATATTTCCTTCCATTTATTTGGTTATTATTTTCCCCATTTTAGTAATGTGTATATATATATATATATATATATATATATATATATATGTGTGTGTGTGTGTGTGTGTGTGTGTGTGTGTGTGTATACAATACATAAAATTTACATTGTACTTGAGTATTTTGTGCATAAACATATTTGACAAAATTACAAATTCTAGCCCTCTCCCTTTTCTACCCTTCCACTCCCTTCCCCTCCCTCCAGTTCCCATTATTCCCCACAGTGAGTTTTATGATATAGTTGTGTTCTTAATTCAATGCTAAATATCAAGCCCTAGGTCTTTATATTGGGTTATGTTCCTGTCTGTCTTTTGTTTGTTTGATTGTTTGTTTGCTTGTTTGTTTTCAGAAAAGGTCTTTCTGAGCTGCTAAATTGCTCAGGTTGGGTTTGAACTTGTGATCTTCCTGCCTCTACCTCCCAGAGAACTGGGATAAAAGAAATGTGCTTTCATCCTTTTTAAAAGTAGATGTGTTAGTCTTCTCCTTAGGATTCTTTCTCCACCTCTACTGTGAATTCACACGTAAACCACCAGACATTAACGTTCCTGTAGGACTTTGGCTGAATGGGAAAGATTATATTTTAGTGAAATGATTAAAACTGCAAATCTGATGGTGTCAGAGCAAAGTCTGTTTTATACAGATAACCTTGTGATAGTTCATTTGAATAAAAGTGTATTTTATTTCTCGATGCTATGTTTATATAAAATTTCTGACTCAGGAATAGATATCACAGTATCATATCTGTGTCTTGATTAACACTTGGAAGGCTTCTTCCAGATCACTAAGAGTGTTTGCATTTACTTTCTCTCAAATTATCACAAAGATAGAGAATTAGTTAGTCCTCCTGGTCTACTTTCAAAGGTAGCAGGATTCAGTTTCTTCAGGAAGTAGTCTGTAAGAACAGCAAGGCCCACGGCCTGTCTCGCCTCCCAACTACTAGGACTTGTGACTCCCTGGCATAAATGCAAGAGGAGCTACAGGGCTAACAAAACATCGAATCAGGTTCAATTCCATTTGACCATTGTACTCTCACAGAAAGTGTTTGGTATATAAACATCCATGTAAAATATAAAGCTCTGTTCCCAAGTTCTTTGTGTTCTATTTAGAATCTTAGCCATATCCAGTCACATCTTTGACATGAAGATTTTTCAGATTCCATTACTTTAAATATAATTTTCATGTTTTGTTCCTATTTATTTTTTATGATTCTACAGGGCTTGACTTCTTATTTCACAACAATAGAATTTATTTTAACTGACACACAAAGATTTTAAAAATTGTGCATTTTAATTAGGTGCTACCTGATATCTTGATGCATGTCTGAGCTGTTCACTGGTATAATTGGGTTAAGCATATCTACTCAAATAGTTATCATATCTTTGTAGTGAAACATTCAAAATTCTTTGTTTTAGTTTGTAAAAGCACACAGTACATAATTGTTGCTTATATTAACCCCATTATGCAATTTCACACCATAACTTTTTACTGCTGCTTCTCATCCTACATTCATCGATTATTCCCCATTTAATTTCTGCAGACCTTGATTACCAGCACTCTATGCTCAACATTGAGATCTATAAGACCAAAACTTTTTTTGAGTCTACATATTAGAGACATCATCTAGTGCTTGTTTTATTTCACATAACATAATGATCTCTGATCCTATCTATGTTGTCAAAAAATAGCAGGATTTCACTCATGTTTATGGCTACAGAGCACTCCATGTGTGTATGTCCTCTGTTGCTTTCTTCCTCTGGTCATCAGTTCATACATGCTTGAGTTGTTTCCATTGCTTTGCTCTTGTGAATAGTAGTGTGCCATCATGGGAAAGCAGACATGACATCTCTTCAAAATACTGATTTCATTAGTTTGGATAAATATCCAGTTGTGAGATTGATGAGTCAAAGAGTATTTTCAACTTTAAGTTCACGAGGACTCTCCATATTGCATTCATCATGACTGTAGGAATTTACATCACAATTTCCCCCTTTTCTCCTCGCCCTCACCAGCGCATGTTATTCTTTGCCTTTTTGATACTGGCCATTCTTCCTGGAGTTAGCTGTTATCTCATAGTGGTTATGTTTAGAATTTCCTGGTTTTGATTATGGCTAATCCTCCCAGTCACCTCGTTCTCTGAGGTATGATGAGAAAAGGAAAGGAAAGGGTGAGGTGTATATGGTGTCTCATCTTACACACAGATAGTGTTAGAAAATGAACATCCATCTTGCAATTCACCAGGACAGATCTCTACTCAAACGTTGCTCTTCCATAAATTATTAGAGAGCAAGCAGACTGAGTGTGTTCCATTTGAAAGTGCAAAGATTTCTTTATAAAATAATCCATTCTATAAATCATTTATCAGGCTCCCTGTGAGACAACTATTTCTGATATGTTCTACAAAGCAAAGATCTCTGTCACGTGCACTGAGATTCTATGATTGCTTCTGGAGAGCTTTCAGATTTTAATCCCACCATAATTTAGCATTGCTCTCATTTCTGCTTTTGCAGAAAGTTGAAATTGACCTGTAATTAAGTTTATTTGGGTTTACAGGCTTGGTGAACTCAGGGGAACTTCTGGAGTTCTTTTGGTTTCTGTTGTCATTATTGTGAAGTGAAATGTCATTCATTTAATAAGGAAACTGTGTGTTACAAAATCTCAATTAGGTTTTTCCTTTTAATTTGTGAGCCATCATGTTTGTACCAGAACAGTATGAAAAAGATTTGGAGCTACCAGTGGGGAAATGGCAGAAACAAATCCAAAGGTCCTAGTGAATGCACAGCTACACACACGATGGCATTTCTGTAGGGCACTGGGAAGAGAATGAGAGTACAGTTGAGGTACAATGTGGAATCTGAGAACCCTGTAAATTGCCTGACCTTTGAAAACAATTTTGCCATCAGAAAGAGGCCCATGTATATACTCACTAACATTGCCATGAAGTCAAGAGTTGGAGAACAGCTGTCAACACAATCCAGACTGAAGAGAATATTCAAATGGGAGAATGGTAGTTGTAATTGCAGGGAACCCTAAGGGCAAGCTATCCTCTGCGATATGAATTAAGTGCAGTAGGACAAAGAGAACAATATCTGCATAGCAAGGCCATCTGCACCAAGCTGATCTTGCCAAAAAAAAAAAAAAAAAAACAAAACACGCAAATATGCGATAGACGTTGAAAAAAAGAAAAAAAGTAGGATCTTGGCCTTTCCATACTTTGCTGGTCCATCTTGGGTGAGACAGCTTCCAGGCCAGCTTCATAGCCAAAGCCAGTGAACTGAGTGGATCTCAGTCACTCCATAGTAATTTCCTAAGTGGCCTCTTTAATGACACTGCTTCCAAATGACATACCAGGACGGAATGAGAGAGGCATGTACTGCGCGAGAGCCATGCCACTTGGACCTTTCCCTCCTAATGTGCTTATGTGCCTAAGAAGAAACAGTTGCCTTCTTTTTTAAAGGTTTAATGCCACATGCACATTGTTTTACGGTTCTAGAGATCAACAGCATGAAATGAGATTGATGGTCTAAGTTCAAGGTGCAGAGGAGTTGCACTCTTTCAGGATCATCATGGAGAAATGTGATTTTTGCCTTTTCTAGCTGCTAGAGGCCACTGTACTCTTCCCCCAAAGCCATTTTCTTTTTCTAAGAACATCGCTCCAGCTTGTCCTTCTTGAGTTTCCTGTCTGACTATGGTCTTCAAGTCGTGCCTTTCAAACATCTCTTCTGATTGCACTGAGCCCATCCGGATCATCCAGGAAAAAAGACCAATATGATAAACATACGTGCAAAATCACGTTCACTGTATAAGAACCCAAGGTACGCTGATAGGATTGAGCAGTGGGGAAGGAGGGATGACAGCTACTCCACATGCCACAAGCTGTTAGCTTATCCTATTGTGGGTGTACCTGTCTGCAAAGATGGGGGAAATACAGTTTCAAAAACATTGGAAATGTGGAAAACAGTAGAGAAAGAAGGAAAAGAATTTAACAAGCATACAGCATCATGTGCCCAAACTGTACGTGTGAACATTATTTGCAAATGGAAAAGATACTGCCAACATTCATTAAAACCACCTTAAATTCTTAGGAAGAAATAGAAATGTCTGACAACTTTATCTCTTCAGCAGTTCTCTTTTTGGCAGAAGTAACCTGTATCTATGCACAAAACTTGGGCAACCAGCTGAAGTGAATTTTGGGTGCACAAGCTTGAACTTGGGATCCCTACTGCAGACATTTATAGTATTGGGCCTCTGCTATGTAGAAAGTGCAATTTGGGTTAAGTATTTTTCATTATATTCAACAAAGAAGGGAACAGTAAGGGGTTAGACGCTGGGATAAAGTTGTAAGGGACTGACAAAAAGAACATCCTGCCCCTCCCCCCCAGTCCAGGTGCCACTTCCCACCTATCTTAGTTTTCAGAACGTATTAGGTCTCATTCATATTTCTCTGCCTTTGCTGTGAGCCATCCTGTCACCCTGAATGCCTCTCTCCTTTTCTCTGTCTCTTAGAGACTGAGTCATATTTCAATTCTTAGATTGAAGTCACGCTCTTGAAAACTCACCTACAACTTCTGGAAGTGACGTTAATCACTCCCACCCCAGATTTCATAGAATGGCTTAAGTGGTTCCACATCTCAGTCACATTGGTGTTCTGCATAGCCATTCAGGGTGCATTTACACATCCCTAATCAATAAGCTTGGGTTGAATCGAATTGGGTCATTTCATAACAATACCTACACTAAAACAAGCTGTGTCATTTAACAAAAGGAGTTTTCCATGCACAATTGTAGGGAAAGTCGGCATATTTCTCCATGCTGAGTATAAATACTATTAAACATTCATGTGTACAAGAATCTGCTTAATAGCTCGTGTAAAAAGATTCCAGATTTCTATAATCAGAGGCTGGAATTGAGGATTGAGGTAGGTGCATGTGGCTTCTATTTTATTAAGAACCCAGATACAAGCTGGTTTCAGAGGAGGCTCAGGAATAGTATATAATGACTCCTGATCAGATCATCAATTCATGAATCTGCACAAGTCTCTCTCTCTCTCTCTCTCTCTCTCTCTCTCTCTCTCTCTCTCTCTCTCTCTCTCTCTCTCTCTCTCTCTCTCTCTCTCTCTCTCTCTCTCTCTCTCTCTCTCTCTGAGACAGAATCTCATTCTGTAGTCCAGGCTGGTCTTGAACTCACTATGTAGTCTGAGCTGGCCAAAAATTCACAGTAATTCTCCTAAGTCAGCCTCCTGAATGCTAGGATTGCAAATATACATCACCATTCCAGGAAGTACGTGGTGCTGGAGGATTGACCCTGGAGCCTCAAGTTTTCTAGGGAAGTGTTCTAATCACAAAGATTTTTTTTCTTTGAAGTTCAAAATGATACTCTTTTATTCATCAATTTATTTGACAAATAGAATCTTCCTTCGGAAAAAGGTATCGATAATAGGTAATGGATGAAACAAAAAACAGAGTCATTAAGTCAGGAAAGTAACATCTGATGTGACTGTGAAGCTTCCATTTTTATCTCATCCATAAAGGTTGACGCAAGGTTTCGTGTGTATGTTTCTGCATAGAAATTTAAAAATATAATCAATATAATTATAATTCTTGGAATAAATTTTAAGGAAAATAGAAAAAACAGAAATTAAAATGAACATCTAGTCTGAACTTCCTTGTTGCAGCTAATTAATATTAAATTGCAAATGGGGGCTTACCTACTCCATATCTTGCCTTTAAAACAGCAAGGCTTGGAGGTACTTACTACTGTCTGCGTTTGGATCTACAATGTGCTCTATCTAAGATCCAGAAGAAAATTGTGGTGAAATTTTAAGAAAAAGTGTACTTATAAATGATGCTTAATTTCAAAAAAATTTAAATATGATAAAGATCTTTTTTGTGTATTTTGTAGCATCAAATCTCAGCAATGTGCCACGTTCACCACATATGCAAGATGAGAACACATACACCTCGCATGTGCCACTAGGTCATCTTGAACTTCAGTGACACTTGGCTTATAACTTAACACAATGTCCCATGGCTCTTTTATCACTTTCCTTCTATATAGTGACTTCTTCAATAATTTGATCACAATTAATACACTTTGAATTAAAATGTATAATTAATTTTTACACATAGAGCATTGACCCTCTTTCTCACTAACACTTTTCTTGGAAAAATAGTTTATTTCAGGTTATACAAGAGCTGCCATACTCACCCCCATGGTAATTTTTGAATCCATATTGTATTATAAACCAACACATCTTAACAAATAGTTTGTTCAGTACAATTATTTTCTCTGAGAATTACATCATTTGTTATACTTCTTCTAGGCCATTTGGTAGAATTGTAAAAAAATTACATTCTAGTTGAATGCCGCTGTTTTACTGCAGTCACATTGTAATCTGATCAATAATAAATGTTCTGAATTTTATGGTCATATGTCAACTCAACTTCTCTTTAAGAACATAAGTTGATCAAAGTAACCACACTCCTTTTGTTTTGATATGAGTGCTTTATCTGCAAAGTATATGAATGTTTTTAGAAATGTTATGAGTATTGTTATATGAGACAGGAGGAACTACGTGGAATGAAAAGACTTTACTCATAGATCTTAAAAGATTTTCATTTTAGAATGATACATTTACACCATATGCCATCCACACAATGCAAGCAGAAAGGGTTGGACATATCGATAAGGAATTCTCAGCTCTTTAGTACAACAGATGAATTGAAGAAAATTCTAATAAAATCAAGAAAGACTTTCTGAAAGAAACAGCATTATAAATGAAAACCAAGTTCTGGAAAGTCTTTCAATAATAAGGATTGGGATACTAAGAGAAAATATTTTATGCATTTTTAGTAACATGAAAATATTAGAAGGCAGGAGAATTTAGAGTGAATTTGGGGAACACCACAGAATCCATTTGGATGTGTGAAAGGGAATCAATGCTCAGAGTAATTTACAAATTGAACTAATAAAACATAGTGATGAGAACCTAATTTTAAGAGAGAGAACTAAGGAGTTCTATACCCATCTGGGCCAATGAATACAATAATATTTGGAACATGATTAGGTAATTTTTACCTATTTGTGAAGTAATAAACAGAAAGGAAGGAAGTAGCATCAACCTATACAAAGGTCTTCTATTCCAGATGTAGTAAAAGGGATCCTCCCACTGGAAAAAAGGAAACTACTAACTAAAATACAGGAGAGAGGACAGATCGTAGTACCAAAGACATTGCTAGTCACACAGATAGTGACACAGATAGATAGTGGCATTGCTAGTCACGCAGATAGATTGTGGGAGATGGCAAGAGAAAAAAGGTAAGTGCTATGATTGCTCTGCCTGTCCCTAGGGCAAGTATCCAGGTCCCCCAAATTGAGGAAATGTGGATATGTGCAGAGAAACCAGGATGGAAAGATTTTGTGAGGCAGAGACTGGAGATGGGGAGAGATTTCCACAGTGAGTGAAGTGCTGAGATCTGTACAGAATCTCCTTAAGTGTTTAGCTGAATGTTGATCATTATATGCACGTGAAAGTTTCAGCTGAGCCCAGGAAAAAATAGTGTAACTCTACTGAAGTGTGCTGGACAGAATTCAAGACTGTTTATTAAGACTCTTGTTTTTGATGTTTGTTTCATGAACAATCTTATGCTTTGCATGACCAGTGAATTTGATGGAATACCATGCTGATACCTGGAATCATTCATATGGCAAATATAAATGATTTTAGATATAGTATTTAAATTTGGGTTATTTTTGAGATAATGAAAAGGAGATTGTTTGGAGTGGACATCTTCAGTCAGGAAAGCTGGACCATTTCAGAAGACAGTACTTTTCCTGCTTTTTTGAAAGAAGGAAAAGGTCTTGGGATGAGAGGCATGACGGGTGTCTAGATATAGTAGATGAGCTAAGAATAAAATTCAGATCCTGGTGTGGAGGTAGGGGCCTGTTACCCAGCACTCCAGAAGACTAAGTCAGGAGGACTGTAAGTTTTATACATCCTGGGCCACTTGCCAATGTTAAGAACTAATGAGATACCTTGTCTCAAAATAAAATTTGAAAAATAAACTTCAAACCCCAACACTTAAACTAAGTTTTTTTTCAGAGACTATGGCAAAAAGAACTAAATTCTACTACTCGTAACAAAATTCTAGTGTTCCAGAAAAAAAAGAAAAAGAAAAAAGAGCTTATTTAATTCAGACCCTGAAAAAAAAAAGTTATGCTAAACAGTGACTGGTGGCCCACAAACAATGAGATCATATTTGATCATAACTATTATCTTAAGTCACTAATTTTGTGGTAGTTATACAGAAATCGAAAACTAATATATGCACTAAAGCTAAAATTAAAATCTGTAAGAATCAAATTTATAGCTAAATAATTTTGCACATTAGAGAGCAAATTTCAAAGATTTCTGTTGACAGACAAAAATCATTCAGCTAAAACAGATAAAATTTATTACATCTGGAAATGAATGTGATGTACCAAACATGTCAAAGCAAAAATATAAAATAATAATAACAATAATAATAATAATAATAATAATACAACCTAAACCTAAAAAAACTGCCTTGCTAAACAATATGTTGAGATAGGTATTAGGTCAATATATAATTTGTTCCAGAAAATAGAATGAATAGTACAGAAAACAGAAGAAAAACTCTAATCCAAATTTCAGAAACAAGAGTAAGCATGTGTGACTTATGAAATATACTGCATAAAATAAAAAATATGTTGTATATTGCAGAAGAAAAGATTAGTCAACTTGAAAACATAAAAGGAAACTAAAAATTAAACAAGCAAAAATAAACAAAGTCAAATAACATTCAAAACATTTTCACTTATCCAGAAGATAATTTTAAAAGAATAGACATATAGCTTATTACTTGACAATATATTTTTCAAATTTGATGACAACTATAAACTCATAAATTTGGAACTAAAGGTCTAGCTCAGCGTTTAAGAAGGCTTGCCTGACAAGTCCAGGGTCCTGGGTTCTATTCCCTGGTACTGTATTGCTGGGTGCGGTGGCACATGGAAGACCTGTAGAAAATAAATGAAAAAAGAAGGGAGAGAGAGAGAGAGAATAAAGGCACATACCACTGGAACTGGCTCAACTTTTTAAAAAATTAAAAACTAAATTTAAAAAGAATAATTAATCCTAATCAAAAGAAACATGTTCCCCAGTTCTTGGTTTGAGTTTTTTTTCGGCTTTCATTATTCTATTTTCCCATTTTATATACATAAGCACACACACACACACACACACACACACACACACACACACACACATGCATAATGTTTACACTGAGCTAGAGTATTTTGTACATATCTTATCAAATTTATAAACCCTTCCTCATCTCCAAAATAACATTTAAAAAGTAAATGAATATATTGAGTCCCAGATTTTCTAGTTTTCTGACTTGTGTTTTGCCTTTTTAAATATAGTGGGTGAGACTGAACAAGTGTAAAACTCCTTGCTAATGCATGATATTTATAGAAGTTATGGTGTATTTCCGTTCCAAAGTCAAAGTCATCGATCAGCCCTTTATATGGAGACATTAAATTGTTCCCCAAGATAATGTTTGCCATCTAGCAAGTATCAGTTGCATTTTGCCTACTGCTAAGTCAGCTGAATATTCTAATAATTGTTTATTATCTTTTAATACTCAGCATGAGGCCAACTTCCAAAATACATTTGTTTCTGATATTCACGAGAATCTATTCCATAATATTACAGCAAACTCATTAGAACTAGCTGTATAAAAACACGTATCCTTATTTTTGTGAGTCTCCAGTATCTTCAGTTATATTATATTATCTAAGGTTACTTGTTGAAATTCTTTAAATAGCGCCAATCGTGATTAACACTTCTCTAATGCCTACAGAAAATATCCTTCTCCCATGTTCCTCTCACGTGCCCTTTCTCTCATGTTCATTGTTTAAATCCACCACTCTGTCCAGATTTAATTATTTGCTGATTTCTATTAGAACCTACCAATAATTCTCAATACTTTCAGAAATATCCATTCCAATTTCAATCTGTTATTGGCCTTGGACTTAATCTCCCCCCCCCCCATTTTTTTGATATGTATAAGCGCAAAATTTAAGGTTTACAGTGAAGTTGTGCATTTTGTGCACATACCTATCTTGTCAAGGTGACAACGACTTTCCCACTCTCCTTTTGTCCCGCCTCCAACCCATCCCTTCTCCCTCCCCGCCCTACCTCCCTGGTTCACTAATTTTTTTTTTTTTTCCATTTTAAGTTCCATGAGATAGTTGTGATCTGGGTTTCTACTAACAGAGAGACCATTTGATGTTTCACCTTCTGCTTCTGACTCACTTCACAAAGCATGACGTTCTCAAGTTTCTTCCTGCCTAGGCAAAGACTTACAAGGCATCAAAAGCAAAAGAAATTATCCCCATTATTATCAAATGAGATCTTGTCAAATTAAAAAGTTTCTGCACAGCAAAGGAAACTATCAACATTGTAAAAAGAGAACCAACAGACTGGTAAAATATATTCACCACCAACATCTCAGATAGGAAGCTCATAACTAGAATGTACAGGGAGCTGAAGAAAAGTAAGCCTACCAAAATAAAGGATCCTATTGAAAAGTGGACTTAATCTTAAAAATCTCTTTATTTACTATTTCCAAATATTTACCTATTAAAACTAATTTTAAATATTTTTGTATCAGTAACTTTTAGGTTCACCAGGCTAGTTACTTTCATGATAACACACACACACACACACACACACACACACACACACACACACACACACATATATATATATATATATATATATATATATATATATATATATTCAATTTTAAGGACATTGATCTTGACTTCTTTCTTATATTCTTTTAGTCCAGTGAGCATTTTTGAAAAAATGAAATCTGTTGCAAAGTAAGCCCCAAGTGTGAGGAGAAAATAAGGTAAGAGCAGATAAGTGTGATGCAAGAATGTCACGTGTGTATTTTACTTTAAAACTTTCCAGTCACACAAATATATTTGATTTGGCTTTGTTTCTGAGATAGGATCTCATTCTCTAATCCAGGATTGTCCTTGACTCACTATGTAGTTCAGGGTTTCCTCAAACTCATATCAATCCTCGTTGTGTCAGTATTACAGACACGCACCACCATACCCAGTTTGTGTGGTGTTGGGGAATTGAACCCAGGGACTTATTAGACAAGCTCTAACCACTGAGTTACCTCCTTTCCCAGCACTTACAATCTAAAATCTTTAGTGAGTAAAACATATATGTGAATTTTGACATACCCTGTACTAAATAGTTAAATTAAAATGTCAAAGTCCATGTTACATTTCTTATTTTCTACTGTATTTTCCAAGTTTGCCCCAATATTGAGCCTCCTTTTGTTCCTCTAACATGACTGTGTCCTTCCAGGCTTCATTCCAGATAGAGGCAACCTAATTCTCAGTCCAGTCACTACCAACTTGAAATTAACCTTTGCCTGTCAATTTCTATAGAATTCTGTCAAAAGATCTCATGACATGTCCTTTCTTTCCCTTTTTATACCTGTGTTTAGAAGTGACATATCTTGGTAACTTCACTACAGTCACCTTAAAGATAAAAGGTATATTACATAAATCTTTGTTTTCCTGTGTGCAGTGCTGCACACAGTCTGTGCCCAGTGACAGCATTCAGTAAGTCTCTGACAGATTACAAGTGTATAAATCACTGTGCTCATAAACGTAGTCTGCAAGCTTTTATATTTTATTAGTTTCATACCTAAGCCTTTATATAATCAAAATAATGTCTGTTAGAGTGAGCTATGGCTCTAATTTGTTTTAAATACTCAGCACATGATGTCACTGAAATAGTACAGCAAGGGCTTAAGGAAGAGTGTGGTCTTTGGAGCCTCTGCCTAGCGTGTGCAAGCCCAGATTTGATTCCCCGGCATCACATAAATGGCGCATGGTGGCGCATGCTTATTCTTCTAGCACTTGGGAAGCTGAAGCTGGAAAATTGCTGTGATTGAGTTTAGACTAGTCTGGAATATAACACTACATAGTGAGACCTGCTCAAAAACAAAACAAAACAACAACAACAAAACCAGTAGTCAACAATTTGGTGTCATGTTTTCCTGGAAGAAAAGAGGAACAAAGCTACTATAAGATTAAACGTATTTCCTAAGCTCGTATGGTTAATGGATTTTGGAGCTAAGATCCTGCAAGTCTAGTACTCATTCCACTGCACTACTCTACTTTCTTACTATATATATACACACACATTGGGGTACCTCAGTAGTCATGTAAAAAATGTAGACGACAAATACTACCCAAGTGGTCCTCAAAAGATTTAAATTAAAATACAGGCAAATTCCATTAGAATAACTGTACAAATGCTATTTAGTATAAATTTAACATGATATTCATAAAATGAATTTCAAATATAATATTCTCTTTACCCAGCTGCTTTGTGTCTTTCAGGAAATTTGTGTTCTGTCTTGACATGATATAAATGATACTGTGTGAAATATATTTTCTATTTTTCATATCTTAAAAATCTCTACACGGTGAAAACTTGTCACACAGTATAAAAGTACGAAAATTCAAATATTTTATATGCATGATGCATGCACCAACATAGTAATTAAAACAATTGGCAAAGATAATACCAGGATCCAATAGTAAGAATAGAGTGGATCGTGACTGGCTCAAGTATTGGTTTGCAAAAGCAGTACTAAATAATTGACATGGCTTTAGCAAGGCATATCATTTTTATTTATTATTTTTCTTTTCTTCTTTGAAACAATAAATAGATGCAATGTGTTAATGGCCAACTTAATGTTTCCACTATTTTCTCCAATGATCTTAGTCCTTAAGTAGTATTGTCCCATGTTTTTTCTTTATCTAAATCCTGGCAGGTTCTCAATAAAATTCAGTTCATTGGAGGGACATTCCTTGAGGTCAAATGACTGACCTCAAACATCCTTGCAACTTTTCTCTTGGTCCTGTAGAATTTGCTTTCAAGGCTATTTGCCTTGGGAATGGGCTCCACATGACATGACGCCCAAGCTCTGTGGAGAGAGCATGAGTAGACTTGGTTTTCCAAGCAAGTGACCAGTCAACACACAGTTTCTCTGCCTCCCACGGGAAAGTGGTCACTGATCTTTCAGCCTAAAATTCACCAGATGTTTGTGTGTAGCACCAGATGGCTTCATAGTGACTAGTCAGTGCTAATCAATCCACCAAGGCACAAGAGAAGGATTATTTTAAGTTGTTGAATTCACAAAAGCGGAAGAGATTGTTACATGGAGATGAGTGCTATGGTGAGGAAACATGATTTGCCTCTAACTTTCCATGTGGCTTTAGAAAAATCAATAAAAATGATATTTCAGTAGAAGTAGCAAGGCATGTGACATTTGATATTTTGTGAGTGGCGTGGTTTTTTTTTTTTTTGTGACAGAGTCTTGCTCTCTAGTCCAAGTTGCTGGTCCTAAACAACTGTGTAGCACAAGGTGGCCTTGAACTCATGGCAATTCTTCTGCTCCAACCTCCCAAGTGGTAGGATTACATGTGTGTACCATCATGCCCATCTTGTGAGTGAATTTTAAAAAAGCTATGCTAAGCATGTAATAACTACCATAACTAGCCCTTCTGTCTTATTTTTAAAAATATGTTGCCAAATGTAGACAGATTAAAGAGCTTGCCTAAGACCAAAAAGTAGTAAATAAATGAAGTGGAATTTAAGCTTAATATCACCTATAAATGAACTATTTCTATGCCTTTATGTGTCCACTAATATCTTCTATTTTTAAGTACAGTTTTTACTTCATGATGGCTTTGACATAAAATAAATTTATTCATAGATAATGGAAAGTCATTTTCTTTGCCAAGGAATAGAGAAGTATTTCATTTTAAAATGCATGCCTTTTGGCACATTATATTGATGGTCATTGAATATAATTTTGTCTAAAACAGAAGGAAAATAATTCTCTGTCAATGCACAACAATAGTGTTGATCATAATATTTTCAGTTAGAATTTTGCCCCTTTATTGAATATTTATCTCAGATTCTCTATTATTCATTACTATATAGAAATAAGAGTAAATATTATTTCTGGGATGAGAATTACATTGTCCAATGCCAAAAATAGCAACAAGGTAGGCTGCACAAGAGTTCATCCACAGACTTGTTAGGAGGTGACAGATACCCTGCCTTTTGCATGAGGTAAGACCAAATAGCCCTCAGATGCAAATCTAACATTTGTTTGTATTCTGCCATAAAAGACATATGAGACCGTGTCTTTTGTTTCTCCTGTTGGCGAATTTTAAGCATTTCTGATAGTGTAAGAAACAACAAAAGCTTTCTTAATAAATGATATTAACTGTAACCATTATATAGGGTTTTTTAGGGTTCAAATGGAAAGCATTTTTAAAAATTTAAACTAAAAACGTGGCCACATAGTTGGTACTGAAGGTTACGTACCAGTCTGGTACAACATTTTGGTCATTCTAATGTACTAAAATATATCCTGATTTAATTTTAGTCAACTAAACAATCAACGTTTAGCTGTTATACTATTCACCTTGGCACAATATGGAACATCTGTATTGAGAATTTTTCTTCTACCTACTTTGGAGTTGCTGGAGTTTGGGAAACCTGCTACAATGGCAAAAGTATATAGACAACTCAATTTCTCTCTACATAGGTAGATGGACAGGAAGGCAAGCAGGCAGACAGACAGATGATTGATAGAACGATGTAGATGGTATATGATGATATACATATGAATGATTTTTCATTTACATTTGTGTTCCTTTCTTAATTATTGTTTTTGGATCCTCTGGGATTATAGATGTAAGCAAGAATCAAAAATATTATCAGAGGTTTAAAAAGATTCATATTCCTGGTAGAATTGTTATCATATATTGGTATATGCTGTAAATTGTGGATTTTGATAGTGATTTTTTCTCTCACGTATGCTAATGCAGATTTCTCTGGGTTTAACTCACTGAGAACATCCAAATGAAATTCCTTGGATGAGCTAGATTTCCTCTGGTTATTATTTTTGCCCTGAAGTTCTGGCCTTCTCCAATGTGTTCAGGCGAACAGTGAGGCACACCACAGTACCTTCAAATAAATCTCTCTTGCAGAATCTCTTTAAAAATGACTCCTAGCTGACTTTCTACAAAGTGTCCCCACGTGGGCTCATGGATCATAGTTATATCTGCTGTGCACAGATTATTATTAATTTTTTTGTACCTGTTACCTTTCCTGCCTCTACCACTGGAGAGAACACTCCCCATCCAGGTGTTTTTATTGTGTGTGTTTTACCTATAGTATTTTGAGTTTAGGTCAGTTACCACTAATGTCAGTTATTCTGGTCTATCAAGTTTCCCCCAAAATATCTCATGTGATCAGTATTAAATATTCACGCCAAGTCTCCTTGTCTTAGTCACTTTCTCTTTGCTGGAACAGAATACCAAACCTTCACAACATAAGGAAACAAATATTTATTTTAACTCACAGTTTCAGAAGGTCTCAAACAGTCTGTGCAGAAGCAGCCGGCATTGGTCGAAGGTCATGGCAGAGGACAGAGAACTGCTTATAGCATTGCAGACAGAAACCAAGGGAAGGAGGAGGGTGTCATGTCTGGAGGCTCAGGCAAAGACAGACTTTTCCCAGGAAAAGCCTGTAACACTGTTTCTTCCCCCTTCCTTTACTTAGTTCAATCTGCCACTTGACCTCCCTCTTCCACATTCAGGTGGATGCCCATCTCATACCTATCGGCCCACAAGTCAATAAGAAAAAATACCTAAAGACTCTGGTCTGGCACCCTCCCCCCTCACCCCCACTCCCCTGGCCCCACAACAAGTTGGCAATATCCCTCCAGGTCAAACTCCAACTATTGCCCCTTTCAGCCAGTCTCAACCTCCCAAGAGCACACAATTCCACCGTATCTAATTACATAGGAGGCTTTTGTGGTATATTCCAGATCCAAACCACAGAATCTAATGATATCTAATGGCATCTAATGAAAGCTTGGGAGCAAAAAGACCAACTTTATCTAAAAGATTACTTTTTAAAAGGCCTCTTTACCTTTAACTTTTACAGATTTTCAAGTTCAAGGTAACATCATCCCATAATAATCTCTTTTATACATTCTTAATAAATTCAAAACCATGATCAAACATCTCACTCTGGATTGGAGAAATACCTGAGGCTTATTGTTTTGTTCTGTGGCTATGATATCTCAGGTAGTGCTGCTGGAAATTTCATAGCGTCATGCACTGCCTCTTTCCCGTCTCTCCCTTACAATTTAGTTTTCAGGTCTCTTGCCTCATGAGTAGTCACATTGTAGTTCTTTGGTTCCTCAGCATGCAGAAGACCTTCATGGGACTCTTTAAGCTCCACAAACTTGTGGACAATTTCCCTAATGATTTTTCCCTAACATATGGATCTGTTAGTCTGGAAAATTCCAATCAATCCATCCTATTACAAAAGCCTTTGAAACATTTTAGGCAAAAGTAATTCTTCCAATTTTCTTTCAAGATGAGTCACTTAGCGAATAACACTCATGCTTGCTAAGTAGAAGACCCATAGGCTGAAAAGAAATCAAGATAAACATTGCAATATGTTCAAACTATGTTAATGAGCAGATAATGTTCATCACATTGTTAAGTTTGACAAGGTGAGAACAAGATAAATACAAGCCAATACAAGAGTAGCTGAATATATTATGATTCATTTGAGCAATTAAATACTGTACTGCCTGTGTCAGTCAGAGCTCAGGTGGCAAAACCGGACTGAATAGACCTATTATGGGAAAGTAGTTTTATTGCAGGAATTAGACATGGTAAGTATAGAAAAACTATATTTTAGGAAAGTGAAGATCTAGAAATAGAGGGAGAATTAGAAGAAAATGATAACCAAAGTATTTAACAAATTTGAAGACTGCATAGAAATTAACAAAGTCAAGCATATATGGACATAAACATAGGATATGAAGCAGGACCTCTTGCCTAAGCCAATTAAAACTTCCACTTGTAAGGAAAAAGCTTCTTCTGTGTCACTGTCATGACTGTAGGTCCACAGCTAAGCCTATTTTGGTGATTTGAGTCCACTTTCCAGTAACATTATGAGCATCTGGACAGATGAGGAGAATTTGAAACAGAGAAGAGTGAAAAGAGATGGGAACTTCCGTCATTCTGGCTGACTGTGACAAACGTCTGAAAGTAAGGATTTCTGTTCACTTGTGCCAAATTACCTTGATAGACAACATACCTTGATAGACAACAGCATGGAACTGTTGCAAAAGTCATACATGAAGCATTTTCATGTGAAAATGTTGGCCAATCCTCATCATGCATGTGGTACTCATGTGAAAGTTTCAATTTGGTTGGTACTTGTCTTCCTTCCCAAAACCAAGTAACAAGAAATAGAGTGTGAAGGAATCACTATGTACTACTAGTTAACTCATATCTGGAAGATGATTCCAGAAAATGCCAACCAGGCTTAGGCAATCTGACACAAGATGATCCAGGATGATCTCTTTAAGCAACTTCATTGCAAATGCAACTCAACCATTCTATAATAAGTTCACAAATGTTAATCAACTTCACTTGCCTGATAATGACCCTCCATGCTACAATTTCTGTCCTGATATGGCACCAGTGTGTGAAAATGAACTTGACGTTACACACAAAGGACCTATAATCTAGTAGGGAGGAGGAATGGAAGTAATAGATAAGTTCTAATGTGAAAAGTGAGTGAAAGGGGGACACCTAAGGGGTTTTCAGAGAACTAACTTGCAGTGAAATACTGTCTCTCCCTACCTAGAGCATTTCTTATGAAAATCACAAAAATAAATTTTTTAGTGAGAATATACGTTGGTACAGTCATTATGGAGGGCAGTATATAAACCTCTTAGGGAGCATATATATGTGCTTTTTAATCATATATATGTGATTTTATGATGCAGTTATTTTGATCTGTGAACATATACAAAGGAAATGACACTGCAGCACATAGGTCTGAATGCTCATGCTTATTGTAATACTATTCACAAGATAAAGAAAATGTGAAAATGTGATACATGCATATTTATATTATATAGATATATCCATGTGTCAATCTATCTCTTAGCTGTATATATCTCTACATATATGCACCCATGCACCCATGCAATAGAATATTATACAGTCAAAAAAGTATGATATTTAATATTTTTCATTTGGAACCAAAAGAATAAAACTGAAGGATATTAAGTTAAGTAAAATAAATCCAGACATAAAAACAAATAACACACAATCTGACATGCGTGAAAGGTTAACATAACTACAGAATAGTAATTCCTGGAGATTGTGTAGCATGGGGGAAATGCATAACCAGAGGCGGGATAATAAGGAACGAAGCTTTGTCAGATTGAAGGAAGATGCAGTGGAGAGATGGCTGTGGTTCACGTTACCTGTTATATATTTTACCAAGATCTAGAAGAGAGGAATTTGTTGACTCCAAACCTAAAGAAATGACAAGGGAAATGCTAGCTGCAGTGATATACTCATTATATGATGTACCCATGTGGTAGAATATCAAATTGAACTCCATTGATATGTACAATAAAAGTTAAGCATAGCACAAAATTTATTTACAAGCCTTGAAATTCTTGTCATTTGAAAAAACATCAAAGATACTAGATGCTGTTATTGCAAATGAAATAAACTAGATGCAGTAATACAAATGCTTACATGTACTTTCTCATTTATGCAAACCTTGCAGAAGAACAGAGAGGAAGAGCACTCACTGGAGACTTGGAAGGAAGAGATAATGGGGAGGGAAAATTAAAAGTATGACAGGAACCATAAAACAGGTTGGAAGAATGACGTTTTCCTTTTTTTAACACCATAAGATAATTGTAGGTTAAAAAAAAATAATGATATATTTTCAAACAACCAGATAAGTACAAATTCCTCAACATTTAAAAATAATGTTTTGAGAGATTAGAACACTTATTACATTAATTTGATGATTATGTATGTATGAATTTAGCATATTGTAACCCATCAAGATGTACAGATATTATATCTCAATTAAAACAAAAACTAATACAGCATGTGATCAAGGAATATTTCTGTGATGTAGTTACTATTTCAGTAGAGATTGAGGAATGAGTCCAGTTGATCAGAAGCATTTGTGAGTGTGTCAGGCCCAATTGCAGGACAGGGTGTGGGGCAAATGTCACAAAGCGTTGCATGAAGAGCAAATGTTTAACACTTGCAAGATGCAGATGCTGCAATGCCATGCTTTTCTATCCATGGCTTTTTGCCAGAAAGGTTTCTGGCCACAAGAGTTTGTTTATCCTAAGGCCATATTGTGGCTTTTGTGAACTCCAGACTAATTGGTATTCATGGATTGCTTCCTCCAAAATAACTAAAATATAATACACAAATAAAAAGTGTAAAGCATTATATTTTATGACTATGTTGCTATTAAGAAAAACTAAAATCCATTTACGATTTTAAAATTTAAACATAACTTAGATTGAGACCCAGAGATTTTTTGAAACTTTAATTTTAATTATATAGCATTTTTCATATCAGAACTGGGAATGTTGTATCATGAAGACTAGGAATTATGTAGCTAAATTGATCACTTTATGATCAGATTATGAATTTAAGTGATTCTTATTCCCACAAAATAAATTAATGGTACTTCATGTTTACGGATAGAGTATCCACATTGGGCTAGCTCACTGAGCAACAGGATAAATGGTTAAAGGTTTGAACCATTGTTTTAAGAATTTGCCATTTCATTTTTCCAAATGAAATTCAATATGGTAAAGTAACTCTTCGAATGATAAACTAAGACTAAATGTTGTTGAAAATTAATTTCACAATATCCTTAATAGACAAAACTGAAAAAAATCAATAACACTCACATATAATATCAGTAGCAATGGAAATGACTTGATTGAAATATGGGCATGCCAAATAATGATACTCACGTGGTCTAGAAGAATATGTTCCCTTTTCAGGGTTTCTTGCTTATACTTTCTGAAAGCAATTTGGCAATACACATCAGTAGAATTAGATATGCTCGCCATCTAACACTTTAAGATCATGAAGTAAATTAGAAATTTGTTAACCATATACTTTATATTGTATTTGATAGTATAAGTAAAATGGAGATGATTTACAGTATATAGGACGAGACACAACAGCTGTGTACAAATATATCATTTTATACAAGCAGCTCAACCACTCTCAATCGTTTAGGTCCTCGGGAGTCCTGGATACAATCCCCTAAGAGTTAAAAATGACCTACTGTGTCATAGTTTAAATTTCTGTTCTGGAATAATGGAGTCAAGAGACAAAAAATGTTAGTGTTTTCTAAAAAGGACCCTAGAGGAACAAAATGATTCCAGCTTTTTAGGTTTAATAAATTCAAGTCTTGGCCATTCTTTGAGATAGGCTCAGAACAAATATACACTCCATGGTGCTTGTAGTAGTCTACAAATGAACATACTTCTCAAAGTTAAAGGATGGACACTTAATGCCCAGTGCCTTAGTACAAAAAAGTAGACTCTAGTCCCTGATTATAGTAGAAAGGCCTGATGACATTAGTGATCTGTCCCTAGGAGACACCTGAGGGAACAGAAAGCCCTTTCTGTCACGTTTGCATCTAGAATTGCTTTGCCTTCTGAAAATAATAGCACTCTGTGGAATTTTCTTCTGAGATCAAGACTTCTATTTTCTTTTCTTTTCTTAAGATACAGTCATATGCAACTATCTTAACAAAAGACAGATTTTTTAAAAATTGGAATCAAGATATTAAATTTTAATATTCAACATTGAACCACAATATGCATTTCACAAGTGATAGTGAATTAATAGATGCCCAAAGATTATAGAATTAAAGTATGCATATATGTGTGAGCATTTGTGTGTCTGCGTGTGTGTGTGTGCGCGCGCGCGCGTGTGTGTGTGTGTGTGTGTGTATGTGTGGGCTTGTGAAGGGGAAAAGGGAAGCAGAGAGCAGGGAAGAAGGAGAAACAGGAAAAGATAGGGACATAGGACGATCAATGGAAAGGGGTGAGAATTTTACACAGCTTCAGGGAAAAAAAATCTGTTTATAACAAGTTTCTAGCTCATCATATCCCTTAGGAGAACAACAGCGTTGGAATAATGCTTTTTTCCCCTCTCTGATATTTGTAGTTCTCAATGTAAATTCTTTCTATGCTGCTTTTGTGAGTCTTTGGAGATTTTCTTTGTAGTAATCCAGTTACTCACCAAGGAGATGGAGAGTTTGCAGGCAGCCTGGACTATGAGATCTTTAAAGACCACAGGATTATCTGGTCTTTATGAAAAACTCAAGCAGATTCAAGGTATTATAAACAAAAAGTGATGCGTCTTCCCCTAAACTTATGGTTACTATGATTCCGTTCAAAGGACTTGAACTTTAGGATTGAGGTAAAGGAAACAGAAAAGATAACATGTGCATGACTATGGAAGCTGTGTCATATTTATTAATAGAAATAAAGGTATGATATACATTCCAGATAGAGTTAATGTTGTGTGCAAAAATGCAGAAACGAGGGAAACTCTGATGTTTATTAGAAAACTGAAATAAGTTCAGCTTAATGAGAATGTCCACTGTGAAGCAAATAGATATGTAAGTTGAATTTAGGAAGTAATAAAGGAGAAAAGTCACAAAGGCCAATGACAGTCCATTAAGAAATTTGCCATTTATTTTACTAGTACTATGGAGGCAGTTAGTTAGGATTTTGTAACATTAACTCTCACTCTGCTATGTTGGCGAGGTCAGCTAAAACACCAAAGCAAACGATAAAGCATTTATACAGATACAGAAGTTACTTGAAACCATTATAGTGTTGGATGCCAAGTTTACTGTGGTCATGTGTTAAAAGATATAATAAAATTGGCTGAAATATTAGAAGATATTCACAACAGGGAAGGAGAAAAGGGTTTTTCCAAGAGATGTCATATGCATTTTAACAATGGAGAATTTTTTTCCAATGCTATATAATGGTCAAACAGAATCGTGAAAGAATAATTTTAAAGATATGAATCCCACTGTTGGCAGATAGCGCTTCCCTTAAGATTGACTAGCCTCATCCTGTGTGCAAAGATGTTTATCCATTTGCATGTGGTTTTCTAAGGTCCTGTTCTGAGAGTGCTAGGATCAGATCCAGCAGACTACTTGACCCCTCTTGCCACCTACTCCAGCACTGAACTGAAAGTTCTGTTGGCTTCTCCCGTCGTCTTCCTGTGTTATCAGAGTTAGGACTTATCTTGGACCTCTTCAACACACTCATGGGAATATGGACACAAGATCTCTGAAGCAGTGGGACGCTTCATGAGTCGAGAGGCTTCAAAACTTCATGAACTCTGGAGGATAGAGGAAGGATAAATACAAGTAGGCTGGGCAAACTGAAGACTTAGTGACCTTGTCTTAAATCAAAAAGTAAAAATGGACTATGGATATTATAGCTAATTCCATCTTCAGTCCTAAAAAGAATCTATCATTAAAGATTGGAGGAAGGGGAATTGAAATCTGTCACTAGAAATTAATATTGTGAGAAATAGGTTATATTTGAAAACATCTCTGGACTTGGATGTAGTTTTGACTACTGTATGAACCACTATTAGCCTGCATTGTAAGATTACTGACTTAGTTTGATGCTTTGGATTGATTGGTCTGGATTAATCTCTTAATTACATTTGAGAGCCGAAAATACATTAGTTAACATTCTTAAACTTACATTTAAATTAAAGAATGGAGATAGCATTGCCTTATCAAGAGGTCTCTGTGTATAAAAAAACAATTGCATACTTACCATAGTTCCACTGAGAGTTAGATACTATAACGATAGATTCTTACTAATTTTCTACCCTTACTTCCTTTAAGGCATATAAAAACAAATAGTATGATTTAGTGGATAAAAACTTGGACTTTGTGTTGAACAAAAGCAGTTTAATTTCTGGCTCTACCATGTACTATTTGACAACTGTGAGTTAAATATTCTTTCTGAGCTTTAGTTTCTTAACATGTAACATATAGATAGAAATGTCAGTATCTGTGGCTGGAGAAATAACACACTAGTTAGAGCACTCACCTAGCAAGAGCAAAACTCTGCGTTTGATTCCCCAGCACCACATAAGAAAGGTGTGGTGCCACATCCCTGTAATCCCAACATGAAACAGGCTGAAGCAGGAGGGGGAGTGCTGTGAGCCCTAGGCTAGCCTGGGCTATATAATATAGTGAGTTCAGAATGAGCCTGGGCTATAGGAGGAGACCCTGTCTCAGAAAAGAAAGAAAGAAAGAGAGAGAGAGAGAGAGGGAGGGAGGGAAGGAAGGAAGGAAGGAAGGAAGGAAGGAAGGAAGGAAGGAAGGAAGGAAGGAAGGAAGGGAGGGAGGGAGGGAGGGAGGGAGGAAGATCAACATTTAAATGCTGTCTGAATGATTAATGAGGATAACAAGTTTAAATGCTATATTGCCTAGTACATGACATATTGTACCTACCTCAGTAAACATACTGATCCATAGAGTCTTCCAACAAGACAATGAGAAGTCCAAGTTCTGTTGATGTCTGCATTATTTGCTGTAGGTCCAAGTAGGTATACTAGCTAATAACAGCAGGAAATGTCATGTACCAGTATCTAGGGTTATTGTAATTCACGCAATAGAAATGCCATTTCATTGAAATTGTTATTTCCTTAAGCTTCATACCTAACAACAATTATCCCTTAGCTATGCTCCTTGTTTTTGCCAGTCTGAAACACATATATATGGCTAGCAGGGCACTTGTACTAGATGAAATATTTTATTTTTTAAAACTAAAGCTCTTGGAAAACTTGATTAGCTGGAAAAAACCTATATGAAATAGAACATAACAGTGATGCATAAATCCTGTAAAGGTATTTTTCCTTGAGGAAAAAAACACTGCCGAAGCTTATCCATCTGTTCACATAGGAGTTCTTCAATATTAATGGGCTGGGCAATTGGGAGATTTATTTAATTAGTCTTCATGGCTAGTGCATCAGGTAACAACAATTATCTTTACTCTTATCACAGCAGTGCTGCTGCTTAAAATGAGCTTAATTTGTGTTCAGAATATGATGTTAGCTGATATTGGTACTCTGGCAATTTGAAGAGTATCAGAGCACTACTTCTCACAGAGAAGCAGGAAAGCATCAATAAAGTGAAAATTGGAAATCTTCCCTGTGCACATTGACCGGATCAACAAACATTTCTGATAATCTCTGGTGTGGAGTCAATTCTCTAGGACTGGAACTATGCAGATTGGTTTAACACAAATCAAAGTTAGCTAGTGACAAATACCAGTGCACTGAGATTAGATGGTCATGGGTTCTCAGCATCTGCACATTTTCTTGTCTGCTTGATATGATAAAATGTCCAAAATGTTTTGTAGAATGAGGATGCAAAAATATCTACTATAAAAGGCCATTAATCATGGATGTATACTATCTATGTCTGAGGCAAAGTAAATGCTCAATAAATAATTGTTGATTTGTCAAATAAAATGACATATATCATATGCTTTCCTTGCACGGGGCTCATCTAAGAAATTGGAGATATATGAAAGTAATTTTCTTTTCACTTCAGTTAGGTAGGTAATAAAATAAAATATGTATATTGATAAGTAAATTGACAATTAGTCTTCTAGAAAAGGAAAGAAAGAGCAAAGATTCCTTTCTCCAATATCTCTCTAGTTCCACTCGTCATAAATTCCCACAAAATTGTTTACTTTGAGTCTTGGAATTGTTTTGGGAGTTGTGTGAACTGTAAGATAAGGAAGGCTAGTACTTATTCAGTATCTGTTTTTATAACACACTATCATTTGGACACTGATTATTCACTTAACATTAAAAATTATTTTGAGGTAGTTATTATACAATGTTATGGACTAAAACACTCAATCTAAGAGCCTTTACCTATATTGATTAGGTTTCTTAACATGCAGATTAATAGAAATTGTAGCTAGATAAAGGGTATTTATTTGGAGGGCTTACAAATTAGAGGACAGAGTCCAAAATGGCCACCTGCACCTGTGAGAGCTGGAAGGTCCGATGGCTGCTCAGACTTGTGCCAGAAGAACACCAGTCTGGGACTGCGGGACAGCCACTGTGAGTTTGCTGCAGGTCATTGTCCAAAAAGCAAGGTAAAGGCAGAGAGTGGAGCAAATCTGCGATGGAGATTGGTGGTATAGAGACAGGAGTGAGTTGACATCTGGAGACTAAGGCAAAGGCCAGAGCTTTCCTAGGAAAAAGTAGCAGTGTTTCTTTTTCTTTCTTTTTATTTAGTCCAAACTTCCATTTGGGCCTCCTATATCCAGGGTGCGTGTTCTCTCATTTTTGAGCCCACCTGTAAATCACACACATGTGAAAACTATTCCTTGGGCTTTTCCCAATCTCAACAAGTTGACATAATTCCTCCAAGGGTCACGCTGTATGTCCGTTGTCCTGCCCTATAGTTTTCACACTGACTGGTTCCCATAATTAGGTGAGCCAATTTCTTAAAGTATCTCTCTATATAAGTATTCAGATATTACATTGGTTCTACTTCTTTAAGGAAGGCAAATATGCTAAATATGTGATTGTACAAAGATTATTAAACTTATTTGCTTCACTTCACTTATCTAATAAGCAAAACTACCCAGGCCCAGTGATGACAGCCTAAAGTCATAGTTCTTCAGAAGTTTGAGACAGAAGGATTTTAGGTTTGAGGCAAGTCTTAATAACTTAGTGACTTAGCAATACACTGTCTCAAAATAAAAACAAAAAATGGCTCTGTCTGAAGGCCTTATACTCAGTCCCTAGCACCACAAATCAATAATGATGTTCATGATTATGATGATGATGTTGATGATAATAATAATGATCAGAAAAAGAAGAAGAAGAAGAAGAAGAAGAAGAAAATTTTCAATATTGAGGATTTATTGTGTTAAATAAGTTTAGGTTAAACGAGTTTGTATATTGTCAGCATATCTCAAGGAGAGAAACATCCACAATAAGCATTATATGTATCCATTTCTTGTTATTTCTAATCATTTTAATCTATGTTTTAGGTTTCAAATTTGCCACTCTGAAATACCCTCCAGAAAAATTCTATTCAGTTGAATGGGATTTTTTTTCTTTTCTCTTTCTTTCTTCTCTTTCTTCCTAGGGGTACGGTTTTAAAAGCACATATCTTTAATGTTAAAGAATATTACATGAATTACACCTATAACTTTGGGTTCAGCAGCTCTTATATATAAGCAACCATCTTTTTTGATTTCCTACCTGAGATTTTCTTAGACAACTTTAAACTTTTCGGAATAAAGCAGAATGTTTGATTCTTTACAATTAAATGCATTTTGTTCATTCTTAGTTGTGCACAGGACTTATGGTCAGAGTAATGAATATGTTAAAATGAAAAGTGTAAATAAATGATAGAGTAAAATAAGTTAAATGCTGAGAGTCGCATGGGATGAGGGATGGTGTGGAAGGGCAAGAAAAAGGGAACAGAACATGACACGATGGAGATGCACACGTGCACCGAATTCTCAAGTTTAATGTAACCCTTGGATATCTCATATGCATTCTAATGAGAACCTGGAAAAATGATTTGATATTCAGTGAAAAAGTATCATGAAGTCAAAAGAACTTTGAAGGAACTATGACCACATGTTTCTTAAGTCAGATTATAGGTCACTTTCAAAAAGTCAAAAAGTCCATTAAAGACCAAGAAATGAAAAAAAAAAATTGGTCTGCTTTTAGCCTCATGAGTTACATAATCGAGTTTAAAAAATATAAGATTTCGTCAAGGTCAAATTGCTTTTACATAAGACTTGATAATAGTACTTCTAAACTGCTTCAATGGTCTTACAACTGATTTCCCAGCTACCGAATTTTCTCGTGTAAGACAATTAACAATGCTGTTAAGAGTGATCTTAATTCAGAAGTGAAAGAGAGAGAGAGAGAGAGAGAGAGAGAGGGAGAGAGGAAATGTGGAGACGAAGGAAACTAGACCTGATCATGTCACGAGCATTTTTAGTCTTGTAGAAACTTGTTTGCTGGATTTTATTTTCCTTTCTTCAAAATACGAAGTCCGTGAACATCACACTCCCATTTCCTGACATCGTTTAGGGACGCTTTTTGCGTGTGTGAAGGATAACGGAATACTTTCCACTGGTGATCATTGGCCTCGGGATATCCCAGTACATAGTGTGATCCAGTGTGGTCATGCATGCTCTTTCTTATTTCTAGGATTTTCTTTAGCACTTAAGAATAAAAACCTGTCATTAAATTTTCCAATTTTCATTGCATGAACAATATATAAAACTGTATTATATTAGCCAGAATGATTAAACTACTATAACAAACAACTTGGAGCTAGGCAGGGTATCACTGGCCTGTAATCCCAGAGCTAAAGGACACCGAAGCAGGAGGATGTTGGAGCCCAGCCTGGGCATTGTAGTGACTTAGCGAGTTTCAAACTCAGGATTTAATTTCAAAATCAAGAAATAAAAAACGGACTGGGGATCTAACTTGGTCTGGACTCTATTTCCTGTGTCACAAAAACAAACAGCTCTGACTTCTCTGTAGTGAAGCCTAAAGCAACAAATCTATCTCACGCCATCTAGTACGTGGCAGGATGGGGTTCACAGTGTTACGCAGACCTGGTTTCCACTGATTTCAATGTGGTGATTTTCCAAAGGCTCAGGCTCTCTGCTTCAACCTCTGTCTTCAACCAGGTGTTGAGAGAACAGTCTTTGAGAGTGTTGGAAGTGAGATTTGACTTTCATTTCCACTGGTATGAGGTGATCGGATGACTTCATCTGGATACGAAGGCCCAACTGAGTAACCTGCAGAAGGAATCCAGGCGGAAATTCCAGGAAAGCCAGAGAAACACGTGACAGATTCTCAACCAACCAATCTACTTGGTAGCCCCCAGGGTCCCCTTCAATGTATCTCTCAGACAAAAATATTCAGTTTATCCATTATCATGGCAGAGATTTTGATTCTGTAGTACTATATAATCTATTGCATTATGATTCATTTATTCACTCATTTGCATAGCTATTTCTTTCAGAGGACTAGAAGCTCGTAGAGGAAAAAAGTCATGGTCCCTTTATCTTTTCATTGCTAGCAATTACTATTATATTTGACATACATTAAGTGTATAATAAATACCTGTGGATAAATGATTTAAGAAATGAATGTCATTTCACTAAGTCTGATATGGTTATAGGGAATTCTTCAGACTCCTATTAAAATCATTGAGCAGACTGGGAAACAAATGTTATGACTTAAAGTTCCAAAAGTGGGTAAGCTCCATATTCTAAGAGAGAAAGGAGGAAAAAAAAAGTGGCGAGACATTATTTTGTGAAGTGATTTTTAAAAATATTTTTATTTCTATAACTGTGCGTAAGTTTTGTAGGGTTGGGGTTAAGCTTTGGTACAAGAGGACACAAATCATCCCATATTATTCAGAGGTCAAGAATCAGTAATACACCATTTCTCCTGCTGCTATTATTATTATAAATGTCTAAAACACTGATAATCACTTCTAGTTTCTATGAACAATCTGAAAGTATATTCACTGCCATACTATTTTATAATATCCATTAATGAAAACATGTTTTCATATAGAGAATGTACATATAAAGTATTTTTTAATTGTAGTTTGGGTAAACCAATGGCAAGCAATTCAAACTATGCAATGACCTGCATTTTTTAAACAAATGTATCATTCTTATCCATACATAATTTAGATAGAAATTAAATGAGTATTTTATATAAATATGACTATAGTGTTTGAATTAAAAGTAGCATGTGGCAGTTTTACTAACAATACTGTTAGCATTGTTTTACAGTATTGTCATAACAAGGCGCACAAATGAAAAGTTTAAAAGCACAAAAGTTCAATGTCTTCCATTACTCATACAAGCAGTTTAATTTTCCACACCAAGTTTACAAACAAGGCCATTCATCCTTACAAGCCTTGTAACAACTACGTCACTCTAACCTTGTTGGACACAGGTCCCTCAGTGTTACATCTGGCACAATTTTTTGGCAACTTTTTTGAGGTTTCCTTTTTACTATCAGCCTGCTGGACACTTTTACTATTGAGTCCACTGATCACATGACTTAGAAAGAGACCCTGGAATTCATGTACTTACCTGTCTGCAAGTACCAGCAATGTAGCATAGTCAATGTTCCATATGAAATCCATTAGCATTAAAAGGAAACACGAGATCAGTCTCTTTCACGAATAAGTTTTCTATCTCAATGAAAATTTAAACATGAATTTTGTCATTTTTCTACTAAAATGTTAGAGAAGATATTCCAAGACTTTTGTTGACCTTGCCTTTGGTTGCCTGGGGAAAATATAATTCAGTAGTTCAATAAAAATCTTAAAATCAAAAAGGGAGAAAGAATAAAGCTATATATTGCCAGTAAATTAAACAATAATTTACCTGGAAGGGATCATGCTGGGATAGCTAATTAAACATTTGAAATATTGGATGTATGAATTTGTAATATTTGCTTCAAGCCTGGTTGCTTTTCTGGCTCTGTTTAATATAATTCACCAAAATTAAAGTCGTATGAAGTTAACGAATTAAACACACACACACACACACACACACACACACACACACACACACACACTCACACACACTCACACACACCCTTCACATTTTCACAAAGATGATATTATAGGCTATGTTGATTTGATGACCAGGGATTGAAAAGATGTACTTTTTGAACTCTCACAGACAAGACATAGATAATTGGAAAATATAATTTTAAGATGCGTTTCTTGATGGCAAACTGTTCACCAAATATTTTTAGTAATTACTACATAAAAAGTTCCATGTTAAGTGCCATCAGAGACAGAAATGAAGCATTAGAAAGGAAAAAAATTATGTTTGAAAATGTGATGAAAACGTCAGGTGCACAAAAATAGCTCTGTAATTTATTAAATATCAGTGATCCCTGTTTCACAGCTTCTGTGAGGGCATACTGATCCCCTGATGTCTTAAAGTAGAGAAAGAAAACACAAACTTATCTTTTTTAATAATCCCTGTGGCTAAACCTACTGTTACTTTTCTTGTCACTGTCACAAATATTTTCATCACACTACTATTATTTGGTAAATTGGGGGAGGACTTGTGTTTAATGTGATTTAACATATAACACGTGTTATTTGTAACTTCTGCTCTTTAGCACTCAGAGAAGCTGGACATTATACAAAGACTTTATTTCATGATTTGCTTTGCTTCTTTTTTCTTTTCCCTTTTATTTTTGTTTGTTTTTATTTTTTAATTTTTTATGGTTTTTTTTTTTGAGACAGGGTCTCGCTCTGTCATCCAGGCTGGTCCTGAACTCACTTCATAGCCCAGGCTGTCCTTGGACTCATGGCATTCCTCCTGTCTCAGCCTCCTGAGTGCTGGGATTACGGGCGTGCGCCACTGCGCCCAGTTTATGTGGTGCTGGGGAATTGAACTAGGGTACTTAGCACTTGCTAGGCAAGTGCTTTAACTGCTGAGTCATTCCTGCATCCCCTTGTTTTTATTTTTATTATTTTTGTTGTTAGTTTTTTTTACTTTAATACTAGAGTCCCTCCTCTTAACAAATTGGAGCTGATTATAAGTTTGTATTTCTATGTGTGCATTGTGACAAGAATCTGATCTGATCCCTAAAAATATTTTTTGCAGGGATGTTGGTTATAAATATTTTTCTAACCACAGAACTAAAATAATGTAAATAATTTTCAACATTACAATGTGCTACTGCTTATGTAGTAGATCTTTCTCTTTTCTATCCCAAATAAACAAAATTCTTTATCTTCTTGCAATACAAGGTATAACATTCTACCAACCAAAATATATTTCTGTAACGTTTCATGTTGTAGTTGAAATTTCATGAATATAAGAGTAAAAATAAAATATAAACTACAAAATTGGAACTTATTTGCCAGCTAGGTTTACCATGTTTTTTTAAGATACATAGCTCTATTCAATATTCTTTTCCTTTTATAAAATATACTGAACTTAATGCACTACTCTTAGTCCTAGACAGATGGTAGGGGGCCTAACATGAACAAACATGAAATACTCTTTTGACACTACTTCCCTCTTCTTGGATTTTAGAGATTCAACATATATTCATTGAATATTCATAGGGAGGCAGTACAGACAACAGAAGGAGGCGGCAATGGGCCTTGCTTTCAAGTTACTAACCCTAGAAGAGGAGGAAGAAAGCAAAAATTCAAGCAAATCAATTAATGACAATCCTTTCAAAACTTAAAAATTCTAAAAATAATAAAACTTAGCAATCTAAAAGAATGAACAGCAAATCTTTGAAAGGTGTCTCTAAGGAGATTCAAATGAGGGAAGAAGATTTCATTCTGCCAGGAGAAATGGGGTAAAACTCTTTCACCATGGGGGATATGAAGTAAAAAGACGAAAACAAGAACAGATTGTTCAAGAACAAAATTCTAGTGCTGTCAGAATTGAAGAAGGAAAAGCTAAAAGATAGGGAAGGAAGTATTTCCGGAATTTGAAGGTTCTATAACCTGCTGCTAAAAAATAGACTTACTTAAAATAAAGCATTTTGTAAGCTTTTGTAAGATTTTAAACAAAAGCAGAAAAAATATTTTAAAGTTTTCTCTGATCACTTCATGGTGAATGAATTACGTTGGCATGTGTTCCTTAGAACAAAAAAGCAACTTCTCCAATAGAAAGCCATTAAAATTAGAAGTACATTAGAGGTGACAGTCTCTTCCTCTCTCAGGTAAAATGGAATGAGGCAGTCCATGGTAGGTAGCCATCTATCTCCCACAGGGTCATCCCTGGAACATATTCATCTTTTTAAATTAAGTCAATGATGTTGTCATTTTGCGTCATCCCCATTTTTTCATAATGTCTCTCTTCTTTCCTTTGAAGTAGAATCACTAGCAGCAGGTGTACATTCCAGCCTACAGAGAAAGTCATCTATTTCTCTAACCAATGAAGTCTACACATACACTTCCTCTGCCCACACTTCCTTGAATAAATTTAATTATATGGTTCCAAACCCCAGAAAGGCTTGTGGCCCAATTACTGAGATATAAGGGTAGTGGAAGGAAAAGAAAGAGAAATAAGGGTACAGTTAGAAAAAGAATGAAGAAGTACTTACAGGCATCCTGTCCACACATAAGAATGATGTCTTGAAATAAGGACTTAGTTTCAAGGAAGTCATTGTAAAATCCTGAATGTGTCCCACATTGTCCTACACATGCACCATACTGGAAATGCCATCCATGTAGGATCACGCAAGTTCTTTGGAGCTAACCTCTTGCCACAGTTTGACCTGGTGTTGGACATGGAGCTGCAAGGCTTGATGTTGGCCTTCCTTTTATTCCCCTTAGTGTAATCTCACTCCTTTCTATCCAACTTCCTCCTTTTTGAAACGACTCTGGTTACTTTTTGCCATTATATATTGAAAGCATTTAACTTTTCTCTGATTTTCATAGTGGCTCACAGCTAAAAAATTGCTTTGCAGCAGCTCAGAGGATTCTAGTGTCTTACTTTTTTTTAAGCAGTATTAAAACTGTTGAGACTCCATTGACTCTTAGACTAAATGCATTTTTCACAATGCAGCACACATAAGCATGGCAGGTCAGGGACAAGAGTGGCGGAAGAGGAGAAATGTTGTGATTCAGACGTGGACCGTGCCCTTAAAACCTCATGTGTGTTGGGATCATGGGTGCTAATTGCGTCAAATGGATTAATCCATTAGTGATTTTCGGTGCTGTTAGGAAGAGTTTGGAAGGAAGGATGGGTCATGAAGGCTTGATCTAGAAAGGTCTATCTCATGCGCACCGTGCTTTGCTATTTGCTTCTCGCCCTGCCTTTCTGTGGGTTCCTTTTTCCCATCATGCCTTCTTCTGTGCCCTTCTGCTTTTTCCTGCCACCTGCCATTGGACTGAGACTGTCTGAACCTGGGAGCTGAGATAAACATTTTCTTCTTTATTTTGTGGGTGTCTGATATTGTGTCCTAGTGACGAGAAAGGAAATAGGACTATGTTTTAGTAGAACCAATGCCTAAAATGGAATATGGGGATCCTTTTAATACTTCTTTGATTATTTTAATAAAACTCAATTCTATTCTGTCCACTTATTGTTTCTTTCTAATGAATTTTTCTTTTGTTCCTATATTTTAGAGGTTCAAGAATTTTTTAAAAAAACTTTCTTTTTTATTATATAAATATTACATAAAATTGAGCATGCTTATTTTTCTCAGAATTATCTGTTAAATGTTTGGATGTGGACATTGTTTACATAAAAATAATACCTAGATATATTTCTAACAGTCTCACAAGATACATCCTCTTTTTAATTTGACCTGCACCCTGTAGACTTGGCATCAGCTATACTTTCATAGGATAACTGGTGTCAGCTACTTATGCCTCACTATGTATCTGTAGGAAAAAAGAAAGTTCTAGTTTGTTTAAACTAACTAAGATTATGAATAAGGATGCTGCTGCATTTCTAGGAAGAATAAAATGCATTCTTCTCCTTTTGTGAGTTTCTAAACAAATTTTGAAAATTACAGGAGCTAAATGATAGCCAAGGAAGAAGAAAAAGCAGAAAGTAGGTTCAGCAATCGTCACTAACAGGATACTTTCAGGATCACGGGCTGCGTGGACTGGGATCCACCTGCTGTCTAGGTTCCTTTGTTACCTAACAACCACAATTTAAGGAATGAAAGATGTATTTTAGCTTTCAGTTTAAGAAGGTAACAGTTCATGTATGGGTAGCTGGTGATGGTGGAAGCACCTTGCAGAGTGGTAGCGAGAAGAAAGCTAGCTCCTCAAGGCACAGCAGACTGACTGCCAGGTGAGAGAGGAAGGGTGGAACCAGCGCACCTTTGTCCAGATCAAGCTGCAAGTATCTACACCTTCCAGCCGGGCTCCACTCCGCAACAGTGCCTGGTACTCATAGGTAATCCCCAGGAGAGTTTTAGGAGGCACTCCAGATCCAAACCATAACACCAGGAAAGAGACTGGTGTAGAAAGATGCGTGAGAAAGTTCACACGGCAGGTCAAATGCCATCATGTAGGACACAAAAGGGAACTGCGATTCACACAAACATTCATAACTGAATTACACAGGCAAGGGTGGAGATAAACAGCCAAAACTAAGAATAAAATTTATATCTATTTGGAGGATAAAGATAATTGCTTTTTGCGATTTTGTCCATACAAAGTTACTAAAGGGAGTACTCTTGAAAGCAACTTAAAGATAGAAGGAATGCATGTTTAATACGACTATGCATATTCTAAAAGAAATTTTATGACTATAAAATTTAGTACTTTATTACTGTAATAACATTTAGTGTAAAATATACTACACCAGAACAATGACTTGATTGACACCATACATGTTGAATTAAAAGCTCAGACTATTTACTCTTCTTCGAAACAAAAGTGTTAGAGGTTGCATCACGGCAGAAAAGCGTGATTTCAAGATTCACTTTCCAGAAGAGCCCTATCCAAGACTCTATTAATATTTTTCAATATTGTCAAAATACCTGAAATAACAGACTTAAGAAAGGAAAGTTTTGTTTTGTCTTATCTTTTTTGGAAACTCTTGTTCATGGACAGCATACAGCAGTATGAGGCGAGCACTGTGGAGGAAGCCTGCATATACTCAGGCCAGGAATGAAGAAGAAACATGAGAACAGACTTTATTTCGAGATCCTCCCCTCAGCTACTGGAAAGAACACCTGCTAATCTCAATCTCTTAAAGATTTACCCCTCCCAATAGTGCTAAACTGGATATTAAGTCACCCCACCACTTCAAACAGACTTAGGATTTTTGCCACTTTCTGAAGAAGTTGTGAAAGTCTTCCTTTGTGGATGACTTTGTATGTGCTGCTATTTCAACTCAAAATGTTTTCCTTCTACAGTCATTTTTATATTGAAATAGAGCCAGAATTTGCACAATGCCACATCATTTCTTATATGACCTGATGAGACCAGTCACTGTAGTGTTCCTGGATTGAAACTCAGCACCCACAATTCCATCAATGTCAAAAAAAAAATACAATTAACATCATCTTTATTTTGATTCATGCTTGACATGCCATTTTTTTCACATGGAGAATTTGGTGATTTCCATTGGAATCTCCAAACCATGGTCTCAGGATCAAGAGCGTAGATCAAAGTTTTATTTCCTATGATGGCATTTCTTAGAAAACTGTTATCTGAAACACTGTGATTGTGCACCTCCCATGAGATGATGTTCTTGCATTATGATTTACTGCACACTTTAAATTTCCTTCTCTCAACTATAACTACTAACCAACTGACTGCACTGAATAAGCTGAAACTTGTATTACTAAGTTTTTAAGTATCGGTTTCTATATTGAGCAGATTGAAAACTCTCTAGTCTCTAGTCCTGAAGACAACCACTTAGGACTCTGCTGCATCTAATCCCATAGGCCTACCCAATAAATTCCCTTATGTAATTTTACACATATCTTTCCTATTGATTCTGTCTCTAGACAGCTCTAATGCAAGAGCCACATTAAAAACTTCTGCCTAATTATGTGAAAGAAATTTCAAAAAAGAAGATAATTTTATTCATCAAATTTTAAATGAAAAAGAAATTGAAGATATGTAATTTTCACAATGATACACAGATTTAGATTCTCTCATAGTTTAGGAATATGAATTGGTGTACATTTTTAGCAAGTTATATGGGAATGTTTAAATATAAGTAATATTTTATGCTTTTTAAAACAAAGGTAATTGTTGGCCTAAATATTTTACCTTTTAAAATCTTTTTTTTAAAAAACCAAGTAACATAAACTTTCAACAAGCATATTTGAACAGAGATTATTCTAAATCCCAAAAAAAGATTTTAGAGTGGGAGAAAAACATATAAAAGCCTGAGTAATAGTTTGCTATGAGTAATATTATATTGATTTTAGTATAAAAGGGAAAATCAATAACTATAAAAACTGAAGAAAGGAGAGGTATCAAGGCCAAGGAAGAAATGTCAATTCCTTTTCCCACCAGGGTTCAGGTGTGTTGAGGCAGATAACATGGTGCCATTATGTCCAGCAGGAGAATGTACGATATGAAAATATTGTCTCGGACTGAGTTAAAAAAAGAAAACAAGAAGCAACGAGATGAAATGAAAATCATTGTCTTCTATTTTAAGATTCTAGATATTGAAATCCAGTTCAATGCTCTATTTTTTTCTCATCTGAAAGGAGGCAGCACACTGAAGTAATGAGCCTGCTGTGACAGTGTAACAGGGTGACTTTGCATGACATCACTGAATGTAGGCCCAAGTCAGATCCTAATGTTTGATTTAGATAAAGAAGAAGCTAGAATAGTCTCAAGGCTCCCTTGCCTCCCCCCACCTGGATGAGGGCCACTGGGCTGATCTCCATGTGGAGATTTAAGATTGGCACAGCATCAGGAGAGAAAGCTTGACCCATTGTTCATGCCAAACATGCATATGAGAGAAAGTGTTATTTTGGGTTGAGTTGCTTTGAAATATTGTTGTTCTTGAGACACTTCCTGAACACATACATATTCATAAGTGCAAATCAAAGATTGCAGTTATCATCCAAATTAAAAGATTCAACACCCCTTTAGAGAAAAATGTGTGCTTAAAAATGCTTTTAAAATTTAGTACCTTCAAAGTAGAAGATAAAGCTTCAAAGGAAGAAGAAATTCAGGGAACTTATTTATTTATTTTTTGGTTTTGTTTTCTACAGAGAACAAAGAAACCAAGTCTGGCACTAAATGTCTCTCTTTTCTACAAAGGAATAAAATTTGCTTCTGTCATCGCATCAAGAAACTCACAACATACTCTCCTTCCCCTCAGGAAAGGCTTGAGTTGAAATTTTATAGCGTACGGAAAACAGAATCACAAAGGGAGCATAGATTCTTCAGAATGTATGTGTTTTGCACAGGAAGAGCCACTGACTTGTGACTTCCATGAGTCTATATGCTTTTTCTACAGCACTCCTTAGAAACCTGAAGTTGAGTACTGGTTACATAATATAATTCTTTATTCATTTTAGCTATTTACTGGCAGTTTTTTTTCTAACTCCAGGTAATTACTTACAACTACCTTTCAATTGGAGCACTAGGATAGTTTTTATAGTAGAGTTTCACAGTTTAAATTTTATATTCTGCAACTTTACAATAGCATATTATATTTGATAGAACAATGTCAACTGCTAAGAATGAGTCCTAAGGCACTAGTTAACTATGTGAGAAATTAAATTAGAAAGATATCATCATAACATTCGGTATGAATGAAAATAAGAAGTCAATGTGAGTGTCCTGTAATAGAGAATTAGTCTAATAAATTATTGGACACTTGTTCAACATAATGTTACTGAGGCATCGTGAAACACAATGTAAGTTAATATTTGTTCATAAGAGATGCTGGTTTTAATAGGTTGATAAGTGAAAAAATATTACTAATGTGTGAAGCAATTTACATGTGCTTTAAAAACATGCACAGATACAATGATAATTATATAAATAAAAATAGAAATATTGTTCTTAGTAATAATTTGTGGGACATACTGTATTATAAAATACTATGTTTATATGTTCACATTGTTTTCTAAATTCAGAAAATGTAACTTTAATCACAAATTAGAATTATAAAAGCAATGTAGCTAAAATTTATTGGTAGCTTATTATGTAGTGGGAATTATTCTAATGCCCTGTTGATTCTCTCACTAGTATTTTTAACAACCTCATTTCATTGGTGTTGCTTTTTTAAAAATTTATTTGACATATGAGATTACTAAGGGCAGAGTACAGGTACTACAAGAGTGAGGGTGTTTACAGAGGTAGCTTGACACATAGAGAATTCATATATTTACATATATGTACAATGTACACGGTGTTAATACTCAGGTGCTGTGTGTATATGTATGTGTGTATGTTTGTGCACGAGAAAGTCCCTTTTTCAGATATTTTCAAGCCTTGTTTACCTCGGGGCAATATTTTTGTTTCTATTCTATACATAACAAACATTTGTTATAGTACTCAGTATTCCTTATGTATATGTATGTATACATTATGTATATAAATATAATAGAATATATTTATATATAATCTACTAGAATCTATTGGACTGAAGACCTCATTTTTCTCATTTTTATAAGTGTGATTTGTGATACATGATGATTACATTAACTTGAGAAATGTGTGCACATACATATTTCACCAACACCACAATCCTCCTGCCCGCTTTCTTCCCACCCACCTCCTCCCTTCCCTCTACTTTCACCACATAACCCTCTTCTGCTCCCAAAGAACTCACTTTGATATCTCCAGCATATAAAAAGTCCTGCCATATGGAACATTTTCAGTAATATTTCTTCAGTGAGTGAATGGGTGATTTCCATTCAGACTATTCCAGAGCTGAACATAAAACCACTTTGTTTTTCCAAGTGGAATTCACGCCATTGTGTGGGTATGATGCTCCAGAATAATTAGCCCAACGTCCTTCAAGTGAGAGACCTAGACAGCCTGTCTCAGTTCGGCTTCTCAGCCTTTGTCTCATCTCCCCAACAGGTGGAAAGGAGAAGCAGCAGATGATTAATTTCAAGAGAGGAAGTCTTTCAAGCTAATGTACAAAAAATAGAAGTCTGAGAGAAAAACTGGGGAGTTAGAAGGGGAAAAGCATATGTCTTCTATTAATACCATGAGAAAATAATTATATTGAAAGGTTTGTATTCTTTTTTTCCAAAAACCGGAGTAGAGATGAAGAGAGAGTAAATTGCTCAAATTTAATAAACACTTCCTCTGCAAAGTGATTGATAGATCTTAATCTGGTGGAGTTTCCTTCATATCAAGATTTAGTTTTTGTTGTATGTGCAGCTCTCCATCCAGGTTTGCTGGTTAATTAATAAGAAAGATACAAAGTCAAAGTCACTGAAAATGTAGGCAGAGGCAAGAACGAAGTTTCACTGCTATAGTCACCACCCCTGAATTGGACTTTCCCTAATGGATACAAGGTAAAACGTTGCAGAAACAACTGCAACTCATAAATAAATATTTGAATCCATATAAAAAAGAAAAAGAGGGAAATTATTACAAGTGTTATCAAAATTATTGAAACTAATGTAAGTAAAGATAAAGAATCACATAATAAATTTCTTGATTATGAAGAGGTTACATAGAGCAGGATTTAGTTTAAAGAGCAGGAAGCTGGGCCTGGTTCTGCAGGCTGGTAATCCCAGTAAGCTAGGAGGCTGAGGCAGGAAGATTGAAAGTTTGAGCGTGAGTTAGGCATATTAGCAATTTAGGAGGCTCTGCCAAAATGAAAATAGAAATAGGCTGGGGATAGAGCTTAGCACGATGGCCCTGGGCTGGATCTACCCTATGGGCTGCCCTGTTGATATTCCTCAAAAGGTTGAAAATAAATATTTCCTTAGATCCAGTGATACCTCTTCTAGGTATATTTTCAAAAGAGTTGAATGCAACATATAACAGAGATATATGTATGTCCATGTTTATAACAGAACAACTAACAATAGCTAAGTAGTAGAAGTCACTGAAATATCCATCAACAGACAAAGGGATACAAAACTTTTGGTATCTGTGCACAATGGAGTAATTTTTCCATAGACAGATAAATCGGATGCTTTTGCAGGTAATTGGACACAACTTGAGACCACCACTTGCTTAGTGAAGTGAGTCACACTCAGACAGTTAAATATTGTATGGTTTCTCTAATATGAGAAATCCAGATTCCAGGCATGCAGTCATTTTATAGACCAAATGGATGTGATCATGGAAGTAAAAGATGGGGAAGGATGAGACAGGAAGCAAGTGGGCCAAAAAAGGAGAGGGGAAGGAATTGTAATGTTGATATGATCTATATGTGTACAGAACGCTCAGGCTCAATGTGATCATTTGTGTGTGTGTGTGTGTGTGTGTGTGTGTGTGTGTGTGTGTGTGTCTATGAAAAATAAGTATAGTGGATATACATATGAAAAATAAAAATAGAGAATAAAAATTAAAAACAGGAATTATTTTAGTGGTGTTAATGATTTAGTTCTTGGTTAAAAGGGGTAAATTTATATTCTTATTTTTCATACAAGAGTGAAGAGGCTTGGAAGTGCTGAAGAATAGTTCATAAGGGTCCGAAGGCAGATGACTGATGACATTCACTGAACGTACGTTCAAATGAGGGGGTTAACAAAGGTAGAGTAGATTTTAATTATAAACATAATTGACAAAGAAATTGTCCTATATTTTCTGGTATATCAGTTTAAGAATATTTTTTCCCTCTTTAGTCCCCTTAAAGTTCACATCCTTGTATTCAGAAATTTGTATACACTTAGCACATTTTCTTTTAACCCATGCTTAATGGATGTCTTTGGATAATATCTGATGGTGGGGTTTCCAACATTGTTTCTTGCACTTTCAGAGACTGTTTTAGAATGAATTTCAACCTACAGCCAGGGCGAGCAGTGGAATTGAGTGTGTAAGAACAGGTTTTTATTTCTCTCCCTTTCAATACTAACAGCTTAAAACAGTCACATCTTACCCTGTGGCAAAACTCAGTGAACGCTTATGTTAAATACAATCAAACTAGTGAATGTCACAATGTGAACCATTTTGTTAATTTTCTTATGATTGCTTTAATCAATTCCATTTGTAAAAAAGATGTATCAGTGGACTCTGAGCACTACTGAAAGCTACACAACGAGACGTAGGCATCCAGAAAAGTCCTTTCACTACTGCGTCTCCTGTCCTTAGTTACGCTTGGAAGGAAATCAACAGAATATGCTACTTGAAGTATGATATTTACTTAGGAGTCAAGGAGATGGTGGAAGCAGGATGGGGGAGAGCCTCACAGATTGTCCACAAAGGTAGACGTGGAAGAAATAGTTTTCAGCAACCTGTGAGATTTTAATATCTGAAGGAATTGCTGGTGCATATTGCTTCCAAGCCAGTGCAAAAGCTTAGAGAAGACTCAGGCACGTACACTTGTTCAGCATGAAGACAAAACAAATAAATCATGAGCCCTACAGAATTGGTGGTGAGGGCTGCCGTTTTCCTTCGGACAGAAATTCTATTGTTCTTTTTCAACTTGGGTATCAATGTGTTAGTTTTACAACTCAAATTTAGTTTTTGAGCATAGTATATGTCACACAAGATACAAAATTTCACTGTTTGAGCCTACAAGTGCAAACCAAATGCGGGCACATTGATTTTTAATGTTCATGATGTCTGCAAGATGCTCATAACTTTGGGCATGCACTCACCGGCCTTGACATTCTTTGACTTTATCTCGCCATTTTCAAAATAAAAAAGCATTAAGACTAGTTATTGAGTTAATCATAAGTTAACAATATTATGGAACCTAAATAATTTTTTGTGTTAAAATCTTCTAGTTGCATCATTTGGGATTTGGGTAGTTTGACATGTTGGGTCTGCCTTTCTCAGTTATCATCACTACAGTGTGAAGTGAAAAAGAAGAGAGAGAGAGAGAGAGAGAGAGAGAGAGAGAGAGAGAGAGAGAGAGAAAGAAATACCTTGTGCCTGGCAGAAAGGTGTCCTTGACTTTTCTGAAATCATTTAAATCTAAAATAGAATATTAGAATTCAGTTGAAGTTAGCTACAGAAGTTCTTCATGATTACACTATAATCTCAGTTATCTTTAGTGGCGTTTCAAACTACAATTTTTTTACAATGTGGGTTTGGAAATTACCTTATTAGTAATGACAATTCAGGAGGAAAACTGTAATAGAGGTAATAATATTTTTTGAATTTTCACCAACTTTTTTTTAAAACATAAATGCCTTCCTGAGTCTGTGTCTGGAGGGGTTTAATTTTATTTGTTGAGAAAAAGAGAGAATAAAGTCTGTTGTGCAGATAATTTATTTGATTTCAGTATGCTGCACGCTTTTATAAGAAAAACTTAAAAGAAAATTAAACTCATTTAAAAAGCACATAAATTGTTTTTGCAACAAAGCAATTAAGGAGGCATGCCTACCCAAAGTGATGGGCAATATTCTCAGCACAGAAAGGGCTAAATTGCCTTCTGTTTGAATACTGCATACTAACTCTTGAGGCTTAATAGGGAAGGACGTTTAGGATGAACATGCAGATTCAGATCTCTCTTATGTAGAATCTAAAAGCTAAAAAGAACCAAGAACATGGAAAGAATAGGAAAATGGCTACCAGAGTAGGAAGGGGCAAGGAGAGATGAGCGGGTGAAAATTAAGAGGTACAGAGTTCCAATTACATAAAATAGGTTTACTGCCCGGCATGAGGACTATGTCAATAACACCATATTGTGTGCTAAACATTTGCTCGCACAGTTGGTTTTAGGGACTCGTGTCATATTCATGAGGAAACTCATGAGTTTAGGATCCTCATGACCCAATTGCCTTCCAAACACGTAAGAATATTTCACATCTAAACCTTCACAATATCCTCCTGGGATGTATTTTAGTGCTTTAGTGGGTTTATTTATTTTTAATTTATTTATAGATACAGGATTCTGTTCCGTAATCCAGGGTAGTCCTGAAATCACTACATAGCCCAGGCAGACCTTGAAGTTACAGCAAACCGCCTACCTCAATCTCCTGAGTGCTGGGATCACAGACAGTCACCGCCACGCCTGAAGTACGTAGTACTGAGAAATGAAATTCATGGCCTTCTTTTTGCTTGGCAAATGCTACAACCATCATGCTATTGTTCCAGGCCCAGTGGATTTATTTTTAAGAATATAGTGCTCTCGTATAAGGTGTTACATAAATTGGATCATATGAGAGCGCAAACATTTCATTTCTTGGACTCTTCAGTGCTAGGAATGGCAGCTTGGTTTTGACTGACAGATAAAATGTCTCACAGCATAACAAAATAGAGCTCGCAAGTTGGCCCACGCAGGTGTTTGTCCATGTATTCTTTAAAAATTGGCCTGGTAATTTAAAGGGAAAGAATATTCTTTAACATACAAGTCTAGAAAAATTGAATACACAATGAAAAAGAAAATAATGAAATTTAACTTCTACCATAAATTACATATATTTTAACTAAAAATAGGATTTAAGAATAAATATTTGCATATTTAGTTACATGTATATCATAGATATATAGGATAGATGTTTTATATACATAAAACATACTTTGTATATTTATAATATAGATAGAAGAATATATTGAAGGATAGATGATTGTTTGCCAAAAGAAACAAATAAAAATATCAGTAGTACCTCTAAAATAAGCAATAAAAAACACAGAGGATTATAGTCTTTATTTTGAAGAGCAGTTTTATATTTATAGCTGAACTGAGTGACATGTGCAAATATACAGGGGCTAGTAAGGAAAGAAATGGCAAAAAGTGAGAGAGCAGATTTTTTTAAAAATTCAAATATGTCAGCCCACCAATTATTGCACTTCATAGATTTTACCTAACCAGTTATTGACAAATACTAGATCATCTAGATTTTATTCCATGTTATCTTTTAAATTTTTATAATTTGGCTTTTTACATGTGATAATTTCTATTGAATACACGTATTCATTTTTATGAAGGTATGTTTTTATTTAAATTCACTTTTTAAAACATTATTTTGATACTGGAAGTTAATCCCACCCAAAGCTTCACGTTGGGTTAAATATCTAACTTTTCTTTTTTTCCTTTTATATTCCTTCTTTATTTTAAGAAAAGATTTTGCTAAGTTGCACAGGCTGGTCGTGTGATCCTCCTGCCTCATCCTCCCACAGCACAGGGATTACTGGTGGGCATCATCATGTATAGTTTAGATCCATTTTGTTGTTGAAAAAGTAACTTTTCTCCAATCTGTTTTCTTTTATTTAATTATTTTTGTCAAAGAAGAGCTGAGAAACTGCAGCCCTTTTCTCAGCAATTGGATTTGAAATTTATATCAAAGAATATTCTTTGGATATTCATTACAAAATTTACTATATGTATGCCAAAAGCACCATGTTGAGGTCACACATTGTAAAATAGACGCTCCCTACAAATGACAGCAAACAACAATCATAACAAATAGAAAAGAAAAGAAAATACATGGATAAATGGCAGCAATGGGCAGTGTAGATGAAGGAAACCTACTCTGTATCTTCCGGAAATGTTCAAAATATATTCTATCTTAATGCAACATGAAGTCACAACTGTTATTCTTAATCAGATTATATTCACCTGAATTCCACAGTGAAAACGCAGACAGCTATTATGTAGCGTCAACTAAGAGTATATGATAATGTTAACATAAGTAACACACTTTTCATAAGTGATCAGTTGATTTTATAACATGCTTTAATAAATGCTTAATATCTCTCTCAAGCATCAAGGACTTGATAATATTTTCTTAAAAAAAAACTTTAGTTGAAGAAAAAATAGATGTTAATGTTTTCCAACAATGACTGCTAATATACAACTTCTATACTTATTATTTTTATTATTTTTTTTGCTTCCCTTGGCCCAGTCCTGCCCTTTCCGCCATCAGCGCGTCTCTCCAGGCCTATTCCCCACCACACACACACACACACACACACACACACACACACACACACCCACCCACCCACACACCCACCGCCCCCACCCCTTCCCGCTACTTTCTGAACTCCTAAGCAGCCTCTCCACTGCAGTGAGAGCGATCTTCTTAAACATAAATCGGATTTCATCACTGTCAGGCTCTGGGACCCTTTAACAGCTCCCTGCTGCCTCGGGAGTCTGGTCCTGACTAACTAACTTGATACTCCAGCACCATCTCTCACTATCCTCTCACCGTTCAAATGCATGAACCCTACGCCTGAGGCACATGCGAGTCCCCTTGTTCTCCAACATGGAGGCCCCACAGTCACCTCACACTTCCCGTGTCCTTAACCAAGAACCCACTCGGCCCACTTCGCTGCCCTGCACAGCGTCCCGGAGCTAGGAGCGCTGTCACCATTCAGTGAACTCCTCGCTGCTCTTCACATTCGGCATCCATTTAAGGATCTTTTAAAAGAATGTATTTCTGTTGAAAAATTCGGAAGTCCGGAAGAAAAATAACACTGAGTATTCAAATTTACTTTAACAGAGCTCTGGGCATTTAACCCTGCCTAAGATTATCTATGCTGATGAGGTCTTTGCGGTTGGGAATTACGCATTCACAAAGAGGCAAGAAAACCAGGGAAACCTCTGCACACAACTGGGCCAGGAAGGGTACAAGAGTTCCCCCAGCCCCGCCAGGCTCTCCGAGATCAACAGGGAAACTCCATGTCCTCGTTTCCTGTCGTGGTAACATTTGCCTACTGTAGGATTCTTATGATAAATACAAAGCATAATGGAACCGAACACAATAAAAAAAGTTCAGAATGGTTAAAACAGAAAACAGGATGTAAGAAATTACAATGTAAAAACAAATGTAAAGAAGATAAAATGGTAAATGCATATAAAGAAACTATTTGGGAGGCATAAACTCTATTTTGGGTCGGCTGCTGATTTTCGCTGCATGGTTCCCTGAAACATACGTAACGATTTAATCCCTCAACAGACACTATTTTGCCAGATGGATTATTTTTTAAACAATCCACATTCTAAACCATTAGAAATGACTAGCCCTACAAAAGACAGATCATCGGACTGCACAGTTGTTGAAGTTCAAAACTAATCCAGAAGGGGCTTTTAACCTATAAAATTATGCTCTTGTTCTGTTTATAAAAACTGGTTTATCAAACAAAATGCAAAGAAATGAGCATACCAGAAAACAAGATATGTCAAATAATTTTTAAAGACTATCTCTCTTTTGAGAATTTTAATATGCACAAGGGGTATGTGTCCTAGATAGTGTAAAAACGTCATATCAAAAGTAAGCACAGGATTAAAATGGAGCATACTTGGTAAGCTAAGGAGACTGCAGAATATGATAAAATCATAGTTTTCAAGACCGCTCATTTTACTGAAAATCAGTTCAAAATGCTCATCTGGGCAGTCAGAGAAAAATAATTACCCTGTTGTACCAAGATTAAAAGGAAATCAGCCAAAGTAAAAATAATGAATTTATTCTCCACATTCACTTTGTGGTACAGAAAATACATTACTCTATATTATGCTTATATTAGACTTGAATAAATTTGCTTCTGAAAACAAGATTACAAGAGAGCTTTGTAATTTGAAGATATGTATTACTTTTATGAATTTTTATAATAAAACATTCTCAGGATGATTATGCATTTCTTTGCTTTTAGATAATTAAATAGAATGCATAGAAATGGATTTTAGACTGATTTTGTAAATCTGAGTCAAGGAAATTTGGAATTCAATCTCTAATCCTATATCATCTGTTCTGTCTGTCGTAACGCTTCCCATGATTACTTCCGTTTAAAGTAGGAGTGCAAGAGAAGTTTGCAAACCTTCAGAATGTTAAGCTTGCAGCGGAAGGTTGTGGCCACTGGACTTTGACAAGAATTATTGAGTATGCCTTTTCGAAAACTCAAATTCCATCAGAAAATAGTGAAAGAAATAAATGTCTTGATGGCTTCATTTTTCTTCTAATGCATACACTATTTGTTTAAATGGAATGTTTTTACTGCAATTCTCTTGCCAAACTGTAGTCCACACTGATGCACTACCTCATAGAAAATGTCACACTGGTCAAACCAAGAAGGATATTTGTCTTCTCATATCCGACAATTATTCTTTTAATCATAAATTACTTTGGTCTAAATATAATAAAATTTCCTTTCATTTCTGTTGTATCCCTCTATAGCAAACCTGATGATTACTAGTAGGTTAAATTTCAACTTAATATGAAAGCAGATTTACTTCCTTTTTGACAAAGCTATTCTGAGTTTTACAAGGCAACTGATATCCTAAGTCATCCTGTTCAATAACATTTTAGTAAGATTGTCATTTCTTCTGGATAGGCACTTCAGCCACTTTAACTTGGTTGTGCAAAACTCTGAACTGTAGAGGTTGTTTGTGGAAAAGTAAATAAAATTACATAGTAAAAATATAATACCTTTCACTAGTTCACTACAACTATCATTAGAAACTCGAGAAGTTTTATTATTGTTATTTTGTTATTGTTGTTTACTTGTTTCCTTTTCTTTTTGATTGCTTATTTATTATTCATTTATTGATTAAATAAATTTATTTATTTATTAATTCTATTATTTATTTTGTTTGTTCTTGAAACAGGGTCTCACTCTGTAACCCAGGCTGCTTCTGCACTCACTTTGCAGCCCAGACTGGCCTTAGACTCATGACAATCTTCCTGATTCAGCCTTCTGAGTGCTGGGGTTACAGGCATACGCCAGCACGCCCAGTGTTTTTATGTGGTGCTGGGAAATCAAACTCAGGCCTAGTGTTTGCAAGGCAAGTGCCTTAACCAATATGCTATCCCTCCAGCCCTTCTTTTTTTGAATGTGGACAGTGTCCCACTAAGTTTCTAAATTGTCCAGGCTGGACTCCAACCTGCGATATACATGTACACACACACACACACACACACACACACACACACACACACACACACACACAAAATCACAGAATTCCCTAAACTGACAGAGGACGATATAAGCAAATCAAATATATTATATCAATATTACTTCTTAAAAAAGAGTATTACCATGGTTTAGTGTATTTGCTTTCATCAAGCTTCAACTTTTTAAAAGTTGGATTCAAACAATCTTCTATGCATTTTTATAAATACATCCAGTTATGCAGGGCAAGAATATGCATTTTGACACATGAAGAGTCCCAGCAAGTCCTGCTTCTTTCCCCCACCACTGCCCCTAGCAACCAATAAAGTATTTTCTTTGTAGGGACGGATAGCTTTTGTTTTGACACCAGACTTTATTTTTTGAACAGAATCTCCCGAGAAAGCCAATATAAAAACAGAGTTGTTCTGGTGAAGTGAATTTAGGAAGTCTGGAGGGCGAGAAAGTTAATCTTACCTTCTACCCTGTTGGGTATGGACATCGCTTGAGGTAACCTAAATACCTCAGTAAGGTGTTTGAAAGAATGGTTGTACGGTTTTACATTTTTCTAATTTTGGATAATTTGAAACTAGAGAACATATTATGAGTTTTCCCAGAAGACTGCTCCTTTATAAAATATATGCTTCATGAAAATAGGAGAAATCAAAAATATGATGGAAACATATTAGGAGTGGGGCATGAAAAATATTGACATTTGCAATATTGAACGCAATCCACAATACATGATAAAATTTCTGCCTCGTATTTTTGCATAGGCTATGGAAAGAACTGATAGAACTCATGCTTTTTTTCCTTTCCTGAGGTCTTTTAAATATCCATATCACCTATAATCATATTAACAATTCATCAATGTATTTTAGATGAATAATCACATTATTGTGTGTGTGTGTGTCGTGTGTGTGTATGTGTGCACATGTGTTTATGTGTGTGTATGGGGGATAATCCTAAGGCCTTCATAATGAGCAGCAGCCCAGTCATTTTTATTTTTATTTTTGATTTTGAGATAGGATCTTGCTAAGTTGTTAAATTGCCCAGACTTTAACTTGTGGTTCTCCTGCCTCAGCTTCCCAGAGTGAAGAGGTCACAGCTCTGCCCCACTGAACTCAGAACTCACTACATTATCTTTTGATGCTCATTGCCAAATTTATACTCCTTACTTGTTCCTAGTATATTTTGGGAGGATTTTTTTAGCTGATGTATTCCTCACATAAATAAAATGCATACATTCAATCACAATTGCTTACATCTTGATAAATACATAACTTCTCTTATTGCATCATCCTAGAAAGTTCATTTATGTGTTTCTCATTGTAAATCTACCTGCTTTTCAAGCTTCAACTACTTTTTAAAAATTTTTCTATAGCCAAAACATCATTCCATATAGTCACAGAAGTTATACAACATATTTAATAATACATAAACAGAGTGCATGCACTGATGTTTAGATCTATTTATAATGTTGTATCTTCCTTTTTCTCGCCAAATAAACATGTCACAATTTCCCAGTTGTGTTTTAATAAGCAATTGTTGAAATTTATTTTAATTTCAAGAGTGAGTGAACTCCCTCTTCATTTTCTTTAGCTCCCTGTATATTGCAGTTATGAGCTTCCTATCTGAGGTGTTGGCGGTGAATATTTTTTCCCAGTCTGTTGGTTCTCCTTTTACAATTTTGCTGTGCAGAAACTTTTTAATTTGACAATATCCCATTTGTTAATAATGGGGATAATTTCTTCTGCTCTTGGTATCGAGTCAAGGAAGTCTTTGCCTACCCCTATGTCTTTTAGATATTTGCCTAATTTGTCTTCTAGGAGGTTCAGTGTTTCACTTTTAATGTCTAGGTCTTTGATCCACTTTGATTTGATTTTGGTGCATGGTGATAGCTGTGTGACTATATTCATTCTTCTGCATGTGGATGTCCAGTTTTCACAGCACCATTTGTTGAACATTCTGTCCTTTTTTCCAGTGTATGCATTTGGCTCCTTTGTCATAGATTAAGCAATTGAGGGTGTTTGGGGTTGTCTGTGCATCTTCAGTTTTGTTCCATTGGTCTATCCGTCTGTTTTTGTGCCAGTACCAGATTGTTTTTATGACAATTGCTTTATAGTATAGTCTGATGTCTGGAACTGTAATGCCTCCTGCCTTGGTCTTGTTGCTCAGGATTGCTTTGGCTATTCTTGGTCTCTTTTTGGTTCCATGTGAATTTAAGAATTGTTTCAAGTTCTTTGAAGAAACTTGTTGGTATTTTGATAGGAATTACATTGAATCTATATATCAATTTCAGCAATATATTCATTTTGACTATATTTATTTTGTCTATCCAAGGACAGGGGATGCCTTTCCATTTTCTAGTCTCCTATAATTTCTTTCTTCAATGAAATGTAATTTTCTTTGTATAGGTGCTTCATGTCCTTGGTTAGGTATACTCCTAGTTATTTAATTTTTTCAGAGCTATTGAGAATGGATTTTTTTTCTGAGTTCTTGCTAAATCAGTTCATTATTAGTATAGAGAAAAGCTATTGATTTTTTTAGTGTTAATTTTGTAGCCTGCGATTTGGCTATTTTAAAATCATTTCCAAGAGTTTCATAGTGGAGTTTTTAGGGCTTTCCGTGTAGATAATCATATCATCTGCACATAAGGATAGTTTGACCTCCTCCTTTCCAATGCAGATTTCCTTTATTTCATTTTCTTGTCTGATTGCTATGGTGAGCATTTCAAGGACTATGTTGAAAAAGAGTGGTGAGAGTAGGCAGCCTTGTCTTGTCCCTGATTTGAGAGGGAACGATTTCACTTTTTCTCCATTTACTATGATATTTGCAGTAGGCTTAGCATATATGGCTTCTGTGAGTTTTAGGTCAGGCCCTTCTATTTTTTCTCAGAGTTTTTATCATGAAAAGGTGCTGGATTTTGTCAAAGGCTTTTTCTGCATCAATAGAAATGATCATGTGGTTTATGTTTTTGCTTTTGTTGATATGGTGTATTACATCGATTGATTTACGTAAGCTGAACCATCCTTGCATATCAGCGATCATCCTGAGGATTCATACTTTACTCTGTTGTGAACTGTGTGATACAAAAGTGCTTGTTTTATTTTGCCTTTTATAATATACAATTAAATATTTTAAAGTTGTACTATTCAGTGGCTGTACATTCAATGCAATTGAATTGCTCTGCTTCAAAACTCTTTCATTATTTTAAAGACTATCTTGTACCTTTTAGCATTATGGATATTTTTAGGACATTTACAGTGTTTCTCCAGTAAGTTCAATGACTGGGCTTCTTTAGATATGTCTCCTGTTACTTTCTTTTCTTCTCATGAAATGTCCACATTCTTCTGTTTTTTGGGTATGCCCTAATTTTTTTGATGGGGATTGAGACATTGTGAATACTGCAATGTAATAACTACACTAGATATCCAATTATCCCAGACTCTGTGGGCTTCTTTTGTGTTTGCCTGTCAAGGGCTATAGTTATCTATATGTCTAGTCACTTTCCAAACTATGTTGCAAAGAATATATTCTTTTTTATACATACTCTCAGAGATCTCCTTTATGTTACCAAGATGATAGCCTACACCCGAGAGAAGTTTCCTTGAATGTCACCATACAATTTTTAAAGGTATCCTGTCTTTTTCAATTCCATTGAAAAATGCCAACTGGGAAGCTGCCTCGATACAGTGAGGTTTAAACAGAACCTCAGGGGCCCACTGGACAGAAGAAAATACACACGTTTGCTTTTGGAGAACCTGATGTTTATTTTTCATGGTGACATCAGCAAACTGAACTGCAGCAGTGGGCTTTGCCCTGCTTTCTGCTGGAGGCTTGCTGGTGGGACCTGCTGTGCAGGATGCTGAGATGCACTGAATGTCGTCGGCCTTTCTCTATATTGTCCTAAATGCTACAAGAGCTGAGTAGACTCCAATGTTCCAGAACAGTTGATTCTAATAGCTCTTCCAGTGGTTAGTAGTTGTTTTCAAGACAGGACCGGTTCCTAGAAATTCACACTTTGCTGTCTTCTGTGACCTCACTTACACACAAACAATTTAAGCACTGAATGACAAGAACAAAATGTTTACTTTTGCCACTGGGCTTCTTCTTTTAATCCTTATTTGTTTGTTTTATTTATTTCCTTTGGTTGTGCTGGAGACTGATTTCAGAGCAAACATGCTAGGCAAATGTTCTTCCTGAGCTCTATTTGCCGCCTTTCCATTGAATATTTCAACAAAACTCTGGAAGAGCTCACTCCCAAACTGCCTTTCCCGATCTCTCAGTTTCTTTAATATCAGGAACATTTAAATAAATATCTTTTTAATGTATTCATGAATCCAATGTTTATAAAATGATATAACTGAAAGTAGTGTTTGCATTATAGAAAAGATAATGAGAAAAAAATTAAGATAGCTGCCTGAAGAATGCAATCGTAAAAGTAACTCACAAGTTCTGACCTTTCTGTTTTCATTGTGGTACTATGCATAGTTATCTCATGTCAGGATTACAGCCAGATCCAAAAACTGGCAAACACTGCTGGGAAGATGAGAAAGTAGATGTAATGTGCATTTGAGCTCTTAGAAGCAATGGAACATTGATAAGCGGGTCTGTCAAAGATTGGTGTATTCTTTGAAATGTGCAATGTGATATTCAGCATGAGCAATTTTAGTTTGGAATCTTTAATATGTTAGTTCTTCATGTAAGAGAATCAAAGAATATAAAATTCTTCTAAAATTTAACTCAGAATTTATTCTTTTCATAAATACTATAACCACCTTCTTTATATCCTAAAGGTCTTTCCATGCAATATTAATACAGATTATTTTTATGCAAACTCATTTTGACAGCAATAGTGCAAGCATATGATTAATTTCCATTTAGATTCTTTACTTATTAAAATAATTTAAGAAATATATTCAGCTAGCATAATCCATTAGGCAGTACAAAGACATTTGTATGATGCTTACAGTAGAAACTTGATTTCACGTTTTATAATAACTTATAAAATGAAAGAAGCAAAATGCATTCATACTGACACATGTCTTGAAATTCAAAATGAATGCTAGATATGAATAGATATGATATACTTCTCTCCATAATGATTTGTTCTGCAAATGGAGACAGCACATTTTGAGGAATTTTCATTTGAATGAGAAAAAAAATTTCAAGCACTAAAATGTGCTAAATTGATTTCAGCTAAAGAATGTTCCTGCTCTCCTGCCCCTCCCCTCTTCATCTGCATTGTTCAGGAATACAGTGCTTTTAGTGCATTGTCGTTGCTTTTATTTCTAAGTGAAAGGATATTTGTGAGATGATTGATAAGATCTAAAAGGAATTGCTGGGCCAATGCATTGTGTAAGGTGACACCACAGAATCGGTAGCAAATGGAAAGAGTAACGTTGGCATTAAGATGGTAAAATCATGCACAAGATGAACCCTTGCTTGGTGGCTTCATGTCACATATGGCAGATTGATATCAGTAGGTAACTTAAAGGAAAGTTACTTGAAAAAGTTTGTTTCTTTTCTATTTGATTTGAATTGAATATGGATACTACTTGTCCAGGGCTCTGGGGGAAATCAGATAATGAATATCAATTAATTTATTATACTACTTAGTCTTTATTGGTAGCTTTCTGTGTCACTCATGTTACACCAGGGCAATTTAAAAAAAAAGATTCAGGTGTCACTTCTCAAGGGCTTTGTAAAGTAATAGAAGACAACTTAACACATATTTAAGAAACAGTGTGATAATAGCGGTGACTCAGAAAAACATGAATTATATTGTAATTATGGGAAACCCCTGAAATGATGTATTAGCAAGATTCTTACCTGCGTCTGAAAGAAAGGACATAGAGGTGTAGACCTGGAATCTCAGCACTCTGAGAGGCTGGGGGAGGAGGACTTCAAGTTTAAGTCTACCCTAGGAAATTTAGCAACTTAGTGTGAAGAGTCTCAAAATCAAAACCAAGTAATTATCTGAGAAAGATCCTCAGTATGGCAAAAGTAAATAAGTAAAAATAAATAAAATGTATAATCTTCTGGGGGTTTCATTGGACAGATATCTTAAACTTTTACAGAACGCTGCTTTTGTAAAAATTAGTTGCTTAAAATTTGCATAACACTCCGTCACTAAGGAATCACATCAGTTTCTCTGGTCGAGTAATCCTATTCATATTTGGTCTGATGTCACTCAAAATCACATCAAATCAAGTACATTACCATAAATTTCTGCCTCATGTTACACTTCAGTTAAGTTAGGATTCCCTGAGTGCTAGGTAGCTCTACCTCACGGTCCTTCTGTTTCCTGCAGTGGATGGTCTTAAATCCCAAGGTCGCTTTATGATCTGGGACAGCTGCTTCAGCTCCATGTATCCCATCTCCTTTGCAGACAGGAAGAAACACAGGAGCATAGACACTCGTTGGCTGTCATTTCAGCTGGATTTCCAGAATATGATATGGGACACTTCAGTCTACAAGATTCTGTTGGCCATTCTGTCACATAGTTATATCAAGCTTTGGAATTTCAGAGCTGTAGTTGTCCTAAGTTGTCAATATTTTTATAGACGAAGCAACAAGAAATATTTTTAAACATATTTAATTTAATTATTATGTTCATGTTCAAATGACTTCTAAATTTATATGTTCTCCTTCCTGACATAACAATGTATTTGTCCAACCGTTTACATAGTGTATGATGCAAATTAGTGTAAATAAAGCAGATAAGATAGTGACTAAGAAGCTTTTAATCCCTACCATCAAATTTCTTGGAGATTATTTTTTAAAATCATGTAACATATCATTAATTCACAATTTCATCTGTAAGAAAGGAAAAATGTAAGGTGATAAGAGAAACATATGAAAACAAGCATATGGACGCTTAATTTAGGTTTGAGATTAGTAAAATATTAGATACCCAAACATAATATTCTAACCTTTTATTCTTTTGTTAAATACGATTAATGTAACATAGCATAGTTGATATATGTATAACACTCACGAAAATACTTATTATATAGTATATAATAAATGTTACTTGTGCTAAGTGGCATTAGTTTTTAATTAATTTATTGTGTCCAGCAAATATTTACTTCTTTATTCTACCATATTTATTTTCTTTTTGTTATTGTTCTCTTTTCTGGTTTTGTGATTGGATAGCAAAGCTTAGAAATATTCCTCTTTCCTAGGAAGTAGATAATTGCTACTATCTGTTAAAATAGCTTGTCTGCCTTTAGACACATAGAAAAGTATATTTGACTTTTGTGTATTCCTATACACCTGTTTGAAAGAATTGTGTTACATGTATCACTAGCCTACTGATGCTGGATAACAATGGATACACCTACAGCTTTTTATCCAGGGTTAGAAATGTGGATTCCCAGGGATAATTATGTGAATTGATAGATCATTAAATGTATGATCTATTAGCCAGAACTACTTTGCAACTTTAAACTTGTTCATTTGAAAATGAGTAAAGGTAGAAAATGCGTTCCAAATTGCTATATTTCAAGTGTAACTGTAAAATTCAAAGGGGAAATTATAGCAGTAAGAATCTCAAAGTTCATCATGATTTAAATTTTCTAGTGATAAGTACTAGTTAATAGCCAACATTAGGATATAAGCATGTGAAAGACTCAGACTGCTACTGGCAAGGCAAGGCTAATAATATAAGTGATGAAATATAGTCCTTTATGTGAAGATGATATTGGACTTTGCATATGGTATTTCTTTACTTGTGAACTCTAGCAATCTCCACCCAATGCCTTTTTTGGACACAACAGTATTTTATTTTACATTTTTTTATTTAAAATAGGCAGCTGCATTTATGTTGGAAAATATTCTAAATTTTGATGACTTATTGTGGCTTTTAAGTAGCATGTTTTTTCAAATTTCTTATTTTCTTTGAATATGATGTGTGGTTTATCTAGCTCTAACCTAAACATATGGGCTTATTTTGTTGCAAAAGAAAAAAATATTCCAATGATACACTCTTTCTTTTCTTTCATTTTTCCCTTTGATTTTCAGTTCTCTTACAAAATGGGTCAGGTGATAGGTCTATCACTCAAGAATCCCCTCTGAGACAAAATCTTTCTCATTTTTGTGTCACCGCCTGTGGTCATGCTGATCAGGGGAACAGTTGTAATTTACTTCTGACAGATCACATGTGCGACCTATTCTCTTTAAATAGAGTACAAGGGCTACTTCTTCAAATGCTACCTAAACTTTTATTTCTCTCAACACCAGATTTTTCAATGGAGATAATATCTGTTTGCTGATAAATATTGAATGATTGTTGAAAGATGCCTGGCGTTGAAATGGTGCTAATGAACTAAGCAAATGAGGAATGAATTTGTGAAAAGAAAAAGACATGAGCTGAGCGAGGTTCATAGACTGGCCATTACAGCCTTTGCTTTGGACAGAAGAGGCCATGTCTGGCCTGGATTCTAGTGCTTTTTACAGCATTTCACATGCCCGGAAGCTGCTACTTCTGCTGTGATTGCAACATCACCTCCTGTCATTGTCCACTTGAAACTGAAGAAGTGCCTCCAACAAAATGAGCCAAAGAGCACTGGCTGTGATTTACTTTGCTTTTATTCTGTGGTTGAAATAGCACAAATCCCAGATCCCTCATTATTCCCCCTAGAGTGTAACTCCCCTAGATCTCTACCTCTGTGGGGCTACAATTTAGTTCTGAAGCCCTAAAATGCCCTCTATATTGCCAAGCCAGTACAGTACATATTCAATTTGACTTCTTCATAAGTTTTTAAACATAAAAATGATTAGGTCAATTTTAAGATCAATTCTGTGAGAAAGTTTATTATTAAAAAGCTTCCATCCTTGCCTGGCCATGAGATAATCAAGCAGTCAACACACCTTTATAATTTTATGAAGCTGGAGGAAAGAGGTTACTGATCTCTGCCTTCTATATTGCCAAACTGATGTGTACATGGAGTTTGGGTAATATAATACATATTCATGCTGACAGCTAATTTTCAGGCTAATGCAATTCAAAACAGAAAAGATAATGAACCCTAAAAAAACCAAGTTTGTAAATGGAAATGCTGACAGACTCTTAACTCTAATAGCTGTGCTATTGGGCACCACAAAAATAACAAAACTAATTTTAACGAAGATTTGAAAGTAGATGAGGCATTTATCTTCGGTAATTATGGTGCTTCTGTAGGACTAATATCTAAATGGAATTTAAACCATTTAAATGACCCAAGGCAAGGGACAATTGTAGAAGTGATTCCTGTTCAGTGTGCCTCCATATAGGTACATGCATGTTATAAAAGCAGTTTCCCCATAGGACAATTAAGCGTATTCCAATTATAAAGATATCATTCTTTGCTTGCTTCAATCTGAAAAATTCCACTTTCAAAATGAATATAGTTGAAATTTTCTCAGTTGGTCCTGCCTTGGTGTGTTTGTTGTAACAAAATACCTAAGGCTGGATTCACTATGAAGAGAGGCATTTTATTTAGCTCAAGATTCTAGAGAGTTAAGATCTTCGCACTGGCATTTGTGCTCACCACTGGGAGGAGAGCTTGGGGAGGGTTTTGTATGGTGGTGAGACAGGAACAAAAGATCAGGAAGAGGCTGGCCTTCTTTTTATAAGAACTCTCTCGGGAATGAATTCAGTCTATGAAACCAGCATCAGCCCCCATTTCTTTGAGGGCAAAACTCTCATGACATAATTACTTTCTGGTAGGCCCCACTTGTAAAAACAGACAACTTTTCAGCCTTGCCATATTGATGACCAAGCTATAGGACATGAATTTTTGTGGCATATATTGATGTTCAAACCATACTTGTAATATGAAAGTTACTTTTATGTGTGTGTGTGTGTGTGTGTGTGTGTGTGTGTCTCCTTAACCACCTTCTCAGCATCCCAAGATATGCTGCTAAACGTTCAGTTGGTACTACTTTAGTGTTTCTTATAACAAAATACATAAGGCTCGATTCATTATGAAGAGAAGAATTTTATTTAGCTATCTTGGTTGACACACTGTTGGGCCCACTCTCCTACTCTGAGGATCCGATACATTCATGTAGACTGTGTATAGTTCTGAAGAACAATGCATAGGCTAAGTAAAGAGTTTCTTTCTCTCAAAAGCATATGTAAACGTATTCAAACATAAACAGAGCCTTCCTCTTGTAGCAACTTGCAACTTAATCATAGAAGTAACATCCTCTGTTGCTATGATTTTCATCTGCAGTGTATTTGGATTTAGTGGGATACCTGTGAAACTGTGTGTTATTGCAATGTAGAGTCTGACTGGAAGGAGGAGATGCTTGAGTTTGAATATTAGGTATACTGTCACAGTGAAGAAAAAATAACTAAGACCTAGAAAGAAAAACAAGCCTCCTATTAAAAGCAAAGTTTTTGGTCTCTGTGTAAGCTCTAGGTCCTTGTGAGTTCTACTTTAAATCATATTCCTATAAGCCTTATTTCATGTGTCCATGTTACATCTCTGCATTTATATCTGGTGGACATAATCTAAACATATGAACCAGTGGACAGTATGGGTTAAGTTTTATATTGATGCATTCATTATTTTTAATCTCCTCAGTAATCCTTGGGAATAGGTATTATTTTGATTTCTCCATGAAGATGCTGTCTAGGAAACATTTGAACATTCTTCTCCAATTCATAAGATGGCTAAAGTAGAAACTTAGCTACTTAAGAAAGTCTTTGCCACATCAGTCCTCTGAATTTTGGAGTACATAAAACATCAGTCACCACCTGAAAGGTGACAAAATATGTCCCCATGAATTATTTCTAATCATCCTCATGAAATTTAATCAATTAGACAATTGATGTCTTGCATCTTACTATAAATAGGTCTGTGAATAATGAAACACAGAGAATAAATGAATGCTCAGTTATTTCTCCTGCAAAAACATAATAAAAATGGGATTTTGAATATTGCATTCTTTTTTAAAACAGAAGTGCTGTTTCTTGAGTTTCAGATTTATAGAAAAGTATAAACATACTGCAAAGAGTTTTCATATACCTTCTTGGACCCATTTTCTCTTATGATTTACATCTTAGATTAACATAGTACATTAGTGAAACAATGAAACTGATTGACACATTATTACTAAAGTCTATATGTGATATTTATTTATTTAGTTTATATTTTCTTTAAATTATATATTGCCCCTGATGTGCCATTCAGAATAACAGACTAAGAGTTTTTCTTTGTGTGCATAGCACTGGAAATTGAGTCCAGTGTCTTCACACTGAACTACATGGCCATCTTTTTTTCTTTGCTCAGTTTTGAGGCAGGATCTTGGTAAGTCCAAATTGTCCAGGCTGGGGTCAATCTAGCTATCCTCCTGCCTGTAAAACTGCTGGGATTGCAGTCAGTCCTGCATAGCAAAACCTGGCTGATGTGTTTTTTCTCCTGTTCCTCATAAGAAAAAAATCTCAAGCATATAAATGAAGATGAAAAGATACAAAAATAAATGTATATAGAATGCAACAATGCTTCTCCTGTCTGGAAATTATTTGAAAATCATTGGGACAAACTTCCTGTGTTTCCTGGAAGGGGTCAGAAAAAGAGTCCTACAAAGGACACACAGGGACTGGCTAATTTCGTAAGGAGAGGAATCAGAAACGTTACATAAGATAAAATAATAGACTAGAAATAAAGAAAATAACTTGATCCTGATGGATCAAAACATAAAAATATAGCTGATAAAGGTAAATCATTAATTTGAAAGTTATTTATTTTAATTATAGTTGATTTTATTAATGAGGCTTTGTGAAAAGACGTGTATGTTTACTTTACCAAATCTGATCTTCTTCTAGGGACTATCATAATTTCTGCCAGGATTTAAAGGAGAACACCAAATTTGCTTAAAATTCGAATGTTGCCCTTTTTCCCTATATTGTCATGGAAATGTGCATTGGAGCGTGGGAATGCACATGTGTGCGTATGCGCGCGTGTGTGTATGTGTGTGTGTGTGTGTGTGTGTATGGGTCATGGAATCTCAAGTTGTATACCTCTTCTGAGATCGATCATGCCTCAATTCTTCAACTTTATTTGATTGTATTTAAATGAGGTAGATGAGTAGAGATTTGAAGGACCAAATTACTTTTCGATGACAGATAAACTATCTTCCTTCAGCATGGTAATATGTACTCTTAATTATATTTTTAATTTCCTGAATCCTAGAAATAGTTTCCTGACTTATTTCTACAGCTCATTAATTAAAAATGTACAAGAATTGGGCACAAGAGTTCTTTTCTTTCTTTTAAGAAGAGAAATGTTCTATTTTCTTGGCAGCCAGATTCCATTAACCTTTTATCTTTTAACTGTTCTGTGATGTGTGTTCTATAAAACAAGTTGAATATTCCTTTTGAGATGAATTGTTCAGTCAAAACAGTTCTGTTACCATATTATGTAATAAAACAGCAAGCTATTGATTTGGAATTGTAAGTGAACTAGTTTTATATCTTTTTCATATTGTAATTTATCTTATTCCATTAGTATCTGTGCATGGATCTTGCAAACCAATAGCAATTTTACTCACATGAGCTAGAATTGGGTTGAATTATATTAACTCAGAAAATTGAAAAGAAATATATTGTACCGGATGGATTTAAATATTTGTGCCCATTATATTTCCATAACGTCTAACTGAAGTACGTCTTGGAGAGGCTCCAATCTTTCTGCTGTGGCATAGATGAACAAGATACCTGTAAACATAAAATGCCCTTAGTTAACTAAAAGAAATCTCATGCAGGACTGCACTCGAAGACTATCTTCAAAACCAGGAGAACAGGGAGTAAATCCATTGTTTTACTTGCTGGATGTATCGGTTGATTCTTAAAAAAGAGATTAACACAGATTCTCATAGCTTTTGTAGATCAACCGGGATAAAAAATAAACTAATATTTTAAAGCTTTTAAGTTGTAGTAACTGTACAAAAATCATATCATAATTAATGCATGCCCATTATGTGGTTGTCCTGATCGCTATTGCCCTTATATGGAATTGTACTAAAGAATGACATTTGTAATATAAATGACTTCTCTACGTAGAATATTTAAAGCTTCAGATTCCAGACTCTGAAATTTTAATTTAAGAATTTCAAGAACCAGCTCCTAAACATTGCAAGGGAGAGATATAATAGAGCTTTCTCAAAGCTTCAGCTCTTTTCTCCTTAACGTAAGTGAATACTAACTTTATTGTGCTTTTTATGAAAAGACTCCACGTCATAACCCATAATGAGTGCTGAGCACAACACCTGGAAAATATAGTTTTATATTTATCATTATTGCTCACATCAAATTATGAGATGTAGTAGCTAAACTTGGGGACTACATTTATCTATGAATATTTAATTTCTGATTAAAAGCCATTTCCAAGGACTGAAAAGTCAGCTTCTAATATCTTAGATAAAACAAATGATCCAGAGTGATGACTTCATACTGAGGTAATGAAATGCAAATTTCCTCCATTCCCTTTTCCAAACCCTCCTTCACTTCTCTTTTCATCCTTCTCTTTCCAGTCCCCATTCTTGTGCAGTCATGACTGTTTTCTCTTTTTTGTTAGTGTTCATGAGTGTTCTCTTCTGAAAATGTTATGTAATTGAAAATATGCATAAACTTAGTTTTTTTCTCCTGCTGCCTAATTGCTTTGAGATTCCTCCATATTAGAGCATGCATTGAGTTAATTTATTTTTGACTGAGTGTGACTGTACCAGTAATAGATGTTAACTTTTTGTTTTTGAATTCCGGAAAACAGGAGAATTATCTTAAGAAGATATGAACAAAGTCTAAGAATTCAGACCTAAATTTAATCTATCAACCTGTTGTTGGAGGATTGGGACTCTGGGAGAGTATCATACAGAACACATTAAATTCTATAGGGTAATTTAATATTGCATAAAATGTAGATATATCTCAAAACATATGGGCATATGCATTAATTTCAAATAATTTAAGTAAATATAAGATAATTAAAATTCCAGCAAATAAGTGGTATACAAGAATGTAATAACTAACACCATTGGCTCTATAATAAAAATATTTATGTTAGTCACGTGGACAATAGTCACTGATACTAAATTCTGGAAATGATGTAAAAAGAATACATGCTAAATTTCTATTTGAAGCTTTTATTGTCCTAACTGTAGCTTAAGAAAAATGTAATAGATTCTCTTCAAAATGTCAAGACACAGAAGTTCCTTTGACAAAATTCGTTAAGGAAAACTGGGTAGAAATCTTTATTAAGTTCATATGAGTTGAGGTGAAAAATATTACAGTTACTAAAATAAGACAAAATATATTTGTATATCCTTCAATACAGTAACAAAAATAAAAATTGGAGGATTTGAAAGTAGAAGACGTTCTGATCTGTAGCATCCATTCCCACATGTCATATTAGCTTACATTTGTTAATAAGCCCAACCTCATGCAATGCTAATTGCTGATTCTTTATTTGGTTCATGTAATTCCAAAGTAGCAGGGACAGAAAAGGTACCAGGGAAGTTCCAACGAAGGAACAAAATGTTTAATAGCGTCTCATTTTTTGCACCATTAGGCAAATAAAAAGGGTTATTGCTTAGAAAATAAAATTGGTTGCCCTCAAAAGAATTCTTGAGACATATACTGAAGTAGCCCTTCTAAAAAATAAAGAGGGCTAAGGTACATTTGTCCTTCTGAATTCTCTTTCAATATTCTGCTTATGGGAAATAAAATTCCATTCTTTCAAGTTCACTTCACTGTTAGTTACTGTAGAAGCCTGATCCAAGTATTTCTTGGTGTGACAATTTTCCGCTGCTAGGTGTGGTGGTGCTGTAGACCCAAATGGGTCTTGTGACCAGTTATCTTAATACTGCACTACCCTGAAGACCAACGCAAGGTAGTTTGACTGTGCTAGTAGTGAATTAAACTAAGGGGCTGAGCCTCTCAGAGACAAGAAAGCCTGGATTCCTTTGTAACCAAGCCATGAAGTTCTAGCAGAACAATCGACAGGAGAGTAGGCAGTTCACCATCCCTCTAGTCTCATCACCCTCCTGACTGAAGTGTCTCCTGTTGGAAACGCAAGAAAGTCAGAGATTCAGACAGCCCACCAGTGCAGCCCTCTGGCATCCGCCATTCACTTCCATAGTGATGGGCAAGGAGAGGCTCTTGGAACACAGATTCGGGCTGGGGTGAAGGGAGAAATGTGGAAATTGCAGCTGATGGATGAAAGGAAGAATTGTAGGCCTCCTTCCCTTCTTTATTAATTGATGCTGTTTGATATTGTGTCATGTTCTTTTTATAAAGAGGAAGCTTGCAAGTTTCTCTTGGCACTACTTCCTTCAGAAATTGTCTCTGTTCTTTCTCTAGCTTTCCTTCCAGAACAAAAGATGTTATTACTTTGTGTAGCTCACACGTGATCCTTTCTTTCCCACTTTACTCCCCAAATCTCATTCATTCTTTAACAAGCATCAGCAAGTTTTAGTCTACCTAATGTATGCAAAATTATTTTGAGAAAAAAATGATAATGCAATGCCTAATTTTGGAGCAGAAAGTTCTGCAACAAAATAATGAATTTTATTTTTTCCATGAGGTGAGGTAATTGAGATTGGGAAAAGTCATGATGAATGTTACAAATCCATTGCAAAATAAAAAATGGAATTCCAAAATTAGTAGCAGTTTCATGAGTATATAATATTCTAATTTCAGCAATAAATAAAACAATTATCAGATATTATAGCTACTTTTGTCTTACGCAAGCATGAGTATGACAATTTACAAATTCACTGTATCAATCTAATGTTTCTATCATTCTATAACAATGTATGCTTTGTATATTTCAGTATAATAATTTCTTAAAAGAAAATTGTAAACCAGAGACTGTCTTATTTTTTGTTTACTCAAAGTGCCTAACATAAAGACTGTCTAATATTAATAGTAACAAATTTAATCGATATTTATTAAATTCCACAATGCAGTCTTAGCCCATTAAACTCATTGTAAATTAAAAATAGAATAGAAATAAGAATAATTTATGAAACTATTCTAAAAATTGGTCCCTTTCTATTTTAAGTCTTTATTGTCATCTTTTTGTTAGAATTTAGTCTTACTTTACCTCTACAATTGCATATATCACAATTTCCACTGCTTATTACATATATTCTTTCTATTCCACTGTAAATAATTGTGTTGTGGTTTGGATCTGGATTGTCGTCCAAAAGCCTCACATTTGGATGTTGCGGAATGCTTGTGGGACTATGTACTGTTAGAAACTGGAGCCTGGTGAGGAAGGTGGATGACAAGTGTGTGTGATGGATTAGGTGAATATAGTAGACTATAGATTATGAGCATGTGACACATTACTGACCATGTGGGAGGAGCCGATCAATGGGCCATGACACCGAAGCATATACTCTCATCCTGTCTTCCTTGTTCACTCGGCTTCCTGTCTACCATGCTGGTGACAGCTCTCCTGCTACACCTCCACTTGTATTTCCACCATTGCTAACCAGCATGAATAGACTGAGACCTTCTGAGTCTGTGAATTAAAACGAATGTTTCATTATTTATATTGTAGATATAAGAAGTCGCTGTTACAGCAACAACAAAGTAAGATAGTTTAGAATTAGAGTTGCATGTTGTCATCCTTGTACACCTTCAGGGTGTCTTTCAGTGCTCAATGCCATTCAAAGAAATAATTTTAAATATATACATACATGAGTCACAAAGATGTGTCTCTTCAAGTTTTCCTAATTCATTCAAGGGATACTTTTTGTTAAAGAAACTCGTCTCCTAGTAGATAAAGGAAACTAGAAATAATCTTATTATATAATCTTATTATTTCAGTGTTAGAGAAACTTTAAAATAGATAAGAAGAATGACTAGATTTCATATATTGCTAATGATATTCTGAGCTTCTGGATATTTGTGCTTTGGACAAATATTGTAAATATCTGGAACTCCTTGCTAGATTCTGTAATCTGCTTGAAAACATGAGTTACATCTTGCTGACCACTGGATAAATGCATTTGGGTGGGTGAATGGATGGTTAGACAGATGGACAATTCACAAATCAATGAATAACATATAACCTTGGGCAAATTATTTTGCATGCTGTGATTCTTGGCGGCCCCTGTAAATCACTTGTTTGTCATGGTTCATTCTTCTAACCCTTGACATATTAACATTAGTTAATCTTTCAATTTTGAATAACCAAAATATCTGTTTGCTCAATCTGTAATTACTTTGTCATCAAATTATTAAAGTTGTAGCAACATTCATGTATTATTTCCCTTCTGTGGAGAAAACTTTGAATTTTGCATCATATTTTTAAAAACTTTTATAAAGCACTTCCTCCTAGATTGTCTTTAATATTCAAAAATATTCTAGAAAGCATTATGTCGTTTTATATGTAAAGTTATTCAAAATCACACAGGTAAATTTCCTACACAGGACTGGCATTCAGATTGTCTGAACTTTTAAACTGTCTTATGCGTGATAAAAGGTAAATATGGAGACGAGGTAATGAGAAGAAAAGTAAGGGATGGCTAATAGCATCTTTACAAGGGAAATGTTTAGTTGCAAGTAAATGTCCAGTTGAAGATGGTTGTAGCTTAGAAATAATTGAGGTTCTCATTTTACTTGTCAAGTGCTCAAAAACACCCCCCCCCACCCCAGACGGTGCAAAAAATGGATAGGAAGCTAATCTATATTTTTAAAAAGTCAATTTTTTGTGGAAAGATACACACTTTGAGTTCATTTGGTTCTAATAACAGAATTTCAAAACAAAACACTTTGTACTTCAATATAAATACATTTAATATTTTTATTTAGGCAACTGAACTGAGCTCATTATTATTTACCCTAACCATTGAATATCTTTTATCTTTATAAGTTAGTGATAATTGTTTGATATGTATTAATATTTCAAAGTTAATAGTTTGCAATACAAAAGCTTGATGGAGAATAGGGCATCTTTCTACATTTAATCAAAAGTTTTGTCTAATATTGCTAGGTCTTAGTAATTACAATTTAAGGATAAAGGAGAGTAAGGCTTTGGTAGGATTTCTGTGTGTATAGCTAAACTTTCCTCTCCTCTGTTCTACTTCACGTAGATCTGAACATATCTAAGAATATCCCAGAAAAATATCAGGAACATTATAAAGATTGTAAATTAAATTAAATCAGCCAACTTTAGTATCTTATATATGCACGTTCAATATCAATTATGCTGGCTTAACAACAGTCTACAAATACTAACTTATAGACTCAAAGCCATAGCCCTATAGGCAAGTTTTCAAGTGGTATAATTGTCTAAGGCTGAGTACAAATCATGTTATTTTATAATCATTCAGAGGTCAGTTACTACTCTCATAAGGTATTTAGGTCCTGACTTTAACCCTGAGCTCAAATTTATTAATTCTTCTTTTAGGGCGAAAAATCCTATATAGGTAGACTATGGGAAAGACAGAGAGAAAAGAAGACATTCCAGTAAGCATTCAATATAAATTTAGGAAAATTTTCTCTCAAAGTTAGGTATATATGAGCAATTTTATTTCTGAGATGTTTCCATGAGCTGTACCTCCATATTGTTGACTACTTTATCCAAAGTGATTGTTTACAGAAGGGACATGCATCCCAGATATGAAGCCTGTGGCACCACTGAAAACAATTGTCAAGGTTAAGGCCTGAACACTCAGAGGGCAATGGTTTCATCTCAGCATAATATTATTAGGCCAATGATACAGAGAATTAATTCTTTAAATTAAAAAAAATTCCACAATAATGTACTATATAACTTTCAAAACTCTTAGCTATAAGATTGCTCATTTATTTCACTGACAAATATAGTTCAGAAGCTAATATTAAATTACACTGAAAGCATATTAGAAAATTGTTAAATTATTTGCAGTTGATTCATATCTCAGCATGATACAAAGGAACAGATTTGAGCTTTGAATAGTAAAAAAAGCTTGATGTTAAGCTTAAATTTACTAACTATTATTATGATTACTAAGTTTTAACATAGCCTTGAGCAAAGTTCTTAATTTTTGGTATAATTTTCAGTAACAATAGGTTAATGTTATTTTGCTAATATTGAAGAAAACAATATTACAATAAAAATTTTGACTACACAGTATATATTATAACAATCAATCAATGATTGCTTTCTTTATGAAGTATTTACCAAGGAGATAAATATTCTAGCCACTGGCTTCTGGGATACACTTTAGTGAAAGAAAATATAAGTTTCCCACTCATGAAGCTCATACTTAATTTGGAAACAAAGCTAAACCAAATTGCCAAATGGAAGCACACAACACCAAGTGGTGTTTAGAGTTAATGAAATAAGGTACTGAAGAGGCAAAGATGTGACTTAAAGAGAAGGAAGCCATCATGTCAAAAGAGGTGACAATAAACAGACGTATGAAGAATTTGAACAAGCAAATCTAGCTGGAGAAATTTCCTAGTGGTAAGAATGACGAATGTCAAATGCAAGAGAGGCAAGAGTTATACGTTTGATGAACAGTGGAAAGAGCGACATGGCTGAAACAGAAAGAGCAATGCACAACAAAGGAGGAAATGTCAGATGGTCAATGCGGCTAGATCACAGGAAGCCTGAACTAAGGGAGTGTGTCCCACCAATATTGTTATGCTAAGGTGCCATGATCAGTGTGATGGTTTATGGAGGTGGAAACCACTTGGAAAAAAATGTAACTATGGGTAGAGCTCCCATGATGACATTAGTATTCTCATAAAACAAGAAAGGTAAGGAATAGTTTTGCCACCATAGAATTACACAACAAGAGACGGTCATCTTTAACCCTGGCAAAGAACCCTTGTCAGGCATCAAATTGGGAAACACCTTGTTCTTGAACTTCTCAGCTTCCAGAACTGTGAGCATTGAACGTTACTGCTGAACTACTCTGTCTGTGATACTCTATTACAGAAGCGCAGGCTTACCGAGAGACTTTTGTCAACCACTCTGAGGAATTAGGCTTTTTTTTTTCTGAGACAGAAAATTATTAGAGCACATATAGAAAAAATGATGTTGCCAAATTAAACACCTAAAAACTAATTATGCCTGTTATATAAAGAACTAATTATAGGAAGACAAAGGTAAATGCAGGTAAATTAATAAAATAACGAATTTCACTAATCTTGGAACACAAATATGAACTATCAAATCTCAAGTTTTGGAAATTCCTCATTATTTTCCCACAATGAAAAAAAAAAGGAAGAACTAGTATATGGCAAGAATCCACAAGAATAGAGCCTATCCATTTGTCCATGGTGTTTCTCAGTAATGTGAACACAATTTTAACGGCATTTAATTCAGTCAATTTCACTGTATTACTGTTTTAGATAGCACGGAACAAAGCACTAGACACCTAAAAAGGCTTTTTCTCCTTGCAATGTCCATAACCCCATTCGAGTGAGCAAACATCACTGGATGTCTAATACGTGTAGGTATCTGTGTATAACAGCAGGGAAGAGGCAAAGGGTGAGCTCTTTGTCCTCTAGTAGCCACATAAAGTATCATGGGAATTCTCTTAATACAATATGAAATTGGAAATTGTAAATAGGCATAATAATGCCTGTTTGAACAGTTTTCTGAAGGGAAACTTGAGGAGAAATGGCCAAAATGTTAATAAAATGTTTGTGTAAGGCAACGCATGACTATTGATGGAATTGTTTTTCCACTTTAATTTATTTTTATAAAACTATGTCATCACCAAAATATACCATATTACATGAAAATGTCTTCCTTCATGAAGATACAATTAAGCTCTTCAGACCAAATTCTTCTGCTGGAAAGAAAATAAAAAGATGTAATTTGAGGAAAAATAGATTGGATGATCTTCTAGTTAGATATTTGAAGAAAATATTTAACTGTTGTAAAGTATCAATGTCATGTGAAAGTAAATTCTATTAATTTTTTAGATTTATAAAGAATTATAAAGTTTTCTATGCAAATTTATGCCAACATATTTAATGATATAGAAGACAAAAACATTTTTGGAAATACAAATTAATCAAGCTTCAGATGAACTGAATAATCCTAAAAGTATTAAAGATATTGCATTTTCAATTACAAATTAGCCTTTCATAAGAAAACCCTAATCCCAGAGAGATGGTCTGAGGCAATCTACCACTTATTGAAAGAGGAAACAGTATCAATTTTGCACATTTTTTGATAAAATTAAGGGGATATAAATTCTTCAAATCAGTTTTATTCAGGCAACTATCATTTTAGTACTATACCCAGAAAATGACAGTGCATGAACATGAACAAAACTACAGACTAATATTCTTTCCATACTAAAATTGTTTTAAATTACATCTAAAATACATAATAATTGTGATTGCTACAAGAAACATCTAGTTGAGTGGATAAAAAGCACCCCAAGAGAATTAGTCAGCACTCTTGTGGCTGTATGTGAGTGGGTCATGGACCCATTACTTATCCTTCTCTGAGTTGTGGAGCTTGGGTATTGTGTCTCAATTATAGTAAATGTGACTGAAATAGAAAATTAGTACCAAAGAAATGGGATTGTTGTAGTGACTACACCTAGCCATGTGATTTAGAAACATTTGGATTTAGTCTATAGGACATGTTTGAAAAAGTATAAAACTCGTCTGGAAGAAACCCAGAATGATGTAAAAAGACACTGACTTGTGATTTTTATTTAATTTCATTAATTTTTTTTCCTTAGCTCAGAAGAAAACAAAGCCAGTAGGAATGTGTAAAGGACATGGTCAGGAGATTTCTTTTGGGAACAAGGACTCTTAAGAGACTATAGGCCATGGATATTGTTGGGAGAAGAAAAAGGCTTCACGTTGCCCATGTCATGAGACTTTGTGCATGGCTGAATTTAAGATTAGTAGATGAACTAATCTGATGAAGAAAATTTTAAGACAGCTAAATATTTAGACTGTGGTGTAGGTGTTGATGGTTGCTTTTCCCCAAATTTACAATGAAAGTCAAAAGGCAAACTGAAAAAAAGGCAAAGGGCAAGCCAAAAAAAAAAACCCACAAATTTTTACTCCAAAGAATCATGTGTAAAGTTGGGGCCCAAAAGGATGTGGGAGGTAATGAGATTACTCTAATTTATGAAAGCAAATTTCAATATGACTGCATATATCTATAATCTCAGTTATCTGGGAAGCTGAGAAAGAAACCACATTCTTACAGGTACAAGTAAAAAGTATTAGAAAGTCAATGAATGCAACTCCTCTGATCTATCTTTATACAGAGTAACCTATGGTAATCATACTGATTGTTATAATTTCAATCAGCAATATCTCCCCAAGAGCCTCAGATATTTGAAGATGATTTGTTGGGGGTTACTCAGTTGACTGGGGACTAATCACCATAGAAGAATGAGCCACTGGGTGCATGACATGGAAAGACATATTGTTGCCACTAGCTCTGTCCAGTTCCCTTTGCACTATGCCATGTGCTACTTTTCACCATGCCAGATGAGTCACCATTTGTGGCAGACCACGAATGGGCTGTTGTATTTTGAAGCTGTGAATTCAATAAACCTGTGCTCTTCTCAATTGTTGATAGGAATGTTCTATCTTAGAAGAAAAATATGACAAAGACTTTGATGTAGCAAATTTTTTCATAAAATCCAGCAACTGTTTGATATCAGTTGTTAGTTAGCCAAGACAAAAAAGGTCCTCAAATTCATAATATACAAAACAATTTATAAATAATAGATTTAATTTTGCAATGACCAATTACGTATCTTATAAGATCAGAAACAACACACAAATATATTAAGAATTATTCCTCCACAAGAATCCTAACTAATCCAATAAGAAAAATATCCTATATACAAAATAACAATGAAGAAATTAAATTGCCTTGATTTTTAAGTACCATGAAAGTCTAAGAAGTAAATTCCAAAGATTTCACAAAAAAAATCCCATGATATGTGAATATGGCTAGACATTGTAGACAAAAATCAATGTTTAAAAGCAAATTTCATTTTATATTCAATCAATGAGCAATTAGAACTTGTAATAAAATATCCTTTTACAGTATCATATTAAAATAATATACTCAAGTATAAATCTAACAAAATATGTCTATAAATTTTCCCCTAAAACTGTTAAACATTATTAAAAGGACATTTATAAAGAACAAAGTAACTATGAATATATTCTAGAGGGACATCTCCATAGTCCTGAGATGACAGATTTTAGAAAATTGATTTATAAATTTGATATAAATCTCACCAGCCCCAAGAAAGTGTTTCATTTATAATAACAAACTGATTCTAAGACTTATATGAAGAGATAAAATACCTAGGAGAGACAAAACAATGATAAGAAAGAAAAATGGAGCGCTGAGACTCTTACATTATAAGGCTGACTATAAAACTGGGGTAAGAAGAACAGTATATATTGAAAAATATCCACTTTGGTGAATGGAACAGAATAGGAAGCCTAAAAAGAGATCTACCCAAAAAGAATCAGCCAATTTTTGATCAAAAAATGTATAAAATTAAATATGGAAAGGCTAGGTGTTTTCATAAATTGGACATACTTATGCAAGAAAAAAGGAAAGAAAAAAAGACAGAAAAAAAGAGGGAAGTGAAGAGAATGGAAGGAAATCTGGACAAAGAATTTCCACTGTAAACAAAGATTAAGTTAAAGTAGATAGTAGATCTAAATGCAAAATAGAAAATTCCAAAGATCCTAAAAAGATTATAATAGGGAAAATATAAGTGACTATTGAAAATAGACAACTTTTAATGTGCAACATCAAAAAACAGTTAGCATCTGAGAATCCGTCAGATCCAAAAGAGATCTAAGAAGATGTGGTGGGAAATTTTTAATGCATTATTTTCAAAGAAAAAAAACCTAAAGAATTATTCATAAAATAAAAGTTTTAAATCACATTGAATAATAAAAGTGAACAGGATGTGTTAACATTGGGTTATTGTTGTTAGTATTCTGTATTAGTGTAACACGTTAACGATACAGAACACTGAACTCGAGACATAATGTAATATATGTGCTCCTTCAAATTCCCAGTTGGGCATATGAGAAGATAGAAGGGGTTCAGAGGTAGCCAGGCTTTCTCAGGAATGTTCACCTGGCTAAAACGTGCCCCTGGGGGGTGTTATGTGTTTTCTCTCACCTGGCTGGGTCATTTGCTACAAAAGAGGAATAGTCTGGATTTTATCCAGTATTGTCACCAAATGTGTATACAAATTCTCTACAATATGCTAAGAGAGTTAAATTTCTTGCATGGCTGCTCAGGGACCTAGAGATTCTTCCAAGTTATGAAGAGTAAAAGTGAATGGTATAAGTCCCGAAACCAAAAATTGGCTTTACATCAATCGAGAAAGTTAATTTCTTTCCAAACTCAATAGGAAAAGAATAACCACCATGAATTCCCCAAAAAAGTACACAAGAAGTAAACAAAAGAATTTGAGGTGCTACTCAATTTTTCACAGAGGGCTGGCATCTGATTTCTAAATTACTAGTTGGAAACTGGTAATAACTGGTGGTAGATACAAACTTTTAAAAGACCAGTGACCCAACAATTTTACCCTTAGGTGCAGATTTCACAGTAGTGCCATCAAAGACCACCAAAATTGAATTTAAGAATGTTTACATCAACACTATCTATAATACCTTATACCCAGAAACTAGCAAAATACCCAGTTACAGATAATTGATAAACAAAGTGTTATTTATTTACAACTTGGAATAAACAAACATGAAAAAAATTAATGACACTGACGTATGACCATATGGATAACTTCCTCTAAACCCAAATTTTAGGCTACATGTCCAAGTAAAAAAACTACAACTATATTGAACATACATACTGATATATATATCTTCTCCTAAATACTAAAGAATACTAGTGGTGCGTGTATGTATATCTGTGTATGTTTTATGTACAAATGCTTATGTATCTTTTTCTACAAATTTATTTAAAAATAGGCGTTCCATGTCTGTGTTACTAGAAAGTGCTTACCTTTGGTGCTGAGATGAGGCAACGATAATTATATAAAGGAACATGAGTGAGGTAGTGGGTTAGAGGGCTTGTTATTTCTTCATCTGTGGATAAATTTCTAGTAAATTTTCACATTCTTTAAAAAACTATCAATAGATACATTCAACTTTATGTTCTTGTTTTTAAGAATGTCATACTTTATAAGACACTAAAAAAGAATAATTTTAATTGAAGTTTAATATATTTTATCAACTGTAGTAAATTCCAAGATTTGTGACTGAGGTGATAGTTATGTGCATAAAATACTCAAGTTCAATGTAAACATCATATTTCATATATATATATATATATATATATATATATATATATATATATATGGAAAATTTTTGACAAGTTGAGCATCATTTGATCTGGAAAGATTGGAAGCTATCAAAAATTATTAAGCAAGAGTATTTCAAAAAGGAAATGGTGTTCAGTGATAGCTGAAATTGTCAAATTGTGCAGAACATTTTTGAAGTAGAAGGAGATGAACACTAACAACAGACAGAGAAGTATCTCGTACATAATGAATACTTTCGGGTACATGTCCAGGCATATAATAGCAAAATTTCGTTTTCATTTCCTTATTCATTCATTCTGCAGAGATGATAACCTAAGAATTGTTTCGAAAGTCATTGAAAATATTTTATTCCAGAAAGTTTTCACCAGTTCCCAACAGGAAGTTTTCCGTTTTCTCAAAGTATTACAAGTGGGTGTTTACAATATTTCAGATCGTTTTGTCTATTTTAAAAAATACAGATTTTCTTTCTTACTCTTCATTAAAGCATGAGGAAGAGAGAAAGAGGAGCGAGAGAGAAAGGGTTGCCCAAATCCTTCAGGAATTAGGCGTCCACAGCCTGCTGTCACTGCTTACTTTGTTATGACTTCTCATGCTCTCAATCATGGTGGTCTGCTTTACGTGGTCCTGATCATGCAATTAAGTAGCAGAAATGATGTGCACGCCAGATTCTCGCTACCTGGTTATGTCACTAATCATGCATCCGTGTGGTATTGTTACTGAAGTGTGCTTTAGATTCTTACAACACGGGGATAATTATCACAATAATTCTTACATTGCAAAGTTGATAAGTATAAATAGGTGTGCACCATGCAGCACAGTGACTGCCATTTAACAGGATGAACACTAATGCCTAACCAAAACTTACAGAATATATAAGAAGTAAGCTCAAAGTTGTTAATATTTCTGAAGAAATTTTGTTTAAGAAATGGACTTTTTTCTGAAGAATAAGATTATTCTGTTCTCTTTATAGGAGAAATTTGAACTGCAATTGATTTCCTTTGAGTATTTTCTGCAAATGACACAAAAATATTGGATTACAATCACTTTTCTTTGCCTTCCATATCAATTTCTGTGAGTGATTCTTAACTCTTGATTGTTCTTATTTAAAAGTCTGTAAATTGAATCACGATTTGTTTAATTTTCACTTTACTAATCCCAGATAAATTAGCTCCTGGATTTGAAAAGGTGATCGTTTAAAATTACCATTTTACAATTAATACATACTAGCCAGAAAATTTTATTTATTTTCAAACAAAATTATCTGCAATGATATGTGTATATATATATTAGGATGTATACTAAATTGGTTTGGATTTATGGGAAAGGGTTTACTCAACCTTTCAGAATTCTATTCTGTTTCCCAAACTAAACAGATGTTTGAATGGAAAAAAGTACACGTTTTTAGTCATAAGAGATTCTGATTCACTTCTTAATTTATCTGAGTATGATTCGTTGTAATTTAAGTCAAAAGCCAATTACTGTATTTGAGAGTATATCTTGAATTTAGATTTCAGATTTAGAATTTGAATTATCAAACACCTGGTCTGATGATGTCATTTAGTAGAGGCAAATATGAGACTTAACAAAGTATAAATGACTAAAAAACAAAATGGAAGAGGGAGGATAGAAAATAGGAAAACAGAGTGGCTGGAGATGAAGAAGGATCTTGAGGCGGGGGGAAGAGGGGGAACAGGTAGGAAGTCAAAATATGATATGAATGGGCACCATTTCTCCCAAGTGAATTTGTAGTGCATAAATATTTGAATTTTTAAAAGGAGAGTGAGAATCAGTCATTGCTTCCTATAAGAAATTTTAGTATCATCCAACAATTGCATTAAACCGAGATTCTGAAAGAGTGGCCCAAGGAACATCCAGGTCACCTGGGGACTTGAAGTAGTAAATTCTCAATTTCCGTTCAGACTGACCACAGCAGAAATGCAGGAAGTGGGACCAAATAGACTCTGCAATAGCAAATCCTGCAGACTATTCTGAAACTACTTCAAGTTTTAATTAAACTCTTAAGCAAGTGTGTGAGCTGACAGAAAAGGAAGACATTAGTCTATTCTGAGACTTGACTCGGTCATCTTCTCTTTCTGTGTTCAGCTGTCCTTTACTGCAACCCAAACTATGTACTGATCTTTTTCTCAAAAATGTCCTTTACACTATGAAGAGCAGGTTAGTCATAATAATTATTGAATCTACTTAAAAGGTGTTTTAGGCTACTCAGTACACTAAAAAGACTTCATGGAGCTGGGCATGGCTAAGTAGGCCTGTATTTCTAGCACTCTGGGAAGATAAGGTGGGAAGATTGCAAGCTTAAGCCCAGGCTGAGCAACTAAGCAACTCGCAAGAGACTTTTTCTTGAATAAATATATATCATGAAATAAATGAAAGAAAGAATCATTGGTTGTAGGTCAGTACAAATGTTCTGAGTTCCATCTTCAGTAATTGAAAAAAAAAATGATGTCAGACAGATTGAAATAGTTGGGCAATATTTGGAGGCCAGTTGGGCTTCTATACTCCTGGGTCCTAAGTGCTAAGTGCTAATGATATTTCTTCTTTGGTTTAGTCTCACTTTCTTCAACTGTACCTCTGTACTAGTGACATATGCATCCAAAATATGTCACTTATATCTAAATTCTGTTTCACCAAAACGTGCTTAAATTTTCAGAATATTTGCATCAAGGTGATATGTGCAAATGCTGATTAATTTTGAGCAAATAACCTGACTTTGCATAAGGTAGCACAGTGATTTAGCTAAAATGATTCAGAAATTTTGGTGGGAAATAATGCTTGTCAGTGGTGCAGTCAATCATAAATATTATAAAATAATTTGAAAAGAATAGCCTTTATGCTAATTATAAAATTCCTAAGCATGCCACGCTGTCTTTCCAAAATGTTAGGTTTGGTTAAGCCAATCTTTCCTTTTTCTCTTCTGCCAAGTAAAAGCGTTAATGTTCATGTAAACACATATTCAGGTTTGGAGAGAAGAGAAAAAATGCAGAAAAGAAAAAAAAATGTTAGGTACATGACCAATTATACAAAAAGAATAAAATAGCCACTGTTCTGCCACTGAACTTGGAAATGTTGTGCAGGAGCTGATGGATCTCGTTACACGTTAATTGATTTGAAAATCTACGGGTTAAGATCTGATGAATTTTAAGGTCACTTTTGTGTAGTTGTCTTTATGTTGCACCAATTAAGTAAATTACTAGGATCGTTTCTCTCACAGTTCCTAACATGGAACCAATACTATATTTTAAAGAAATGGATAGTTGTATTTCAAGTTCATATTCCCACATAATGAATAGATGGCATCTTAGTGAATGCGAGTGTGCACAATGGACGAGAATCTCCAAAGGACAATCATAATACTTTGGAGAAGTGCAAATCCTAGAACATTCAAAAATGACAGATCTTTCAGTTCGCCAAGACATTAAAAATAATAAAAAAAACTTTTGACATTTTCTATTAAAAGAATGAAGACATTCATTTCTTCTCTCTTTTCCTTTTGTGGCATGAGTCATTATTGGGAAGGTTTCAGAACATTTGCCATTGAACAGTACATTTAAGAATTTATGAGGTTTCAGCTCAGAATGCGCTGGTCAGGCTATTATTTCAGAGTTCAAAAACATTTAAGATTTTATACAATCTTCACTACACACTGACATCTGACAGCTATGTTTATTTTACTTTGGAGTGGGGCTGAAGAGTAGAGAGGGTATGAGGATAAGGGCGGACAAATTGGAAGAAAATAAATTGAATGGGTTGTATCTACCATGTTGATATTTAACATTTTTCCATTCTGAAAAAGTCATGGTAGAAGACATCTCATTAAATATACATGCTGCTGTCCCAAGATTTTTTTTTTAAATTCATGTTCTGTTCCGTTTGTTTGTATTATTTTGACATAGCAAAGCTGTATCATTCCCTCAGGTTGACAATTGCACTTTAATAGAGTGTAGTCTTCATTATATTTTAAGAGATGGAATATTGCCTTTATCTTGGGAATCCAACACTTTGTCATGTTCAGTTCTGTTTCTTGGATATATTTAATACGCAAATTTTATGGGATATCACAGAATGTGAGTGTTGGGAGGATGGTACATAATTTTGCTTAACGGGTTGATTACAACATTTCCATTTGATTTATCCTATCTTTGAAGACAATTTTGTAAACTCAAGTTATGCTCTGAAAGGGCATTTATGATGACACTAAAGGCCAATATGAGAATTTAAAGGGGCATGTGCCAATTCTTTTGCTTTCAGACATCACGAAGCTTCAGATGTCTTCTTTTCAAGCAATATTATTACTAAATATTTAAATATTCCTTCAACATGCACTTACAATATTCACCGATAATTTAAATATTAAGATATTAGAACCTCTGGGTTTTTTCACTAACCACAATATTAATTTGTTCAAACCTATATTATCTAGGGTCAAAAATGTCTGTATATGCAACTTGAATAAATTTCTTTCATACAGTGTTCACTTGAAAACTAACATTTTTAAATGTTACTGGAGAAATGTTGAAGAGATAGTCACATTCATTATTAATTATCAGCGGTCAGTGGTGCTAGTCATATATTTATAGACTATTAAATTTAAACAGTATGATAAATAATATTTATAGCAAAATATAATGGTAGCACATTCATGTTTTATATATTACAAACAAACCTAAATTAAACACCATGACAAATTAACTTCTATAGGTTTTTAAAGCATTGTATTAAGATATAGAATAATCATACCATATATCATTCAATCTTGTTCACTGTTTAGAAAGACAACTCTATGTCTCCTGTCTCAGATGACAACATATTTGAACAGATCAATAGAGAGAGCTTGGAATATTTCATGGTTTCTTGTTGAGGGCTAAGATGTGTGTGTGTGTGTGTGTGTGTGTGTGTATTAGGGTTCTATGAAATTATCTGACCGTTTTAAAATAATGGAATATGAATGAAATGATTCGTATCATTAAGAAAGTAGCTTTCATGTCTCTTTCTTTGTGTCAGCTGGACTGAGCGGGCACAGGTACTCTAGAGACAGCAGAGCCCCTTGGTGAAAGGCAGTTCTGGAGTTCAAACTTCCCATGGAAGGTTGTTACTATTCCTAGGTGAGGAAAGCAACAAAAAATTCTTCATAGATCAAAGGGGATATTTATTTCCAGTCTTCTGAGAGATCTCCATACTGCTTTCCAAAGGGGTTGTACGAATTTACATTCCCACCAGCAGTGCAGGAGGGTTCCTTGCTCCCCACAGTCTCGCCAGCTCTGGTTGCTATTTGACTTGTTGATATAGGCCATTCTCTCTGGACTGAGATGGTATCTTAACGTTGTTTTGATTTGCATTTCCCTTATGGCTAGGGATGTTGAACATCTTTTCATGTATCTATTGGCCATTTGTACTTCTTCGTGAGTGAACTGCCCCTTCATTTCATTTGCCCACTTTTCAATAGGATCCTTTATTTTGGTAGGCTTACTTTCCTTCAGCTCCCTGCATATTCTACTTGTGAGCTTCCTATCAGAGATGTTGGTGGTGAATGGTCTCTCTGATATGAGAAACCCAGGTCACAACTATCTCATGGAAATTAAAACGAAAAACAAAGTTAATGAGGGGAGTAGTGTGGGGAGGGTGGGAGGGGTGGGTAGGGTGAGGGACAAAGGAGAGTGGGAAAGTCCTTGTCACCTTGACATGATACAAATGTGCACAGAATGCTCAACTTCATTGTGAACCTTAAATTTTGCGCTTATACATATCAATAAAATGGGGAAATTTTCTTAATGGTGTGGGATTTTTGAGCCTGTGAGTTGATTCATCATAGGAATGGATAATTTCATTAGTGATCCAGTCATAGAATGGTAACCAGTGGTATATATAAAGGATCTAGATTTAGACATCAGCATGAATGGATTCTGGTACAGATTTTGCCAATCAGGGAATTGGGCTAGTCACTTTAATACTCTGAGATTACAATCCCTTCCCAGGGCTTCCTAAGCAAATTCTTGACAGTCATATCTCATTTTTACATATATTCAAGAAGATTAGGTAAGCCTGATAACATTCTGAGAAACTGAGCCAGGAATATCACACATTTGAGAAACTGAGAGACTTAAAGAGTCTCTGTCTCAAAATCAAAAGTCAAAAAGTGTGGTAGTGGGAGTCAAGAAGAGGGGAAGGAATTGTGAGGGTGGCATGATATATATATATATATATATATGCACAAAGAACTTAAGCTCAATGTAACCATTGTGTAACACATACTACTATATATCTATGCATATACTAATAAAATAATAAAATTATATATATATATATATATATATATATATATATATATATATATATATATATGGGGGAAAACAAAAAGTCAACAATGGGGGAAAACAAAGCCAAAAACATTGTACGTTGAGGACACAACTCAATGTGAGATCTGTAGGCTTAATTTCCAGCATGAAGAAGAAGAAGAGGAAGAAGAAGGAGGAGGAGGAGGCAGAGGAGGAGAAAAAGGATGGGGAGAGGGAAGAGGAGATCATTCTCTATAACACTGTTTCCAATTTCCAAATTTCCAGTTAGATGTTTGTGTTAGTTTTATGCTAGTTTGTCTTTTAAAACAATCATGCGGTCCCTCTTTTTCTTTTTCTTTTTTTTTTTTTGGAAAAGTCTTTGTCAGATTATAATCATTTTTGTTTTCGTTTCGATTTTTTGAGAGCATTTGCTGGAAAAGCAATCTGGCTCTGAATTCCTCATATTATTTTTTAAAACAAGGTGGCCTCACTGTGTTAAATTTATATTTTATGCAGCAGATTTTATTTTGCATGTATAATCAAGAAGAAAACACAGGAAGTGCCGCTCAATGATCTACTGTTGTCACTCTCTTTATCACTCATAGGACTATTTGCACTCAGCAGCAAAAGCAAAATGTACAGGGAATCCTTTACATTTATAGGATATTGATCAAATGTGTTTTTCGAGCAAGTTCGAGCAATAAACAATCCAGGTTTGCACCCTAGGAATTAAAATAGGCTGAAAGAAGGTCACTTGAGTATACAGAGATTGTTCCTCTTTTTTCTGTATGAGCACAGATGTATCTTTCCCATGTAGAGAGAAAATATTCTTTTGTTGGTGTCTTGAGGGGTCAGTTAAGAAATCACTTAAATGGTACTGCATTACTCTGCCCAGTCTCTAAGCTGCTCAACTGCAAGGGGATACCTTGGGTTATGTTAGATTTCAACTGGTCATAGTAATGAATCCCATTATTCATCTCCTGAGCAATTCAGTTCCCCCCTCAAGGGCACTCCAAAGCTAAAATGTACTTTAGGTTAAATTTTCCAGATTTTAAAATCTATCTGTGTGTATTCAGGTCCCTTCATATAACCACCATTGCCCCTGACAGGAGAAACCCTTGAGATGACAAACAGAATCAAGCTTTAAAAATAGAACAAAAAGAAATATATTTTTCCCTTTGATGATTTCAGCATTTTTAGAAATAAAAGATTCTTTCTTTAAACTTCCTCAAAATCCTTTGAAACTGTCTTGTTCCAAAACAGCACTTACATTCAAAACACTTTTTTATTTCTTTTTACTGGTGAGTCTTGCAGAAATTCTACGCTGTTTCCCGGGGTCTTGATTTCCCTCAGAGACCCTCTTTCCCCGACTCCCGTCCCACGTGTCTCTCCCCTTTTCTTTCCCAGTCATTCCTTCAAGCTATAATTCATACCTGTTCTCCACAATCTCCCCTGGGGGTTGAGGGAACTTCTTGATGATTTTTGTATTTCTCCATCACAATTACTGAGAAATCTTATTCTTATTTTGTAAAATTGCAGTCGGGTTTTAGACTCCAATGCAGACTCAGTAGTCTACTTCCCTGGTCTTTGACGGGTATTACACATTTTATGTCATTTTAGTGTAATCTCTGTATGATTTTTCCTTGTTTTCATGCAAAATTTGGAAATCTGCCATAGAAAGGTTCATATTCCAGCATTATGAGAACCTAGCAAAGTAAGAAGAGAGATAACTTCAAGATGTGGGGGAAGCTTCATGACTGAGATGTGCTTAGAATCTGTATTAGTTGGGATTCCTAGAGAGGCAAATTCACAGAAATTATATGTTAGGTGAAGAGGGATTTATTTGGAGCTCGAGGAGAGAGACAGTCAAAAATGGCCACGTGTATGCATGGGAGCTAGAGTGCCTGATAGCTGCTTAGATTTGTACCAGCAGGACAATGATCAGAGACTGCGGGACAGCTGCCTCAAGCTTGTCTCAGATCATTGTCCAAAAATCAAGATGATGACCGAGGACTAATGTGAACCTGTGATGGAGATTAAGTCCATGTGTGGAGACTTAGGCCATGAACAGTGCTTTCCCAGAAAAAGCTGCAACAGTGTTTCTTCTTTATTCCTTTTCTTCTTTTCAGCTGCCATTTGGGTGTCCACAAGCAGTCATTTACTGACACACAAGTCAATCACACTTTTGAAATCTGTGTCCTGGGCATTTCTTAACCTCAACAAGTTGGCACAAGAAAACCCCTCTCCTCAGTCGTATCTCCCCTGCCCCCTCCCAAATTATAATGCAAACCATATTGACTGTGCATTGTTAGTCGAGGAAGAATTATATTCTTATCATAATTTTGGCTTAGTCTGATTGTGTGGAATCCAAACGAGATTCGTGCACACAAGCAAGTGAAAGCCAACAAAACCTACTAGCCTGATAATTGCTTTTAGTGCAGAGCAGAATTTCTTTTCATGTTTTGTGAAGGCATTTTAAAGGTTCATGCAAAACTCATTCTTTCTCATTTTTCTTTCAGTTTTCTACCAGTCTGTGTCTTGAGCAAAGTGTGTCGATTGACATGGGTGAGAGGCAGTTAAAAATGAGAGGAAGGCACAAGGTTATTCGTGAGATTTAAAGCTTGAAGGACGAAATTAGAAGAGAAAGGACCACCTGTAGCAGGGCCTAATCTCTATCAGCAATCTTTTAAAGCCTGGTGACATAGAGGACTCAGTTATTGTCCTGAAATCTGACTCACAGCAATAACTGTTCCACTAATCTGCTGGATAGAAGAGCAGTAGTGGGAAATAGACCTCCTTGAATATAGACATTGGTGGAAAGTTCTGGAATGTGCATGCCAGCACCTCTACTCAGTCTACACTCAGTACTTGGCAGAGCATTTGCCATTCTAGTCCTTTTTAGTATCTGCTTGTGAAATCAGAAAAATGAATGAATGGAAACTAAACAGTGTCAGTCTCTGACTTCACATTTTTCTTCAAACAAACATTCAATTAGTAAATCTAGGTTGTTGAAAACCAAGGTTAGTGTAGCCAACTCTGGCAAACTTTCAACACATGGCATTGCTTTAGGGTGCCCAGAGACTGGAAATAAGTGACATTTAATGTGTTAGCATTAGAGGCCATACACATCTACTAATGTAAACAATCATTCTTTACAATAAAGAATGATCCCATATAATACGGCCAAGCAGTTGTCACCAACCCCTGGGTCCTGGACCTGAGGCCTCGAAGGATAAGGCCACTACAAGAGGAGATAAGCAGCGAGTCAAGCTCTGACTCCTATTAGGTTCGAATGCTGCTGCTGCTTTAATAGGAGACAAATGTTCACCCCGGTCCTCAGGAGAACAGCTTTCAGCTAAATCCGCCCTTGGAGTGAGAAAGGCTAAGGATCGATCCCTACACAAAAGGATACTGGATGTATTGGAAGGCGGTGACGCTCCAAACACAATAAAATGTGACGCTGTCTCAGAGACTCCTATTTGATGCTAAAGTATAGTATATGTGAGAGCTGTAGGAATGCACATGCAAAGTCATCATGGAAAATAAAGAAAAATATAGCAAAGTAGCAATAGTACTGTTACCACTGCATGCTAATAATTAAATGGCTTACAAATCCTTCTCTTGTCCGTGAGGGTACTCCTTATTATTTATGTCATTAGCTAGTGGTTTCAGAGTGAGAGCAGTGCACTGGATTGGAGTGACATAGGCTACAGGCTGAAATACTGGCTGTTCCGATATTCATACATATATGCTATCACATATTCCATCAGAGACAGAACGAGGGACCAGTTAGGCATCATTAGAACCTAATTCATGGGAGAGGGAAACATATTTCTCTACATGTAGCAGGGACCTTGAAGACAAAACTACTGTTAAGAAAATTTAATCTTGAATTGTGCATTACAAATCCATTCTGACACATACATCCTTAAAGAGAGCAACTTTCCAGACTCTAGTCATACTGTAACAAGAAAAAAATTGATTCTGCCAATGATGACGCTGAAAACAGAGATTGGGATCAATATTCACAGTAGATAGTTGTTGTGTTTTAGATTTGGAATGTTCTCAAAAGCCTCAAGTATTTAAATATAGTGGCTTACCTACGGAACTGTGTCTTGTTAAAAGGTGTGACCTGGTTTGAAAGGTGGAATACTGGGGTTGACCCGAAAGAGGTGGAGCACTGGGACATGACCCGGAAGCATATGTTAACCCTGCCCTTTCTTGCTCATTTGGTTTCCTGTCTGCCTTGACAAGAACAGCTTTTCTTCTGGCTACACTATGGCCATATGCTTTCACCATTACTGGCCTCTCATGAATGGACTGATAACTTTTGAAACTGAAGTCTACTAAGTTGTGAATGTTGGATATATTTTTCTAACAATGAAAAAGTAAGATAGTAGTTTACACAAACACACACACATACACACACACACACACACACACAAACTTAATATGAAATTGATAGTAGCATTGCTATTGTAAGTGAAATTGTTAAATAAATTTTGTGAGATGCCATTATTTCGAATTACAGTAGTCACAGATCTAATCAATCAGATTTTTCTTCCAAAACATAGGAGAGTCAAAATAGGAAGTCAAAAATATGCAGTTTGATTGAATGTGATAAGAAAATTCTCTTAGTTTTAACCCTACCATGAGATTAACTTTATTGCCAATCTGCTTTTTCTTTCGTTTCTTCCATTTTCAGGTTTTTATGTTAATAAAGCCACACTCACCTCTTCTGCTCATGAGAAATTCTATTCTGTTTCGTAAAATGTGATATTGCCCACACTAAAATTGTTAATAAAGATCAATTATATCCTTAAGCTATATTTGTTTTGTAATTTTGCCTTTCGACAAGGTAAATTATGCAATAGGTCATAGCCTTCCAAAGCCTAAAGAAATAGTAAGCTTGAGTGTTCTGTTTATTAATACATAATTTAGAACTCCCCCTACTTTCAATTCAATGTAATTCTCAAAATCCTAAAGTGTTTGTTAACAGGCTGCACACACTTATAATTGAAGTTGGACTCTGTGACGTAATGACTATAAAGTACAGCAATTCCTGTTAAATTTATTGATATGATATTCATATCATGTATGAAATAAATATCCATAATAATAGACAAAGAAAACTGACAGGAAGAAATGAATCTTAAAAGAATATGATTTTTACTTGGAGAGCTATGGCTGTCTGTAATTGGAGCCTAGCATACAAAGATTATATTTGTAGCTCCTATTATAGCCAAGTATGCTGCATGAAAAAACCCCTACTTCCTATGGCTACATGTATCAGTAGGATTGAAGACAATATATTTTGAGAAAGCTTTTTAGCACAGATTGTAGCAGCGGGAGTGCTTTTTCTCATTGTCATTTTATGTAACTAGATATGGTAATAATATCATAAATTATAAGGAATGGAAAATTATTTGCATTTCACAATAAAAACTTAATCCAAAGGAAACAAGCTGTTCTTTAATACATAGTGCATGATAATATATTATCAAAAGATATTTATTTAAATAAGTCTTAGTTTAAAAATTGACAGTTAAAAATTTGAAATTGAGATAATAATCTTGTGATATTAATTTAAACAGTTAAGTAATTTAGAAAATCTGCCTTGTATAAACTTCAAACCAAAGGGATATTTTTGGTTCTTTCATTCATAAATAAAATCATATATTGCAGTTGCTATGTACTTTATATAAGCATTGGAGATTGTGGATTTTACTAATAGGAAGATAACAGAAAAAAGTATTATAAAGTATTATAATCTATAGTGAGAAAGCTACATCTTTAAAAATACTCCTAATCCATCCTTAATGCCCATATAAACTAAATAAACCCAAAGTATGTCGCGGTAGAAAGTAGCATCAGTCAAAAGGTCTGGTTTTCACCCCAGAGGTTAACACTTCTGCTACCACGAAGGACAGTAGCAGTATGACAGTATGTGATTGTTTTGAGATGGGCGTTCAGCTTCCTCCATAACCACAGCGTGTCTTACGTATCTGCGTCACGGATGATCAGCCCTTCCATTTTAGTAGAGCGATATTACTATTCAAAATGCATTACTCATTAAAACTATCCTACCAGATTTGTGAAGCCTTTTTATGAAGCTGTTACTGTGCAAATGTCACTAAATGGATTGAGATGAGATTAGAAAAAAATGAGAAGGTTAGAAAGAAGTAAAAAAAGAAAAACGAGGATAGATCGGAAGAAGACAGACAGTATTGCTTGGGAGAGTGGATGTTCTACTAATTATTTACTACAATATAATGACGAAAGTAACATCAGGTGTCATGGAAGGAAGTGTTGAGCTCATCCGTAATCGTTTCTTCAAGCACACGAACAGTTACTAAATAAGCACTTAATATATGCCAGATATTTATCAAACGTGAATTTATTGTTTACTCCTTATGGAAAGAGGTTGGGACATTGTCCTACATACAAGGCAACGACATAGAAACCACTAGGTCAGCCACATGATCAATTTAGATTTGTGACTTTTGAAGGACAACTTTAAAATGTAAACATTGGGTGACTGGGCAAACAATGTGACCCAGAGATACCAGGAAGGTTGCTGTCAATAAAAATAAAGACACACTTCATGGGAGTTTAGGTTTGCATGGAGGCACAGAAAAGTGGCAAATATCGCTACTGTAGATATGGAGAGGATAATTGTGACACAGCATGACAGAAAAGTAATCAGGCAGGGGTAGGTCATGTAGGGCAATTTAGGCCACTATAAGAACATTGACCTTGATCCTGAGATGGAATGTGATTGATAGTTTTTTGCAGGGAAGTGTCAGAATTTGACATACATTTAAGAGCACCATCAAGATTACATGTGGATAAAAGAATAAAAAGCCAATTGTGAATCTACTGTCCTCAAGCCTGGGTAAGGAATTCCTGCCCTTCCTTAAGACTTTTACCTTGATTGTATACAAGCAGGATATGGGATTTGTCAATATCAACTTAACTCCCATTCTTGCTTCCTTTCACTAGATTTCTGTAACCCTATAAATATGTCTGTTGTATTTTTTTCCAGTTTGACTCACAAAGGACAAAGCAGTCCATGAGTGTAGTACATGCAAGACTAGTTTTGATGCCATTATGTAACATTTGAGGCATTGTATCAATATTTTGGAATATTCATGCTATTCTTCATGATTTTATCTTTGAATTTGTACTTTGTGAATTAAGCACAGTGAAACACAATCACAGTACATTTTAACAGAAGAGAAATAAAATCTATGCACATTAGTCCTGGTCATTTCTTAGCATGTTATGATCATGATACCACAAGAATATAGAATTCTTGTTTGTGTCATTGCATTGAGATGACAGGTAAATGAAAACAATAGCATAATAAGGATGCAAACACCAGAAGAAAGGAGAAAGTTTTATATTTAGTAACTTTAAAAGCATCGTTTTCACCCTTGCTATTTATTTGTTGCCCTTGTTTCAGTTTTGTGCTAGGTTCCATACATTCTTTAATTATAATATTTAATGGTAGACTTATGTTTCAGAGGTCATCAAAAATAGTTGTTCTTGTAGGTTGTGAATTAAACTTGAATATATGTGGATTCATGTATTTGTGTGACAGCTCTTGTCGAAATAAAAATGGTGAAACATAGGGAGAAAGTGAAGAGTTCAGTTGGCTGTGTGATGTCAAGGGTGTCAACATGCCTCTATATGGATCTATATAGAGAGATATGGATATAGATATATATGAGAAGAAGCCTTGTATTTTATATTTTCTCTTAACTCATACATGTTTAGAGTGATTTCAATGGTCATAGACTAGATGAGAGACAAAGGTGACACATGGACAGAGGAATTAGAAGTTATTTAGAAAATAAAACAACAAAATTTGAAGAGGAGTTGAATGTGCAATGACCATGAAAGGTAGATGTCAATAAAGACCTTAAGAATTTCAACCTGAGGGAAAAGGTACATAGTTGTGTGGATACAGCAGTTTTCTTATACATATTTGGGCCATTTCCAAGGTTTGGTGATCATAAACACATTTTCCAGAAATGTTTGCGTGTAGGATATTTGTGAACAAATGTTTTGGTCTCTCAAATAAGAAAGAGATATGGCCAGTTTATGCACTTTAGCACACCCTCTAGTTTTATTTTAAAAGTTGCTGATTTTCAAAATAAAAATAACTATATCATTTTTTCTTCTCTTTCAAAATGTGAGGATGCTAGTTCCTTAACATTCTTTCTATAGTTTAATAGTATCACCTTTTATATTTTATATAGTTATCAGTGTAATAAACTATGCATTATATTCCAAACAAATTTGATGATTTTTCTGTAATGATCAATATAGTTGAATGTATTCAATGTGCTTATTATACATCTTGCTCATTGAAATATCTTTTTCTTTTTTCTTTTGTTGCTTTTACCTATTATCGCTTGTTCAATAATTCTTTACATATTTAAAATACAAAGTCTTTGTGTCAAATATGGAGTTTTGAAACATGTTCTCTTAATTTGTTGGTTATTTTTTGTTTTGAAGATATTTATAAAATAGCAAAAGTCTCAATCTTTGAAAAAATTTGAATTCTCAATCTATTATTTATGAATCCTAGGACTAAATATATTACTTATAAATTACTAAGATCATTAAAAAACTGTAATATTAAATGAAATTACTTGGAAAATGAGAAAGGATAAGGAGGATGATAGGTCTGAGAAATTTTTCCTTGTGTAGTCCAAATTTAACAGAGGACAAAGATGGGAGACAGGTCGCAGCACGTTGAGACTGGAGTGATCCATGAGATGGAACTTAAATAGGAGAATATGAAGGAAGCCAACTGGCAGAATTGCTTTAGAGAAAGGAGAATGAGCAGTTGTGTCAAGTCTCACAAAACTCAAGTCAGTTGAAATCTCATATCACTGCTTAGTAGGAAACCAGTGGCCAAAGGTGATTTCCAACAAATTAGGCTTCTGAAGTATTCTGGAAGAGAATCCTTATTAAGCATTAATTCCAAAAAAAAAGACAGATAAAGGTAGTCAGCATGTCTGAAGACTTTTTTGTCTCTTGAAATTGAATGAAATGCTTCAGATAGATATTATAGGTTTAACGACATTAATTTTTTTCGTCTTCTTATTTTTTCTTTTTCTTTTTTAATTTTCTATTTTTTAGTTTGACAGAGAAGGTATTTGTAATGTTCATATACTGATGGGAATAGTTTGGAGTAAAAGAGAGTACACTAATGCTGTTGGAAGGAAGAAGTATTGACTAAGTTCTCAAAGAAATGTAACAGAGATAGAAATTAAAGAAAGTCTTTATTCATTGAATTATGAAAGAACAGGCAATGTGATAAGAACATGGATTTATGTACTTAATATGTTGGTAGAAAAGTGGACACATTCAGATAGTCTCTGATTTCTCTTTCTTCCTTCTTTCCTTCCTTCCTCCATTTCTTCCCTCCTTCCTTCTTTGCTCTTCTTTTTTACTTTCTTTCTTTCTTTCTTTCTTTCTTTCTTTCTTTCTTTCTTTTTTCTTTCTTTTTTGTAAAGAAAGAAGTATTGAAGTAATTGATCCTTTCAAAGTGCCTATTATAGTTCTATCACCAGGGACTCATGTGGACAAGCTCTCTGTTTTTGCCACACTTATTGTGAAGTCTTCAATAAGTTGACTGCTTTGCTTTCAAGTATTTTAAACTGAAGCAAAATGACTATCATTTCTCTGCATGATTTGAGTCCCAAGCCAACCTAAAGCCTAGCTTAGGTTTTTTCTTTGATCTAAATGTGTTTATTCAGAAGTCAAACAGCTTAATTTTCTCAGTCCTTCTATCTCCCGTCTTGCTATTTCATTAGAACCCATTAAATTTCCCTTTCACTTGTAATATTACTTTTCCAATTCTGCAAAATGAGAAGTGTAAGAAAGATGATGATTTTCTTGCATCCTAAGTAATAGAAAATAGTGGTGCCAAACTTCAAAACCATTATTCTGGATGAGTGTTTTTATTCTTCTGATATGGCAGTGTAGAGAACTAAATCACTGCTGCTAGAATTTACTTAAGTCAAACCTGGAGTTTCCAGGCTGAATTGCCTTTTCGTCTAATCCCTGGACCACACACATTCAGCAGCCCTGGGAGAAATGACTAATACACTGGTACCTCTATTTGTCGGGATGAACCATTGTTTTAAAAAATTTGTAATAATTTGACAAAAAGATAAAACTGTGATTGGCAGAAAAAGATCAAAATACAAAAACCCCCAGATATTTGCTATTTGAAGTATTTGGTCCTTATTAGGAAAACAGTATTTTTATATTTAAGTAAAATGAGTTCAGCAGTATAGAAGAAAAATCACTGGAACAAAATCCCAAATAAAGACCCAGAATTCATGTGAATAAAATTTTCTTCCTTGTATTTTTTCAACCAAAACCAGATTATCATAATGAAACCTGTGGAAAACACAAAAACATACAATATTTTAAATCCTGACCATTTGAGATCCTTCATGCAGTATCCTTATTTTACATAGGTATATACCTTAGAAATATGTTAATTAATATAGTGAGTTACTTAAGAGACACATTTAGCTTCACTATATTCTGCTCAAAATCATTAAAATTCCAATTTTTATTACACACATAAGTGCACACGCACACACACACACACACACACACACACGCACACGCACACACATCACACACATATCTTGTCTAAACCCAGAGTTTCTCAGACCAGACATAATAGTTATTATTTCTAAATTTCAAATATTATAGGATTTTTAAAACATTTTATGATTAAGACTTTCAGTTTACATTAACACTATGTGTTAATATTTGAATGTATTAAAAAGCAGATACAGCAAACATCTGGAATGTAGACACAATCTATGAAGTCCAATTCCAAGTCTCTGCAATATATTTTTTCTTGTTCATGATGTTGTCTGGGCCTGAGAGGTCCTATACACCCATCTAGATTAGAGTGTCTTCTAATATATCATGGAGGAAGGAGAAATATGAAGTTATTTGATTTTGAAGACATTGTAAGCATCAGAAAACCCCTCGAAGACTAAATAGAGTAAAGATTACAGTGAAAAACAATGTGTGCGCTTTGTCATTTATGAGAAAAAGACTCAATTTTTAAAAAATGATGGTCTCATCTAGTACTTGTCAAATAAAAATCCATAAATGCTGGATTTAAAGGAACTATAAGGAAGACTTATGATAGTTTCACAAAGCATAATATCGTATATGCAACAGAGATCTGAGTGTAGCAGAAAGCTCACTTCCTTCACCACCACATAAGGTCTTTGTGGGTAACAGGTACTGTCTGTAAGCAAAAGCAAACAGAGTATCATTGTACATTTCTCTTCTTAGCTCTGAAGAGGTTGATTCTTTGGTACCCTCAGAAATCAAATGCATCCATGCAAGAAGAGGCTTCAACATATGTTCGGGGGTGAGTCAGCAATTCTGGGGTACACAAATATGCCACACCATGATGCTGAACAGTAAGAAGAAAATTACCATCATTAATGTGTTTCCAATGAAGTGAAACTATTTGCTAACAAAGAAATCTGGAATTTTGAAATTACTGGGTTGTCGTTGCTTCTATATTGAGGAAGGTAGTGTGCACTGAAAAGAGACAGGGAGAAAGAAGATAAAGCCCCAGAGGTAACGACTTTGCATATTCAGAATGTTATCTGGGTCTGATTAGCCACTCCATGCTTTCCATTAAATATTAACTATTATTCAATCTGGGATATAATCATAACCTAATAAAACTAAAGTTATCTAATGTATAATCCTGAGTAAAAAAAAAAGGAGATTGTCTCAAGGCTTTTGAAAAATCCTGATTTAAACTTTGAATTTTATTCAGATTGACATTGGACCTGGTGTACAAAGGAGAATAACATTAAAGAAAAAAATATATATAAAGTTAAGTCATCAGAAAAGTAAAGTTCCAATCTATATAAAAGTAATACAGACCATAATAAAGTTTTTAGAATTTAAGTAGACTGTGGTGACTAAAAAAAGAAATCTAAGTCAACACCTTAAATCTCAGCAATGGTTTCAGATCGAGGTTTTCTAATTAGATAAAGCATTATTTTGCCAAATTAGATTCAATATGCTTTTCGTGGGTTTCTTTTTCTTTAATTTTTATGTAGATGAAAGATATTGACAGGCACTACGAAAACTGTAATATCTGTTTTAAAAAAGAGATAACTTTGCAACTAAGCAAGTCTTTTAAAGGGGAAGGTAGTGTCTTCAAACAGATGTCAGATCTCTCCTGATGGTGAGATCTTCAAAGCAGAATCAACTCACAAAGAGAGGAATGCGGCATCAGCAGAGTCATTCAACTGCTAGGCATACCGTATATTTACTCACAGAATAGAGATTATGTACCAGGCATTACAGCACAAAACCATGAAGGGCTTCATTATTGCTTTTGATTTTGCTGATTGCTTATTAACTGACTCTCTTCAGCCACCTGGTTGTTCTAAATGAAAAGAAGCCACTTGTATTCTAAATGATTATTGGCACAGTGATTGAAAGAGGGAATCATTCCAAGTACGCGATTCGTGTGCCCTTGACCATGCGAGAAGCAACCAATAAAGAGGATAGTGAGTTGAATAGAGTCCATTATACTTGATACATCCGCAAATAACTGCAAATTGAAAGATTGCAAACTAATACAATCACTACAAGGACACACTAATGAAGCATTTCTTATATTTAACATTTTAATGAGCACAAATGCAGAGGCTATGATATAGTTATGGGCACCTGTATCTCTCTTCTAATCTCACTCTTGTATTTCAACATCCAAGTGAATACAAGGTTTACTGTGCACCAGGAAAACAAAACCATTTTTATTCTCCTAAGTATATGTAAATTTATGCCACATTGCCTAAACTAAGTTTTTAAAGTGCCCTAATATTTCTGACAGGAAAATCCTTTTAAAATTTAAATAGTTTTCAAACAAAAAGTTTAGATACAATGGATTGAATATTAAGAATGATAGGTCAGAGTGATTTCTTGTATATCTTTACTCAAGAGTATATTTGTGTCCCTAGTATGTTCTGGTCTGAAGCTTTCTCATGTGCACACCAAGCTTTGATCTTTGAGAAAATATCAAACTGTTGCTGGGGAAGAGTTGAATTTCTACATGTTGACATCATTCCCATGACTTCTTTCTCAACAACAGTTTTCACTGGAGTGAGAGAGGCAAAGAGAAGAACAAAAGACCACTAAGGTAGGAGTTGTTCCTTACACAGCACAGTTGATCCGTGATAATCTCTACTGCACATGGCCTGTTTTTAATGGTCCCACTTTCCTTCCAGTTAAATATTTACCCTAATTTATATGTTGGATCTTAATCCTCATTTCTAGGTCTGTGGTCCTTGGTAACAGTTAAAAGATAATCATCCCATTATAGAAAATTATCATAATGAATTATCTCAAATCTAGTAAATCAGCTATGATTAGATGGTGTTGTATTATCTATAAACACAGACTTTTTCATCTTGCCAAAATGGCCGTCTTCCCAATACAACACGTCCTGCCAACAGAGGATGATATCAGGCCATTGACCAAATTGCCTTTCTCACATAACCTTTACATTCAAACTTACATCATTTTATATACGTACCAGAAATCAAAAAAAGACTTAGAGGTTTAAAAGACAACAAATAGGTTTCAGTTTCTTCTTATTCTGTTTTTCTTTTCTTGTAGAGGTTTCCAATTTTTAATAAATTTTCAGGGCTGGCATAGGTGTCCTAGTGTAAAATAAAATCATCTTAAGAGGAAAAAAAAGTAAGATATACTTTAACCTGAGATCTTTCAGAAAGCACAGTGTTTAAAATACAGATAGCATTCTAAAAGTATAGTAATTTTATAGGTTTGGAAATAAAAGGCTGTAAGGGAGTGTCAAAATGCAGGTCTCAAAGTGTCACTGAAGTAAACTATGATGGATTATATCTATCAGGATACTGGAATCTATGTTCTTATGTTAGTAAATGCATATTTCTGAAGTCTGGCAACTGGGGTTTTCGCAAGCTTATTTGGTGTTCAAAGGTGAACAAAAAGAAGCTGAGAAAATGACTGCATCATCTGCCTATAGCCATGAGAAATTTAAGTGATTCTTCACTTAAATGGTTGTCCAAGTTAGAGGGAGGTACCTTGTGCTGTGATTTGAATAGATTCCCCAAATTCCTAAATTAGAAACTTAATCCCTAATGTAGCAGAGTTGGGATTTCCGGCCCAGGCATAGGTGATTAGCTGAGGAAGATTTTGTCCTTTTTGCCCTTTTGAATAGTTTAATGTCCTACCGCCAGATTTCGTTAGCTAATGGTGCAGCCTGCATATAAAAATGAGTTTGCCTCTCCCTTCCTTCACGTGTTCTTGCTGTCTTGACCTCAAGTGTCTTGCCCATTAGCCTTCCACTGTGGGCTTTTGCCAGATGCCAGCACCATGCTCTTGGACTTTCCAGCCTCCAGCACTAGACCCCAACTAAACATGTATTTCACAGTGTGAAGCGCTGTGTTATAACAAAGCAAAATAAAACAACCTAGAAACTAGATCTTCAATATGCTTTTGAAGAGTTGTATTAATATTGCAATTGAACTAGGTGATTTTGGTCATGTGGGACCTGAGTTCTCTTTCAGAAGTGCCATTTCTCATGGAGAATTGTATTTAACAATCATAATATTGTAGAGCTCATTAAAAAGCATGGCATCTGTCTCATTAAAAATGGTCATTGAAATATAAGACATGATTTATTAATCCTCATGAAAATAAGCCCCCTTGCTTTGAACGTGCTTATCCCATCGCAACTTCCATTGCCTGAAGCAGTTTTGTAAACTCTGTTTCTTGAGTGTCTTTACAAAACATGATCAAAATACAAAGACTGCTGCAACAGAGTGCTAGCTAACAAGAAAGAAGCTCATAAAGATGCAGTGATGAGTCCTCACACACCTTGTACACTGAGTCTGACACTGTGTCGCTTCTGGTTCTTCTCAAAAGTCAAAGGGACCATGAAGGAACTGACAGCACAACTAAGGACACTCATGAAAGAGTGCTTCCAGAACGACTTCAGAGAGTGGCAAAAAGGAAAGGACAAGTATTGGTGAACTGTGGGGAAGTAAATGAAGGAGATCTAGTTTTGTTTTATTTATTTATTTATTTATTTATTTGAAACAGGGTCTCATTCTGTAGCCCAGGGTGGTCCTGAACTCACTATGGAGCCCAGGCTGGTCTTGGATGCATTGCAATCCTCCTACCTCAGTCACCCAAGTGCTGGGATTACAGGTGTGCACCATCATGCCCAGGTTATACAGTGCTGGAGAATCAAACTCAGATAGGAGTAACCCAGGCTGGTACTGAACTCACAATGTAGCTCAAACCAGCCTCAAATTCATGTCAATCCTCTTGCCTCAGTCTCCTGACTATGGGTTTCAGTATACCTGGTTCATGTTGACATGGGGATTTGAACTCAGAATCTCTTGCTTGCTATTCAAGTGCTTTAAACACTATCTTACACCACCAGCTCCAATAATATTTTAATTTGAATTTTTAGATTGCAGCTTTGTATTTTTCCAACTCAATAGAATGCACATGGCTAATATTTCTTCTTATCTTCAGTGGCACTACTTTAAAGTCAACCAGTTGGAGACAAATCAATTGAATCTGAATATTCTACATGAAGTAAAAAATTAAGAAGTAAAACAAATAACTAACTGGCTTGGAAAATCTTTCATAAGAAGAAAAATAAGCACAAACACATAAATTACAAATTTTATAGCCATAAAATGAACATTTAACTCGTTTATATACAGACATTTAATGACATTCCAGTTTTCAGGCTGGTATGAACTCACTGTGTAATTCAGGCTGGCCTAGACCTCACAGCAATCCTCCTGCATCACTTTCTGAGTGCTGGAATTACAGGCTTGCATCACCACTCCCAGATAATGTGGTGCTGGGAAATAGAACCCAGGGCCATGTGCTGGCTAGCCAAGTTCCTTAACCACTGCGCTATTCCTTCAGCCGTCATTTCTACTTTTATTCCCCCGCATCATTCATTCATTCATTCATAAATTCAAGAGACATTTATCAAATGCCTACTATGTGACAAGATATATCCCAAGCACTAAAGACACATTAGTAAGTCCAGCAGGCCTTATCTTTGTCATAATCGAGATTATGGTTGAATAAATATACTCCAGGAGGAAAGATTTCTCACACTACCCTTCCAAGATATGTTCCATTATGTCTCTTGCCTCACCTCGAAGGAGTGCCTGCCCATTCTCCTGTATTTTCAGTTGCTAATGTATATAACTGCATTTTTAAATGCATACTTTTGTGCTGGGAAAAAAATATGGATAGACTCTATTATGCTTCAAGGAAGAAACTGAGGACAGAACAATGTAAGTGAGAAGAACACATGAGGCCTAACAAACAAAGCCCAGAAATTAATGGGTGCCACCTGGCTAAGACACTGGCACCTGGATCTCATTTGCCAGCTGTTCAGGAAGAAAGCATTACTTTGTGCTCAAGATTTCATTCAAAAACACTACAAGGTCCAGTCTTAGAAGACCTTAGGCTACATAAATGCCCTCATCTATTATTAAGGAGAGCTTAGCAGAGCAAATATTAGATCCCCGAGTTATAACCGTGTCAAGGACACTCTCATTATACTTTCAGTAGAGTTTAATGATTAAGTTGGGGGTTTCAGTCTACAGTCTTGGCATTTACTGGCTGTTAGAAGTTCCGCAAATTACTAGACATCTTGGCTGGCTTTCCACTTTACACAAAGTGGAAATGGAGCCATGGACAATAGTTTGATAATCGCGATGTTACAAAGAATAAATAGAGTCCTGTGTATATCGTGGTTCCTATGTCATCTGTGACATAGTCAAACCCAACCGTATCAGTCTCACTGTCTCTCACCCATGTGTGTCTATTGATGTAGCATTTACTTCCAGGGACTAATATTTTGTAAGAATCCTGACCTTCACTGGGCATTTCTTTTCTTCCCTACAGCTCCTACATCTAAACCATCACTGAGACTTCTAAGTCTCTTAAACATGTTGAGCTCCAACATGGCTCATTGTATATCAGTGAAATGAACTAGCTACAAGTAAGCTAGAAGGGTGACAGAAAGAACAACACTGTGATTTTATCAATAAATACTCTACTCGGAACCTGTGATGATGGTGCTTTTTCGGTAGTAAGTTCAGGAAAATTTTAAGGGAAAGACATAATTGCATTGACACTTGAAAGGTCATGCAATGTTGGATGACTTTGTGATAGCATCCTGCACTATATTCATCATTCATGCATATTTTAAAGAATAATATATATCATAATGTGCCATGCTTTGTGTACGTTTTTCAGAATATTAAAGAACAAAAATTATAATTAATAATAGTACATGGGAGATGCAGGGAATGTGAAGAATGAACTTCCGTTTCAATTGTCATACTAACAATTTGTAATTAAAACTAATGGTCTAAAATGTAATTTTTTTTTTTTTTTTGAGAAAGGATCTTGTTCTCTAGTCAGGCTGTTTTTGAACTCACTATGTAGCCGTGTCTGGCCTTGAACTCATGACAGTCTTCCTGCTTCCAACTCCCGAGTGAGTGCTGGTAGGATAGGCATGTTCATGCCTAGCTTAGGTGGCATTCAGGGTCTTCTGCTTGCTAGGCTAGCACTCTAACCACTGTGCTATTTGTCCATCCTTTACCCTGGTCACTTCTGAAGCCCTCAGTACATCTCATTTTTTGGTTGGTATGTATTCATGTTTGTTAGCCTAGAAGGAACTGCACAATTGTATGTACTTTGTGTTAGAAGGTACATGCTTTCAAACTTAATTGCCTCTTAATGGTTTTAAATTAACAAATGTATTTGCCTTTTGACAGTTTATTCAATTTTTAAAAATAAACTAAAGAAACAATTAGTTATTTTAAACAAGAAGAAATATATTGGTGGTAATATATGAGGAAAGCTGAAGTGGTTAGAAATTAAAGTCTCCTTCATTAAACATATTTTTGTCTATAAGACTGCATTTGTTTTTAATGTTTTTTTCTGTATAGTTGAACAATCTTTTCCTGCCAAAAGAAGATAATGTGGTCCAATATTACTTTCTGTTTTAAACACTTGGATAAATGGACTAGATTTATGAAATAAGTGTTTTCAAATAGTGGAGACTTGACAAAACAGGACTGTATATTTGAGTGAAAGAAAAGAATATCTAAAATCTCCCAGCTTTCTGCCTAGAGGCAATGGCTGCAAATGCATGTCGAAAAGAGAAGCCAAAGAGCACAGAGATTTCTATGGCAAGGGGACAGAGCCGGGTAGAGTTTGCAAGGCAGAACATTCCAAGGTAGTAAATGAGGAATCGAGAAAATTGCTTAGCTGTTTTTTCCCCCAGAATCTTTGGCCGACTACCAACGTGCACTGCACAGAATGAATATGTAGGGGATCAGGCAAAAAGTCAGCTGAAGGGTCCTTGCTGCATCCAACCGTGTGTAGAATGAGGAAAACCGAGCAAAGCCAGGAGCCATTCAGTTGAGATTATGGGATGGCTGAGGTTCTTTGTTTAGTGGATCTGGTGTTTTGCAGTTGGAAATTTTCCACTCAGTTTTCTGTACATTTTCTTTTTATTTCTCATTGTTCTTCCTAACATTTCAATTTTACAAGGTGGAAGCAGCTGGATATTGTCCCTCTGTTCACTAAGGTTGTGCCCCTCTTTTAAATTTTACCACATTCTGTGTTTACTTCGCGTATAAGTTTGTGCAAAATGCCAATTAAAAAAAATCAAAGCAAAACAACGTAGCAGGTACATTTTTGCCACATAATGTGAGCAAATAACATGAATGATGTATTTCTATAAATGGTAGTAGTAAGCAAATTAAAAAGAACTGATAATAATCACAGTGGGAGCAGAAAAGCAATTTAGATTTTTTAATTTTTTTTAATTTTTTTTGCAACCGAACACATTTGAAAATCTTATCCAGCTAGGCAGCAAATGAGCTGTTAGTACATCTAGTTGCTGGTGAACAGCGTTGCAAGGAAGAAGGGAGGGATGGAGGCACACGAGAAAGGAAAGCAAGAGGTAAAAAAGGAATTGAGAGGATGGAAGGAAACCCATCCTCATTGAGGTTTTACTCACAAGATGCAGGCAGAAGCGAAACAAAGTCACATCCATGCAGATGAAAACTCAACAGTATGAGAAAGGAGAGAGATGAAGGTGTAGAAAAAGGTTCACGTGTGCAGATCATGCGTTATGAAATGGTTTCTTTGTCTCCTTCATGCTGTGTATTTGCAAGTATTTTTTTCTCAGAAAGAACTGTAAAATTCTTTAATTTGGAATATAACATGCAGAGAATATACATGCATACCATCAAATTTTTGGTGAATTCATAGTCCGCAAAATAAAATGAAATACATACACATGTTTCAAATTCTGATGCAAGACAAAAGTCCATCTTGAGGACCAATACAGCATCAGCCTCAGAGTTAGCTGGGAGATGGAGGACAAAGGGAAGATAATGATCTTTAAAATGTGTCTGAATCCCCAGAGTCAGTTCGCAGCAATGGATGACAAAAGGCATTCATGGGAGTGATCAAATAAACTGTGTGGAGATGGGACGTTTACTTTATTATCCTGGGGCTCCCGTTGTAGTCATAAGGGTCTTTAAAAAAAAAAAAGAGGAGGCAGGAAGGGCAGAGGCCGAAGGAATTGTGTGACTAGCGCCAAAGAATGCTGATAGCCTCTGGAAGGTGGCAAGGAAAGGAAAGGCAGGAGCCAGGAAAGTCCCAGAAGAAATACACACATGCCAACATTTTTCTACTCCACTGAGATCACTTTTGGACTTCTAAACTCCCAAGTTTTAATATAAAAGTTGATACTGTTCTAAACCATGAAGTTCTTGAGATGTTTCTACAAGAGTGCCAGGAATCTGACAGGCTCATTTTGGGTCTGGTAAAATGCATGGTTTCTCAATGCCCCCACCAGATATCCTAAATAAGAATGTAGATTTTGAAAAGGTGTATAAGTAATTGAGATTCACATAAGAGTTTGAGGAGCATTTCTTAGAATATAATTCTTTTGAATTCAGATAAAGTAATGATTCACATAAAAGTATCCCTTGATCATATTGATTAGTCAAGTGACAATGCATTGACTTTTGACGGGACAAAATAAAGCCAAGTGAAACTGAAGAGAAAGCTACTGACCCAAGTACTTCCTCTATCCATTTATATACACAAAGCTCTTATTTTGATTTTCTTACTGTTAGCTGTGGAATGCCCACCAAAAGCCACAAGTATTTGGAGACAGTGGGATACCTATGGAACCGTGTATTTCTGGGAGTTAGGTAAGGCCTAGCTAAAAGGAGTGGATGCTTGGGGTTTGACCTGGGGGGATTACACTAACTCATTGAGATTGGAGGTCACCCAGGGCAGAGCTTTCAGGTATCTGTTATTGACTTGTAGGTCAGGAAGTGGGGGAGGGGCATCTATATCACATGTGGGCAGCCCAACTGGAAGCTTGAACTAAGTACAGGAAGAAGAACATCACTACAGCTTTTTTCCTGGGACAACTGTAACTCTAGGCAGAGATCCACTCCTCACTCAGTTAGCTTTCTCTCTGTCCTTCCAAGAGCAGCACTGCCAGCCTTCCGTGAGTGGACTGAGACCTTCTGGAACTGTGAGCTAAAACAAACCTTTCCTCTTAAGTTGTGGATGTCAGGCATTTTATCACAGCAAGGAAGGAGTAACCAAGACACTTGCAATCTTGAATTCATTGAACTCCTTAACTGAATTGAGTAACGGGGAGCAGCTGTACACCAGAAATACAAAGATGGAAGTGGAACTCTGTCAAAAAATCATATAATTTATCTGTGTTCAGATCCTTAATGAGCTAGATTTTTTCTTTTGAGTACCTTGTTTGCCATGAAGCCTTATCAAGAAATGCTCACTATGCTTTATGTAATCAAGGACTAAAAAAAGAATTACATCATGGGCATTGAAGGTGATTTCTAGTTGTGGTTTTATTGCAAGACAGGTAGTTAATTCTCAATAAGTACTCAATGCCAGCAATAAATCCATATGTAAATTGTAACCACTTTTGACTGGGTATGTGCAAGGATGAAGTGGCTAGCTGATGCCTTCAGTACTTGACCCTTACATTTTACCTCCACAACTATGAACCAACATGGTGATAAACACTAACCTTAAATGATTACTCTGACATGAGGAACCGATTCTGCATATAAAATCATGTGTCAAAATATATTGATTTCTTTATCTAGAGAAATTGTGTCTTTTTTTCTTTCTCCCCCTCATCTGTATTAAGGTATAATTAGTAAAATGCATATGTTTAAAGTATGTAAATAGATATGTTTTAACATGCATACACAGTATCACCAAAACTGTTGACCAATGCTTAAATTTTAAAAATTACAGTAAAAGACTCTTTGATGTTAGCCGCTCTCAAAATTATTTGTTTAGCTTCAAACACAGCTATCTTGTCAATCTTGCCACTTTCTGAAGCATGTCAGGAAGGTATTTTTTTTTTCCCCTGTAGAGTGTCTTTGGTCCACTGTTGCTACCATAGCTAACTCAATCACCTGATTAGATTAGAATGTTTACCTCTCCGGGTCATTTTGACTTTTGGGAAGAGCTAGAAGTGACAGGATGTCAGGTCTGGTGAGTGAGGTAGGGAGGGACACACGGAGTGTGTTAATGAGCCTAACAGTTAGTTGGATGTCACTCCACAGCAGCAATCACTGAATTCTGATTTTCTGATCTCACCTTGTAAAAACATTTGTACATTTATGAAACGTTATCAGAGTACAAAATAGACACAATGAACAAATTCGGTAGTCTATAAAAGATTCCTTGAGCTAGTGGGTGGTGATGCTGGCCTGTCTTCCCAACTCTCCAGCAGGCTGAGGCAGGAGGATCACAAGTTTGAGCCTAGCCTGGGCAACTTAGTAACTGAAGGAGATACTGCCTCAAAATCAAAGCTAAGACATGGGCTGAAGATGTAGCTCAGTGGGAAGGTTTTGGGTTTGATCTCCAGTATCAAAAAGAAGAGGCATTTTTTTTTTTTGTGAATTTGGTCTCCTGGACTCCCAGCTCTGTTTCTTCAGATCAGACAAAATTTTACTTTCTTCAGAAATGTCTAATTATGAAAACTCTCACAAGTGCTTGACTGGGGAGATTGTTGCATTCACTTTTTTTCCCTATCTTTCAGGGGTCAATGTTCTCTAGTACATGTTATTTAACATTTTTAAAACTGTTGTCTCATATGTCACGTTTTCTTTTTTCGTTATCTAGACAGGATGGTAAATTAACTCTGATACATCTCATTCTGTCATACTAGTGAAAATCTGTTGTCTTCTTTTTTGTTGATTTTTGACATAAACATTGATCTTGATGTAGATTTCTTGAATGTGGTAATACAATTTTTCTTCTTAGTGAAGAGAGTAGTTTAAATGACTAAGTAGAGGCTTGAAATGTTTGTTTCTCAGAGAAATGGCTTCTGTTACATACTCAGCATATGACTTAAATACATGAGAAAAAGTGAAACATTGCCTATTTAAGTGTATTTTCTACTCTGTCCTATTAATAGAACTCTCAAAAGAACTTGTCAGAGGTTTATTTATTCAGGTGAGTATGTAATTGTAGACTGTGAATTTAAACCAGCAATAGAAATCTCTTGTCTGTGCAAAGGAACTTATGATTCTCCAACATGTCAAAATTTATCAGTGAGTAAGAAGAAATTAAGGTTTGTCATTCTAGTTCTTATTTCACAGCTTAGAGAGCAAATCAATCTATAAATAAATGTTCTTCCCAGACAAGACGGACTGAATAAAAATGTTCGAGCTCATTGTTCAAAGGATAAAATTCTATGTCTTGCTATCACATAGAATGTGAAAAAATGGGATCTTTATATCTGGTTCTGTAAGCTTAAAGTCATAAATGTGCTACTTCTTAAGTCTTGTAGTACCAAGTACCAAGTGACTGTCCTCCTCTGAGTTCGGTGTCTTCGGTTTTGCAATGTTGCTGAACACTCACAACTGCTATGCTTCAGTGCAAGCAAAGGGTTAGCTGAATAAGTGCGGAGGCGATCAGCGCATAGGATGATCGTGCTACCCATTTCTTCTTTTGCTCATTTGTTTGTACATTCATAAACAATCTTAGCACTAGTATCTGAAGCACTGTGGAACACAAAGAATACATTATTTAATATTCCATAAAATAATCCTGTGGAAACTCTGTGAAATAACTCCATGGAGTTGAACCAACAAGAAGCAGGGAGCATGGTTGTGTGAATTTATTACCCTACTGTGATATTGTTAGAGATAAACAACAGCCTATATGATGCTTTGAGTGGTTTTCAAATGCAAATATCCTTTTACTTTTTTTCTGTGTTATTATCAATCTGAAGAATGTGCACACTATAAACTGAAAATATGAGTCATTGGCGTTTGGTGGCACAAGTGTGTAATTCCAGCAATCTGGAAGGCAGAATCAGGGAGATTGTCAGTTTAAGCCTAGCCTTTGCAAATTAGTGAGACTGTCTCAAAATAAAAATTAAAAATCAGCTGGGGATGTATTCCAGTATGAAGGCCCTGAGTTCAACCCCCAGTAAACACATAAAAAGACATTAATTATAATCATACCTCATAGTTCATTTTTCTTACAGAGGAATGAGAGGTTCAAATATCAATCAATGCAATATGCTTTCGATATGTGGATATAAAATATAAAATTTAAATTCAAAAGCAATTTACTAATAGAACACTTCATTAAAAAAGGCAAGTGATGCATGAAAAGGATAGATTTTAAATAACTAGAAAAGGGAAAATATTTGCCATCATAAATTTATAAAATGTTTTCTGGACACTTATTCATGCGTTTCAACAATAAAATATCTGTAAGTGAGCCCTTTTGAGTGTCAGGAATACCTATCATTTGATTGTCTTCTCTGGGTTCTCATCTGTATTTTTCCATCTAATACTGAGTTATATGTGCTGCTTACCTCACAAGAATGTCACTGAAAGAAAAATGATATCAGTGTTGTGAAAATACTCCCAGCAGAGCAAAAGAAGTATATTAGGCAAATGTAGCACACGATTACCCTGAGCATTATTATTATCCATTAGAGGGCCAGATATACTTTATCTAAGAGCTATGTAAATGAAGGACTCTAAAGAAGGTTGTTTAATGTTTCACTTAGGCAAGCATTAAGTAAAGCTGCCGATATACAGTTTTTTCATTAAGTATGAAATACTTGAGCAACGGAGAACATCACTTGCGTTTTCTTGCCATAAGACAGTTCTATGTGCTTTTCCTTCCTTGTGCTAAATGATTAACCATGGGTCGATGTGGTGATTTTTATTTAATAAATGTTTTTAAATCATCTGTTAGTGAATTTTTTTATATATACAATGTCTTACTCAATAAGTGTCAATAGGTATTATTGGTAAGACAATGGAATGGAAGAAGTCCTTTCTTGGCTCACTTAACAGCTCACAAAGTCATGAGGAAAGAGAGTTAGGACAGATTTCATTGTGGGTGTGGGAGCTGAAACCGAAGCTCAGATTTCTTGCTTTCATCATATACACCAGCATTTCCTAAACTTCTGGAATCTGGAAACCCCGCCGAGAAATTGTTTCTGCTTTAGAATTCCATCCTTTGTGGCGCTATTGAGATGTGTTCTGAGGTGACAGATCAGATATAAATTAAACATGAAAATAGTGATGATGCTTTCTTCCTTGAAAACCAAAAAATGCTCTATAGAATCCAGTATTTTTTGGACTGTAGTTTGAAAATTAGTAGTCTAAGCCATTATACTCCTAGGACTGCTATGAGGAACACTTTACTTCACGTAGAGCAGGATGTTATTAATGCACTGGAAAAATAAAACTATCAGCAAATTTTAGCTTTATTTTAAAGTAAAGGAAAAAAAAATGTGTGACAGCCTCTTTTGCTCATTTGTGATAATAGAATTTACCCAAGAGTGAATTTAGTTCATGGTATTCTTCCAAATATTTAGCTATACAATCATTTTACAAATAAAGTAATATTAAGGTCACTAGACACATTACAATTTAAAGATTAATATTTATACTATTGTATCTGTTTATACTGTTCCTATATAGTCCATTTAGTGTAGTTTGATAATGTAAAATAGTATTATTCTTATCAATTATTACACTTATTATTTCAAAAATTAAATATTTAATTTCTTTTTCCAAAAAAATAGGACAATATTTAGAATTAAGATGCTCCATTCATAATGAATTTAAATGACACTATTTAAAAAAGAATCATAGAGAGAGATGCAGTTACAGATCACTTAATTGAACAGTCTTTTCCCGACATGGGTAGTGCACTAAAAGTTCACACATCTATTAGAGATAAGAAAATCTGTTCCAGTATGCTAAGAACAGAATCTAGAAATGACTGCTTTTGTTGTGCTTTGTTTTGTTTTTTAACAACTGTACACGTCATTACATTGAATTTAGAAACCACAAAGTCTAAACTTTTGTTAATGCTCTTTTGCAAATATGATCACAGGGAAGGCAAGCAAAATCGCTCATTATTCATTCCTGTCTTATCTCTCTCTTTCCTTTAGGATTTGCAGAGAAGATGCACAGTCAATCAAGTGAGAATAGTAAGGAGAAGTTTCTTTTCCTGCAACCATTTTTACCAAAACGGCTACCTAATCAGGAAGGCCTTTGACAGTCTGGGAAACACTGCCTCCTCTTGTCTCTTTCCTGGGCTACAAGATTAGGCTGGTTACCAGGGGCATGACTTAACTGAGAAGTATTTCCAAGTTCTCATTATCTTAGCATCTTCTTCTTCTTCTTCTTTTTTGACAAACACTTTTAACTTCAAGCTGAGTACCTGACACAATTTCAGAAATAAGGACAAATGTATCTTCCCTTAAAATGTTAATTCCCAAGAAAAGAGTCATAAATACTTTAGAGTTATAAAAGGTATCTCTTGTATCATGAGACTGACTTATTATATTGAATCACCTAAAATTGCTCGGGAATTCCCATTAAAATAATAATGAAAACACAAATTTTGTTAATAAGAATGAGTTTACCATTAATTTCACTTTTTTGGCATCTTTTGTATTATGTATGACCAAAAGAAATGACAAAAGACAGACCTATGGCACAGAGTTGTCATCTAAGCCCTCTGAGAGGCTAAGGCTGGAGGGTTACAAGTTCAAGACTACCTTGGGAAAGTTAGTGACTGTCTTAGTTACTTATTCATTTATGTGATAGAAGACCCGACATCCACAATTGAAGGAAGGAAAAATTATTTGTAGCTCAAAATTTCAGAAGCTCTCACAAGGTTTCACACAGTTCCTAGCAAGCAACAGTGAAGGCGCTGGGCAGGGTCTGGAGGCTGGATAGAGCACTGAGACAGAAGCTGAGTGAATCAGGAGCCAAGTTAAGTGAGGAGCAAGTTGAAGTCTGAGCCTCAGGCAAAGCCAGAGCTTTCCCAGGGAGAGACTGTAAAGATATTTCTTCTTCATTCCTTTACTCAGTTCACAGTACTTGTTGGGCCCCCAACACTCTGGGTTGGTGCCACCCTTTCTCTTCCTCTCAGAAGTCCATACCAAACACTTGATTACTCTCCCCCAGAGATCACCAGCCTCAGCCTCATTTGACACAATCCCTCAAATCAAACCCCAGGCATCTGCCCTATCCAGCCAGACACCACCTACCAACAGTATATGGTTCCACAGTTATCCCACTACATCCACATACGTGTTTTGGGGGGAGGCTCCAGATCCAAATTGTAGTATGCTCTACTTACATTCTATCTGAAAATTATAAATAATAATTGGCTGTATGAAGGCTCTGGGCTATATTGCCCATAGCATAAAAAAATGACTAAAATAGTGTGTTTAGAAAAGGTATTAATATGCACAGTAATATCACTGATAATGTTATATTTTGTATTTTACAGGAAATTGAAAATTAATATTGTTAAATGTAGGTGGATTATTTGTAATTCAAAGCTACACACACACACACACACACACACACACACACACACACAGAAATGAATGTCTTTCTACTTTAGTTTCAATCAGTTATGTTGTAGAGGATTCAGGAGACTCTTTGAGATCTCAAATTGCAAGATCTTGTCAATCTTCTTTATGCTTTTTGCATAGAACATGAATGATACCCAAATAATTAAAAGTCCAAATATTAAGACATGAATTGATAGGAAAATATAGGTAGATATTTTTTCCCAGAAGAAAAATGGAGCGTGACTCATATTTGTAAATTTCTAACCATGTGCCAGGTGCTACATTACATGTGCTGTATCATTATTTTGTTTAACATTCAAAACAATCTAAGAATGCATCAAGCTTACGGAGGTTAAACGATTCAGTGTCTCATAGCAAGTCTGTGAGAGAGTCTAGACTTAAACCGATTCTGTCAGGTCACTAAATCTGCTTCCTACGGAAGACAAATGGTACCTCTAAACTAATATCTCCATTAAGAGTTTTTGTTAGTGTTAAGCTTTGAACACACAAACGTCCTTCTGGTTTGCACAGTGCACTTTGGTGCCAAGGAATCTTTATTAATATTTTTCTCAGAAGTCATAGCTATTTTCAAACTATGCTGTTGAAATGAGAAGTTTCTAGTAAATGCCAATAGGTAATTTTTTAATATAATGTGGAAAATGGCCTCTCTTCTCTCTGCTTCATTTTCCAGGAAAGAGAATATCCTTTGATATCAAACAGATTTTAAATCTGTAAAGTTTTCCAGGATTATTGTGGATACTAGAAGGTCTTTCATCTTTGGATACTCATAGAAAATTGTATTTTTTTTCTCTCTATGGTTATATCATTGACGAAGTACTGAAGATCTAACCCAAATCTGTCATTATTTAGAACATAGTGCCCTATTATGTGTAGTAGATTGTTAAAATTACCAAACTTAAAATACAGGCAAGCAGTTCTACATCCAAGTAACATTTAATGCAACTACATCCTCTGGTTAACTTTTCACTATTTGAACTTTATTCTGGTGAACTTCAAATAATTTAATTGAAGTTCTGAAATCTTTATAAACAGGTTTTTCATTATTGATGCTCCCTACTTTTGTTTGTTTAAGCCTTCATTGGACAAGATAATAAACAGAGAAAACTACAAAATAATGAATTGATTGTCATCATATCTATTATTGAGTTTTACATGCATTTGTTTCTTTAAAAAGTATTCTATCGTAATATCACAGAACAATGCCTGAACGATTAGGGATGAGGCACATTTAGACTTAAAATATATGTGACTTAATCTCTGATTGGGTGATCTTAAAGTATTTAAACCAAAATACAAAAGTATAAAATATGACACATGCAGAGCTCTCAAAATTATGTAACTTTTATGGATATTAGGTAACAATATTTATAAACACTGAAAAATGTGTGCAAATAATGTACAATAACAATGAGGAAAAATGTATTTGTTTGGCCCCAGGATGAGAACATCATACTGATACTAATTCTAACACAGGGAGCCTGTTCAGAACATGAGGGTGAAGAGACTGGGTTATTTGGAGTATTGATAGATTAAACGTTTTTGGCTGAAGTGGTGAGTTGTTCTTATGAGAATCTTCATAACAATCACGATTTTTACTTCGTCTGAAAGAATGTCATCTCTTAAGGAAAAGAGAAGTCCAGCACAAATATTTGCTAGGTACTAAGCACAAACACATGTTTAGTATTTTTCATGAATTACCTTGGGAGTTAGGGCTTGAAATCCTTTTTATGGAGAGAAATTGAAGTTAACAAAACTGCCCCTCAGTCAGGCTCTTTTCTTTCTTTTCTCTTTTCTCTTCTTTTCTTAATGTTTATATATTTCCTTTCCTTTTACTTACCACACTTTCTCTTACTCCCTTATCTTTCTTTTAAATGATCATGAAAATATTCCAAATTTTCTTCTATCAAGGCAGAAAGATATAGATACGTGCATTTTTTTTAAAATTTTCGTGATGTAGAAGTAATACCTGCCAAATTTTGTTGTCATGTTTACTTCTAAGTGCCTTATAAAAAATAAAACATTTTAATATAGATCAAATCTCCTGTTAATACCTCTACTATCCTTTATTTCAATCTTTTAAGAAATAACCACTTTTATTTTGATATTTATAGGACCATTTTATTATTTTACACACATATGCATATACCTACATGTGTATAAAACTATAAATGATATTTTCTACTAAAGCATTTTTTATTTAAAGTTAGACACTCCATTTACTATATGTTACTTGTTTCAGTAATGTCACTTTGAAACTTCCTTATACTTTTAAAAATGGATGAATAACACCTATTTCAAATGACATCACATTCTTTGATATATTGGTATATGTTATGACTCTTTCAAAATCTTACTTGAAAACAAATACAAAACTGGAAAGAGTGAAATGTTTGTGTAAAATCACATTGTGCAAATTGAGGCTATTTTATCTAATTATTTATTTACTGAGAAGTAGATTTTATGCATTTTAAAATTAACAGATACAAAACTTCTAGTCCTACCCAAAGATACAATCTTCACGGTGAGTTGGCTTTCCTCTCTCGCGATGTAAGCTCATCTTCATACTTTAGCATGTATGAAAATATTTTATAAATTATTTCTCTTGGCTTGGAAATGAAGGTTGGGTGATGAATGTGTGTGCATAATCCTCCGTATGTTTAGGATCTCACTAAAATGCCCAGGCTGGACTTTCTCCTTATATCTTCAAATTTAGAGTACCGCCAGTAATCTGATGAATGAGAATATCCTATTGTACAGTTTTCAACGTGCTTTTTTTCAAAAATTTCCCTACATTTTTTATAAGGATCTTAGTAAATAGTGATGAAATATTTAACTGGTGGTAGGGACAGTATTTCCTTAGAGCAATTCCATAACATGGATGTAATCTCGATTTTGATAATGCCAAAGTGGCCCTAGTACACACCCCTCAGCTGATGCTCTGTGCTGGGCTACAGTGGCCCTGGGCTATAATTCATGTTTTCAAGTTTCAGATATGTGGTCATCTGCAAGACAGACCGAAATGTCATCTTCTAAAATGATTTGAGACACAGAAAGCCGAAAGGAAATGACGCAGTGTTGGAAAATTGACATGACACCAAATGTGTTATATTATATCTGTTCTATTTTATCTAAAAGAGTGCATTTAGTAGCAAAGCAGACAAAGTTAGCCAATAAGATGTCAACAGTAGAGAATCTATACCTTATTAGTGAAGCATTCAAATGGGAGTGGGGAAAATTTATGCAGAGTCAAGAATATAAAGTAACTCCTCCGAACATGAAGATCCTTGGGCTGTTTCCAAACCTCATCAATATCATTGGCCAAGTTGAAATGGAAATGCATTAGTGTTATTTTGCAATGTGTAAGAAATGCATAGGTATTTTAAAACATAAAAGTGTAAATTCATTCAGATTTTAACTAAAGTTCTTTACTTAAAATTCTTCCCATGCTGAGAAGAAAAAAAAAATTAAGATTGTAAACAGAGAAACATTATGATGCAACTGCAAAAGTTTAGGGAAAGATTAATTGAGAAATGTACCCATGGTGTTAAAATAGAATTTATGGAATTATTGCACATATGGTTTGATGTCTATTTGCACTAAATTTATTTTGCATATAAGTAAAGCAACTGATGGTTGGTATCCCCACTTTTTTCTATGTAGAATTAGTGTTGAAGTAGCGCATACCTGAGAGTATATATAATTGCTGAGCTTGATGGATTTTTCTAAAGTTAACATTTACTTATATATGCCAACCAGATCAAGGAAGAGAATGTTGCCAGCTTTTCAAGTCTCTGCTGGATTTGTTCCTATCTTTAACTCCTACTGAACAAAGATAACTATTATCTTGATTTTTTGCTATTTTATAGAAAATTGTCATAAAATTATAGATATTAAATGACCCAAATTATTCAAATCATTTACTATAAACTCATTTATGTCTAGCTATTTACTTTTTATTCGTGTTTATTGTTGCTGGATACCTCCGTCTCACTGGTGCTTGAAGTGGTCTGTTCCCTTCCCCTTCCTTTAATTCTCCTTGTCCCCATGATACGACTGTGTGGAAACTTATCAACTCCATGCGTATGTGAGGGAAGAAGGAGGAGGGGTTTGGAAAATCACCTCTAACATTAATATTTCTACCAACAATCTTTTATAAGCTTTGACATCAAGTAATTCAAAACTACACCAGCTATTGCTCCTCACATAGTTCCAAAACTACCTCTATAAGTTTGCCAATTTGTTACCTGGCATCTCTATTTGCCACATCAAGATAAGTGTCAAATTCCTTAGAGTTCCCTTGTAGAATTAAAAAAAAATTTTTTTTCTTGAAGCAACCAAAGAATTTTCTCTAACAGTTCGAGCATATAGTGATGAGGTGTCATGTTAGTCCTTCCGTGCTTTCTGAAACTGGCAGCTGAAAATTTATTGTCTTTCTTTTGTCTTTTTTTTTTTTTTTTTTTCCTCCTTTGGCTTCTGGTGCTGACAAAGAACCCGAGCACTCCTCATTTTGCAGCTCCACTGCTCCAAGGTCTTTGTCTTCACGTGTCATTTTTCCTTTGTTTCTCTATTTTCATATAAGAGCTCTCTCTCATTCTCTCCATTGTTCTTGTTTCCTTTTTGTTTCCCGGTACCAGTGAACAAAATTGGGCTCTTTGTTCCAGTCCTTGTTTTATTTATTTAGTTACTTAGTTTGAGATAGAATCTCACTAAATTGCCCAAGCTGGACTCCAATTGGAAATACTCCTGCCTCAGCCTTCAAGAATCTTCAAGATTGCCAGGATTGTAGGTGTATGCTACCACACTTGGCTTTTCTGCTTATAATGACTCCAGTCTATTGGAGTAAAATCTTATCTTAATCCGATATGTCTCCCTTGTGACAATGAAATGCACCTGCAATGGATGATAACTTTCTAAATTACTGTATGTAAAGACTATGTTTAAGATTTAAACATCGTCTTCTCATTTATCCAAAGATCCATATCACAATTGTTCTATATAAAATTTACATCAAAGCAAGTGAGAGTCGCCATAGTAATAAAACCGCTAAAATATTTAGAAAATAATATATAAAAGTAAATTGTGGCTATGTTGAAAAGACTACCTCGGTGTCGTGGTTTGGGTGTGGAGTGTCCCCCAAAAGCCTCATGTACCTATGGACTCTGTGTACTGTTGGGAAGTGGGGCCTGGCTGGAAGCGGCAGGTGCTTGGGGCTTGACCTAAAGGGGCATGTGATGGTCCCGGCCTTCCTCCCAGAGTGGTCTCAGTTCTGCCATGCTGCCCTGAGGATCTTTGTCTCCCAGAGCAGTGGCTCCGGCTCTGGCTCTAGCAGCAGCTCCACCATGTGATCCCACCAATTTCCAGGCACCTTCCTGTGAATGAACTGAGTCCTTTTGAAACTGTGAGCTAAAATAAAACTTTTTCTCCCCTAATTTGTGCATGTTGGGTATTGAGGCACAGCGACAAAAGAGTAACTAAAACACTAGCTGTGACACTAAAAATACAAATGACAAAAGAAAAGTAGTTGATAAATCTACTTCATAAAAATGAAAGCTTTTGTGTTTCAGAGACTACTGCAGAGAAAACAGGAAGCAGACATGTAATCAAACATCTTATAAGCAATTTTTTATCAAGAACACAACAAACAAGTAAAAATCAATTATAAAGAGACAAAGTAATTAAAATTGCTTAAAATATCTGAAAAGACATCACCTAAAATGAAACATACAAATAGAAAAATGAGCACATTACACGATTCTCTAAGACAGTAATCATCAGGCAAATACAAAAAAAAAAAAAAGAAAAGAAAAAAATTCAGAAAGAGATGGTCTTTCACACACATACCAGACTGTCTATAATCAAATACATAAGAATGTTGGCCAAGGATGTTAGGAGAGCTTGTCCTTCATATACAACTAGTGGGATAATCAAAGGTGCCATTTGATTTGAGAGGTAGTCAAGAATATTTTACAACGCACTATACTATAAACTGAATTATATTCTTCCAAAACATATCTTGAAATACTAAACTCAGTACTTCAGAATCAGACTTTTGGATGAAAAGCATTTTGAAAGTTGGAAGTTTAATTCAATATTTGCCTGGCCATAGATCTGTGTACTTAATCACGACACCATTTTATCTGTAATCATATTTGCAGTGCTTGGAAAGATTCTAGACTTAAAAAACACCAATCGTAAATTTTTCTTCATTTCTACTTAATCTCCATTAAACAAAGAACTAGCTATAGAAATAGCCTGGAAAATAATGAAACCATCTTTAAATTGTCTAGCAATCAATAAATGCACTGGAATAAAAGCCACTAAAGTAAAAAATCAATTTAAGAAATAAAATCTAGTAATCTTTAATTTGACTGAAATATTTTCTCTTGTATTGAAGATACTTCTTTAATGTGTTCCAAAGAATAAATCGATGAAGAAATTTTCTGTTTAGTATGATGCTTTCCATACCAAAAATAAAATAATCTGAAGCACCTGGGAGAGAGGGTTGTTAGTTTATTTTTTAATCGTAGTTTTTTTCATATTCAAGTAGTTAACTGTTAAATGGCATACAGTCCCCTTTTGCCATTTTCATTTTAGAGCTTTACAATTGTGTATATTTAAAATTTTCAGATATTCATATGTAGATAGTATAATGTAATAATTAAGTAAAACAGGTTTGATATTAGCTTTCCTACTAGATAAATTCTCTGTCATAGGCAAGATTTTTTAAAACTTCTGTGCATCTGGTTTTTTGTTATAAAATACAAACAACAGCATCTATGCCAGTGTGTTATTATGAAAATTAAATGAGTCAAATTTTGAAAAACGTGGAGCAGTAAATTTTACATCGCAATAGCCATGCTTTATAAAGTGACGTTTCTATATGAGGAAGAACAGATTTTTTTTTCCTCAATATAGAGCCTTCAGCCAATATTTTAGTATTCAAGTCTTCTGTCCCTTCTCTCAATAATATTACATAGATTTCTGTGTAGAGGTCTTGACTTTCTTTTGTCTTATTCTTTAGCGTTTGATGTTTAAAATGCTACTGAATGTATGTTAGACTTCATTTCATTTCCTGTGTTCCCACTTACAGACATAAAATTTTTATGCTCACTTCATCCACAGGCCCCCTGCTATGCCGATTTAGTAGCTCTCCCCGCAGGTAGATTGTTGGATTGCAGTTTGGATGAACAAAATCACAAGTTCTGCGGGGAATTATAATTTGCTTTTTTCCAATAATTGTTTTATTCCCCTAGTACAATTCTACTGATGACTGATAGTCTCCCATTCCCTTTTCTCCAAAAATGTTTTATTTCACTTTTATTTGGAAGCAATACATGTCTATTATTGACATTTTCCTCCACCCCATTTTAACTATATTTGCTTTTTTCTTCTAAGGTCTATGTGATTGTTTTGAAAAAGCAAAACAATCACAGTCACCAGTCTTCATTTGTTATCGAACATGATTTATATTTTATTTTGACTTTTCACTATTTGCCCTTTATTACCTTTTAGGAAATAATTGTGCCTACTTGTAAACTTGATCACCCTCTTGCTTAATATGCTCCTCTTCAAATTGTGTTGACATTTGCCTTTTATCAACTTTGAAACCTTTCCTCTGTGCATGAGATCTCAGTCTACTCCTACTTTTGCTTCACTTTTCTGGATTTTTCCTAATTTTGTTTTTTGAAGATTTTTCCCTTGTCTTGTTTTTCCATTCTCTCAACCCTTTTAGCGTTATTGTCTAAGTAGCTAAAGGAGCTGTTTGATCTTTAGTTATAACTGTATTTTTCTCTTAAGATTTCTATTTAAAAACATTCAGCTCTCTGAAAACAGTCCTAAATGACATGCTTGTCTAATATTCAATGATAAAACATTGTGGATACTTTTGAGCATGATACCTGCTAATGGATTTGCTGTAAATTCTTTCTTTCCTGTTGTGTCTTGAATGTCCACATTGTTGCATGCATATGCCAAAATGAAATTGACGACCTAAAGTTTTATATTTAAAAAATTCCACTTATTTCACTCTTTGGCTAAAGTTATATTTCTCCTATAATTTATGAATAGCTTTCCTGTCTAGTAACGAGACAGAAACAATCCAGAAATCTCTGCAATCCATCTGGCATGACACTATTCCCAAGGGGAGCTTCGTGTTCTGTGAGGACTGTGTCCTTACCTGGCTTAACCTGGCTTCATCTCTGTGTTCACTTAAGGCTGCAATGATGTGCTACAGTGCTTACCAGGGCACTTACTTTAGAGGTTAACAGAAATTCACTTTTGGTTTTTTTTTTCTGTCCTCCTCATGAGTCCATCAAATTCTTTGTCTCCATTTGAGCCTCTCAGCAACTGTACGTAAATGCTGGAAATGCCTTGACGGAGAGAAGATCCCACGTGCCTTCAGGGCTTTCACTCCTTTCTGAAAGCTGGCAAGGCTATACCTTACTTCCTTGGGTAGTTTCCAGTGTTTAGAACACACTTTATTAATATTTTGTGCACATTTTCTCTTATTTTAAGCAGATGTTTAAGTTGAATCAGTATGCCACTCAGTGATCAATGTAAATCACTATTTAAATGAAGGCCTTTAGGGAACCAGTAGGAAAGAAATATCTCAATGTTTCAACATTTATTTCAGAAATTTTGAAAATGTTAAAATTATCCTAATTTTAATTTATGAATTCAAATTGCTCTGTCTGTCTCCCTGTCTTTTTTACACACACGGGCTAACTTATATTTTACCTTTTAATCTCACATATGCTAACTTATATTTCACATTTTAATATTTCAAAACATAAAGGACACTATGACTAAGCATCACTATATCAGTAATCACTTTCAATAAACTTTGCATATGCCAAATTTATTATTCCTTCAATTCGAAGCATTTCTTTAAAATATAAAAGAGGTCTTTCTTTATAATTAAATAATGGTTCACAGTTTCTATATTTCCCATACTTATTTTATCCTATTTTTTCATAAAAGGGAGATACAATTTTTAACAATTGATGAACTAATCTAGGCACATTATTATTATTGTATGAACTTTATGCAGATGTCCTTAATTTTTTATCCAGTTTTATTCTTTCAAATATCCCTTCCAGTGTATTCAGTAATATCTATCCATTCCTCACCAGAATCTTGACTGCTGCAGTTTTTTTATCCATTATCTTGCTTTTCATAATTTTGACAGTTTTGGGCAGCATTGGCCAGGTATTTAAAAATATTCCCTCAAATATTACTTACCTAATTTTATTTATTCATGTATGTATTTACCTGAGACAAGGTCCTGAACTCACTCTAGATTAGGCTGGCCTTAAACTAATTGCCATCCTCCTGCCTCAGCCTCTGGAGCTCTGGGGTTATAGACATGCACTACAATTCCTGATATATGGACCTGGGGAATCAAATTCAGGGTCTTGTGCTTGCTAAGAAAGTGATGTAACCATCATGCTATTTCTCTAGTCTCTACTTACCTGATTTATATCTTATTAGTACAAAATATATATTTTATTTGGTGCAAAACAAAAGAGACGGTGTCTTTCTTAACACTCCAAGAACACCTTCTTCCAACAGCAAGACATGTGGCCTTGCTAACTGCCACCATCTGGCTGAAGTAGTGTTTATCTTTCTTTGTTCTTGTGAATTTATTCTTTTTTCACTCTTTCTGCATTCAGTCTTGATAAAGAAGTCAAATGTTACATATAGCATTTAAAGAAAAGGGAGTTATAATCCACCAGCTTGAAGAATTACTGAAGATCGTTCAACGTGAAAGAGTTTTCTCTTCTCTCAAATCATTTATTTAGCCACAAGCGATAGTCATATGTAACTGTAAATATATTTATATTTAAATTTTGGTCCATTATTTAATGCAACTCTATTTGTTTTGTGGTCAGATTACTTGAGAATTGCTCATTGGGAAGTTTCAGTTGTCTTCTCTGTTCTTTTCCTTTCCGGGGTTAGAGTGAGGGTGAGAACAGAGTCTCAGTCTGTAGCCCAGGCTGGGACTGAACTCACTATTAAAACGGCAAATTGTATGTTATGTGAATTTTTACCACGATAAAACTATTATTAAAATAAATTATTAATAAAAAGTAAAAACTCTTATCAGAGGAAATCTCAGGACTTGACGACCTCGTTGCTAAGCACTACTAAACATTTGAAGAGGAACTGCGACCTTTTTCTTAGTTTAGTTTATAAACGTTGAAGAGGATGCTTCCAAGCACATATGAAAAGACCAGAAGTGTCCCGATTCCAAAACCAGACAAGAACACAATGAAAAACTAAAGGCCAATATTCTTGGTGAAATTAAATGCCAAAGTTCTCTACAAAATTCTAACAAACTAAATCAAACAACACATTAGAATGAATAAGCAAGTGAAATTAATGTCAAGGATACAATAGTAATTTCACATACACAAACCTACAAACATGTTACACCACCTTAACAGAGTAATAGAACAAAGAAAGCATGGATGACCTCCCCAATGGATACAGAGATGTCATTTGCAAATATTCAATATCTCTTCATGATAATAAGTTAGTACAGGTTATACATAAGGCACAACCATTCTAATGGCATATAATACAATACACCAGCTAAAATTACACTAAAAAGCAACAAGCTAAAAACTTTCTAAGATTTTGCATAACACAGAGATGTCCATTCCTATATTTATTTAAGCAAATGCTGAAAATTCTAGCCAGAATAACCAGTCAAGGGAAAGAAACAATATTGTAATTAAAGGTAAGAATATGGAACATATAAATACATTGATCAGATAGAAGTTGGAAGTACAATGGTGGTACCTGACATTGTGGTGGGCAGTAGTAAGAATGTGGTGGAGAAAGGACCGTCGCTGTGTGGTTGATTACAGTTGAATGATAGATGATAGTTTTGTTCTACACAGTCGATAACAAATAAGCCTCACATATTTCTGAAAGTCATTATGGTGTCACCACAAAAGTATTTGAGTAGATATATTAAATCTGATTTAAACAGAGAATTTATAATTGTTTTACCATTTACCTGGGTATGCATCCCTTTTATGTGTTTTTACATATTAGTTAAAAGTAACTGAAAATAAAAATCACCTTTCTTCCCCCTCCTTTCAAGAACAAAATTAGCTCAGGGTCCAATTTGGCAATAAATAAATAAACAAAAAGACTTTCGAATAGTACTAATACTAATTTTAGGCAAGGTCTCAGAACAAAGGTAACAATCTTCATTGGTAGTGGGAAAACAAAATTCTAAATACATTCTTATCATGTGATCTGTGCGTATCACTCCTGGGTATTTACTCAGTGGATCTGAAGACAAGTCTTCACAAAAGCCAGTTTGCACATGATTAAGGGACCTTTGTACGTTTCAATAAAACTGGAAGGAATTAATTTGTCCTTTTGATACATGCATGAATAAACAAATGGATACATTCAGTATGATGGAATATCAATCTGATGTTTAGGTCGACAAAACACTGATGAATTTTACATCCATATTCTTGAGTACACAAAGCACATTTGATAGAATTATGTAATCTGTGGTTCCATTTAGGGGAAATATTGAAAAGGCAAAAGTACAGGAACAGGAAATTGGTGGTTTTCCCGATATTAGTAGTGAGAAGTATGCTGAAAAGGCGAAACGGAATTTTTAGGAACAGTACTTTTCCAGGTGGATATGTGACATTATACATTTGTCAAATCCCATCTAACTTTACATTAGCAAGAATAATCATTTCGTTTACCCCAAATGAAAAAGTGTGATATCACAGTATCCTTAAGTGGAATATAGACAGTAGAAAAGGAATACATCTGTATCAAAAGGGTCAGAGGCAGTTTCAGCGAAGAGTGTGGGAGAAACACACCCATCCAAGGAACCATGGCAACGACTAGTAATGACAAAGTTAAAGGACTGAAATGCTCATGGTATAGCTGATAAAGTTTTCTCATGATAACAATTCTAAAAGCACAGTACGTCTATTTCAGAGTCAAGCAAGTCCGAATAACAGGTGGTGGAATCCATGTTTCTCATTTGTTGGGGCTGGATGCTACAAACAAGAAAAACGAGAAATCTTAATTGATGTATTTGTAATTTATCAGAGCTGACAGCATCAGGCATTAACATGTTTTTCAAATAGGAGACAACTACATAGAGAAATATTTATAGATATATGTGTGCGCACTAATTTGTATCTAGGCAAATACATGTCCTTATTCTGCAGATTAACAGGCCTTGGAACACCATCACCTTGGTAACAATGAACACTCCGAGTGCTTGGGTCGTAAGTTCCAAAACCAATCTTTAAAAAAGTTAAGAGAAGGTCATTTTTCTTTGGGGTAGGGGATATTTGGTGTGATTCTGATGTTCCAAAGGTGCCACAAAGGAAAAAGTGTAATAAATACCCACAGTGATAAGATATTTCAAAAAGGACAGAGTAGGCAATGACCTGGCTCACACCTGTAATTCCAGCACTGATGAGCCTGAGGCAGGAGGTCTAACGTTTTCAAATAGCATGATGCTATTTTATGCGCAATGATCATACTTTATATGAATCTGAGTTTGAGCCCAACCTGGGATACATAGTACTTTTTATTTGAACTATCAAATGCTGACATCTTCATGGAAGTCTTTATGTATTTCTCCTTTCTGCCTTGTTAATTTTGACTTCTGCTTTTTGATGGACGGTTGTTATGTGAATACGTGTTTAGGATTGTTATGCCTTCTTGAATAACTGACCTCCTGCTTTATATAAGCACCCTCTTAATTCAGGTAAACTCCTTTGTCCTGATGTAAATATTTGCAAACTTAACATACCATGCCATCTATTTTGAGTAGCTTTGCATTGTATGTCTTTTCTCACTTTACTTTTAACTTGTCTGAATCCCTATGTTTGAAGAGGAGTTTTTATGAAAACACATTGAAAGGGCTGTCACTATTTTAAACACGGTGACAGGTGCTTTTATTGATTTATTCAGAGCATTCATATTTTGTTTAATGTAGTTATCATTATATCTTCCTTTCTTTGATGGCCTTCTCTGAACCTATCGAACATTTTTTTACAATTTTCTTTTATTCTATGAAATGCTGATTATATTCCTTTTTGTAATGTTTACCTTGTAGATTACAAAACAAATTCCCAGGAAATCTAAGTCCATTTTCAAACAGCATGATGCTATTTTATGTGCAGTGATTATACTTTATAACATGACTTTCAATTCCTTTTCTTGCTTTTTTTATTGGTGCTGTGATTTCACTTCTTCAAACACTAAAATTGTCCTGCATAATACTATACTTACGTATGTAGAATTCCCTCTTAAATAAATAAAGGCTAAAAGTGATCTTTTTCATTATGTTTTCCTTTCTCCCTTCTCTAACATCATTCTTTCCTTTCCTTGGGTGTGGGTTTATGATCATATTACATTGCTTTGTCTAAATAACTTTTTAAAAACATCTTTTGTAGGATGGATCTGCTTTTAGTTCATGTCACCACTTTGTTTTTCAGCGCACACACACAAAAATCCCCTTCCCTTTGCGGCACTTTGATAAATATAGAATTAAGACTTGGTGCTAATTTTGATTTTATTTTTTATTATTGCTCTAATAACACAAATATAGTATTTCTTCTTCTGATGTCTTTAAAAAGTTTTTCTTTATATTATTTTCAGCTTGAACATGCATTTTTCACCTTTTTTATTTTGCATGTTTGTTTGTTAAATGTTTCTGAGCTTTTTGTGTGTGTTGTTTTGGGCTTGTGTTCAATTTGAAAACTTACCCAAAATGATTACTACAGATACTTATTCTGTTTTACTCTAATAATTTCTCTTTAATATTCCAAATACTGATGCCATCTGTTTGATAGTTTTCCATGGTCGCAGAGATATTTGGTTTTTCTCCCTTTCTGTTTATTCCCTCTAATCTAAACTGACTGTTAAATTATCATTAAATTATGTTTTTCTCTTTGACTACATCTAGCTCACTGTCATACCTACTAAGGCATTTGTATACATGCTACTTTTAAAATGTTCTAACACTTCATTCTTATTCCTCCTACCAGTTTTCGTCTCTGTGTACATTGTTCATCTGTTTCTTGCAGGGTGATGGCTTTTTCTATTAATACCATTCAAGAAGTAACCACACTTATTTTCATTTCCTGATCTGAACGTCAGAACATCTCTGTCATACTTCGTTTGGTTGGGATGACTGTTTTATTGCATTAGGGTGCATTTTTCTTGCATTTTTAACATCCAAATAGTTAGAAACCTCATCATGTTACCTGAATACCAGAAACATCAGTAAAAGAACTTTAGTGTAAGACAAATGGTGTTTCTGTTAGAACTTCAGTTTTAGTCACTGTACTTACCAGAAGCTTCAATTACTTCTACAGGCTTATGTTATATTCGCTTTTTTGGAGCTATTACTCTTAGTAGAAAATCTATGATTTTTGACTCTCACAACTCTTAATTCACTGTCATTATATTACAGCTCCGGTGGTATAAAGTGAGAATAGTGGAAGGGAACATTCTTCCACTATACTCTTAGTCTCAGAGTGCTTTGTGTCTCTGGTTGGTGACTTCCATAAGTGATTCTCTGGGAATATAGTTTTCACCTGCCTGATTCCAATTCTGTTATTTCCTCAATGAAGACTTTGGAATCAATAAAACTCTGCCTGACACCTACTGAGCATTTTATTGTTTCTTTAATCTTAAAGAGAAACTTCGGGAAGGGCTGGTGTAGAGATAGCACTATGGTTCATAATTTTGCTTAGCTGATGTCTTTCCCCTGGTCAGTAATCAGTTTTATGAGGAAGACACTTCTGAGCATGTTTCAACATGGCTCATGTTCCTGTCTTTTCTTTTCTTTTTTCCTTTAGTTTCCAAAGAAGTATCATTTTCTGAATTTCAACATAAGCACAGAGTTTATGCAAGATAAGCTTATGAAAGTAAAAAAAAAATACTTCTTAGAATGTAATCCTCAGTGGCTTTACATATTTATCTATCATTTATGGCTCCAGGATTTTCTGAAACCAGGTAAGGAGAATTTGGTTGGTGAATTTCTGTTAATTGCTTGTTAACGTAGATTTGCTTGTGAAAATATGTCCTGAAACTTCAGTTCTATGATGAAGTGAAAACGTCATTGATGTTCAGCTTGTATAGATTTCTCTTGCTTTATGTAGGAGAGCAAAAACAATGCTTCCTTCTTTACACATCAAAGTCGAAGCCAAATCATCTAAAAAATTCAACTGGAAAATATTAATTGCACAAAGTAAATCAATTTAAAGAATTGTTTTGTTTTCCCTTGAAGTGTAACACTTGTTGAAAATTTTTATTTAAAATGTATAGTCCATTATCCCCTACTCAAGAGTAAAAAATAAATTAGTGAAAATTACTTCTTTCTGACTTTTCAATGTTTCCATTGAGAGAAAATAAAACAGTTTTTGCCTTACACTAGATAATTAAGTATTTTTTGAGTGAGTGAACATGAGTAAAGGCCCCATCTGGTTCCTTAGGATTTTTATTATCATATTTTTATTTTGTCCTGTGTTGTTACCAGTTTGTGCTATAGTAGTTTCATATCATTTTGATATAAATAACATTTTTATACAAGATTCAAAATCAATACAATATTTTGGAAGAAATAAAATAGCAATTCACTTCAAAAGCACCTCTATCCTTGTAATGCCAAATCTTTTCCAAGAACATATCTTTGGCTGTGTTTATATTGTCACAGGTGTGACAGCTTCCAAAGTATTTTAAGCAGAATATGACTTGATGACTAGCTGAGTGCGAAGTTAGAGGAATAATGCTTAGGCCAGATCTCCAGGAATGGCTCTTTGGACCAATTTTCACACAGTAACTGCCAATGGACCTCCACCTCTGCCATAATCAAAAATCTGGCACTGTGTGAGTTGATTGTCCCATCATGGCTTTATAATCACCTGACACTAGCTGTTTTTCTGGATCAGAAATGTGCTGCCACAAACGTTGGCTTGAGGGAAAAAATTAGTGTTGCTGCCATCAAGGGATTGGTGAGGTCTTCCCAGAATTATTGCCTACAGAACCACACTGAGTCTACTAGAAATCCAACAGCAGAAATTAATGCCCTTCGTACTGCCAAATTCACAATGAGACTTGGTTCCAAATTCAAATACATGTTCAGCTGGGTGCAATTCTAAGTCCAAGTTCAGCTGATTTATAGAGCTTAAATCTCTTCTGGGATCTAATGTGCAAAGAAATGTGAGAGACTTATGTTCAGACATTTTTTAATTAGGGGAATACAATACTCACATATAGGTTAAAAAGTGGTGGTAGATCCAACTGTGTTGTCTTTCCAAAAATACTTTAAAATTTATGTGTTAGAGGCATATTTTTAATCTTTTCTTAGGTTTACTTCAAGTATTTTGTTTTACTTTATTCTAAAATTAAACAGAAAAGAATATTTTATTTACAAATTCATTAATTTTCATAATTATTTCATATCTCCACTCTTATGCAGATACTAATTGTATATGTTTCTTAGAGTTACACAAAGATGCTTTCTTCAGTGGAGCAAGACAAAAATGAAAGAACTGCTTGCAAAATGCTTTTAGAGAGATTCTCCCCTTCCGACTCAGGTTTATGTGGTATAACGCAGAGGAACAATAATCTAGGCTATCTAGTCATCTGTCTGCCTTTCTCCCACTGTGAAAAATTATACTTAAAAAAAAACCTGGCTTTTATTTGTGCTTCTTTCAAAGGGAAGAACATTAAAACACCAGTATGAAAAATGTCTAAGAATCTCAGTAGGAGAGTGATGACATGTTAGGGCCCGATGATGATGATGATGATGAAGGAAAATGAATCATATACTAAAAGCTCCTGCTCTGGCAGCTCTATCGCTGTGTGTTCTACACAGTACAGGCACTAGAGTGCAGCAAGATAAGAATTACTCAATGTATTTTTAGATTAATTTATTTTTAGGCTTTTTTGGAAGCATTTTTCTATAGAATGTTCAGAAAGTGAGCAGCTCGCGGCAATTAAACAATAAACCCAAAGTCCCAATCTAGAATGTGGGAAAAGCTGAGCAACCCAAAATTCCTCTAATTCAATTACAATATTTTATCTATATAATTAGTTCTAATTGTTGTGAGTTACACTAAAATATCAGTGGAGCTTACATTTCACATACAAATACTATTATGTTTGTCCAACGTTTTTATTTATACATTTAATTTCTTGTGATCTTTTTAACATTGGTTTTGTGGGGTAGAATTAAAGTTTAAAATTCCACTTTGTTGTTTTCACACTTGGCAATCCCAAGGAGTGCTCACCTGGCCTCCCGGCAAGGCTCCTTTTTCATCCTTCTCAAAACTAACAGGTGTGATTGCTTGTTATCCCTGAGTAGTGTGTTCAGTTCCCTGCTGGACGGAGGCATTATTCAGACAAGACCATCTGTCATCTCCTGGGAACCTGAGAGCATCCCACTCACCCTCTTTTTTCCCATTTTATTAATATAGGTTTTTATGAGATACATGATATTTACATTGGTCTTGAGTATTTTCAGCAAATATATATAGCGTCAAAATTACAATCCCTACCCCTCTCCCTCCGTGATCGTCCTGCACCCTGTCCCTACCCATGTTTTCCACTGTTATCTTTATTTGGTTCCGTTGTTTATATATGCAGGCACATACAAATGTTAATGTATGTTTCAAAATGCTATCCTTTTCTCCAAATGAGAAGCTCTTCTTCTATGTACCAGCTGCATAAGAATCAGACATTCACAAGATATCTGACTCTACAAAAATGTTTATGGCTTTTTCAAAGTGTCTTACCTTGTCTATTTGAAGAATGTTGATAACACTGTTAAGACACAGCGAGAGTATTCTGTGGTTCAATCACTCTTAAGACCCACATCAGTGGTGGGTGTTTGGCTTACTCAGCCAAAGGGTGTCATCTACATCCCCCAAATTAGAACACATAATTAGTAATGAAGCTCTACCCTAGTTTGCACTTTGAAATTTTCTTATCTTTACAACTTGGAAGCTGGCTTTAAGTGGACATATTTATGCTTATAAATGCCATGCTTACAAATTTCATGTACATTGGTAGGTCTTCAAGGTAGAATAATGATGCATATGAAATTCTGTGAGTTGAATGTCATTATTATATATTGCAATCACATACTAATAAATTAATAATTATAGAGAAAAAACCAAATAACATTGTGATGATATATGAGCAAGATATCCTGAATGTCATTGAGGGGGGATATAGTTATTAAAATATAGGGACTTTGGCTGATTTGAAAACAAAAATTATTCTATAGCAATAATCTTATCCTATGTTGAAATTTTAAAAAAGTTCATAGGTTGGCTAAAAAAGGAAATTGCTCTACTCTCATCCCAACTCCTTCAAATGTAACAAAGAGGCTTCGACATCATCGTTGCTCATGTTGGCTAATTATGGAAAAAACAATATTAAGTTTAATCAATCTTGGATGCCTACTCTATAAATTAATAATTTATATATGTAAAGTATGTGAAGGTAGAATGCATACTAAAACTTAGCTTAGTCTTCCATTTTACAAATGAGAAAATTAGTTTCCAGAAGTGATCAAGATTAATAATAACTCTCAATTTATCTGTAGCTCATATACTCACTTAGATTCTTAAATATGAGATACTTTCTGAATATAAAAAGACAGAAAGCCTAGGTTGAATTTAGTAAGAACAAAGAAGAAAACCATAACCATATCTATCATATTATGCATTACACATATATGCATATACACAGACACAACTGATTATTTCTATAATATACATACAAGCACACACACACACACACACACACACACACACACACACATATATATATATATGTGTGTGTGTGTGTGTATGTATATATGTATATATGTTGGAGGAATTGTGTTAAAACACTGAGTTCAATTCCCCAGCATCACATAAGGCTGGGCATGGTGGTGCATGCATGCAGTCCCAGCATTCAGGAGGCTGAGGCAGACTAATTGTCCTGAGTCCAAGGGCAACCTGGGCTACACGGTGAGTTCAGGACCAGATTGGGCTACACAGCAAGACCCTGTCTCAAAAGAACAAAACAAAACACAAGAAAAAATATATATGCACACAATTGATTCTATTTTGATAATTGATTCTATCCTGATAATACGATTATTTTGACCATATGAAATTTAAAGAACCATTTTCCACATTCATTTTCAAATTTTCCACATGCATACACAAAATCCATCATATCGATTTAACGTTGTTGATTTTAGATTCTCAATTCTAGCACTTCATATCAATTTTTATTTTCCTTTATTATAATATTTTATTAATCTAATTGCTCAATACATCTTTGTGTCACATCTTTTAAAATTCAACATATACACTAATGCTTCTGCTTTTTATCTGAGGTTTGGGAAAAACAAAGGCAGTAATATTTCAATTTTCCAGCGGCTTACTTATTTCTGCTACAGAATTAAGTGTCTGACTTTGAGCTCCAGTGCATTGGAAACTAAAATGTTAATCTGAGTGCTTTGAGCCAAATTAGCTAGATTGTAGTTATTTATCAAGTCAATTTAATATTTAGTCAGTTCAAGATCCTGGCTCACTAGCTTCATCTATGGGGATTATGTCTGGATTCAGGGGAAATTTATACCCCTATGGAGGAGCAAAGGCAGTCTGTGCTTATGCTGATAAAAGTAGATCCGTAGTTGTTTGGCAGTGACAATACAAGACAGTTTTTCCAGCAAGGCTTTGCAGTCTTTTCCTTTTCATTCATTTCTATCTTGGCTCTGGCTGGAGTTAATCCCTTGATGTCCTGGTGCATCTCCTACTTGATGCTGGCTGGGGATCCTCTGTCCCATCATCGCTAGGTGACTTTGTCTCCTGTAGGCAAACACTCCATGCTCACTGCTCTACCTTCTGAGACTGGCTAGGTCTACTGTCAAGGCACTATCTCTGGCTGAGGTACATGGGGACATTTCCTCCTCTTTTTACTCTGATTTAGAGACTTGGAACTATATTTTTTACAATGTTTACCTGCCATACTTTTCCTTTCCCACCGTCCTGCACACAGAGTGTCCTTAAACAGAGGACTCAAGATCAATGGCAGATTATTTCTAAACTTCTTTGCTATTTCTTGTACTTCTAGGTCTCCGTGACATTTCCAGTTGTGATGGTGAAAAATAGCCATGGTTCCCACATTGTTTTATTTCCTTTCCAAGTCATTGAAAGTTTTGTATATGATATTCAGTAATTATAAACTTGGATGGTCCGTTCCATCTCGTTTCCCTCTAAAGAACTATCGTGTGGATGAAAGAACTTGTACCTGAGCGGATGCGTCAAACGTGCTTGGTAGTGCTTTCGTGTTTCTGATATAAATTATTGCATTATAGAGTATACAGCTTATCACAACTGGTATGTATCAAGCGTATTCCCATGACTTCTCTGAATCAGTGCTCCTGAAGTGACTAGTTGTTGCATGATCTACACTTTCTCCAAGTGTTGCCCACATGGCAGAGTTAAGTATTGAAAAGATCTCCATCTATGTTGACACTGTCTCTCCTGCCTTGGCCAACAGACCTGAGAAGAGACAAATGGAGTCACTCCCTTGGGAGTATGAGACCCCAAGCAACCCACTGAAATATGTAAGATGTGATTGACAAATGCACTATTTACATTTTAAAAGACACAGTTCCAGAATCCTCCTCGTCACTTTGCACATGCTTATCTCCTCATTCTTGCTGCTCTCTGAAGTGATTCCAGACCTTTTTCTCTGTGAGTGTCATTTGTTGGGCTGTCATGTCTGTTCAAGGTCCTGATTCCAGATGTTGACAGTTCTTGGTACTTTTTGACTCTGGAGAATAACTAGGAGCTGCGTGGTACCCGTTGCATGGAATAATGTGGAAGAGGACACATTATAATATGTTCATGAGCCTGCCTTCAATTGACCGTAACATTCACCTAAGATTTGATAACTCTTAAAGTCATGCATGAAAGAGGAATTTCAGAGTGACTGCAAAATATGAAATAAAAACTGAATAAGTGTGTTTTGAGTAAGAGGGAGTATTTTTCAGAGACTTAATGGCAATGTCTTTTACTGTACCTAATATTTATACGTTTACATCATTTTGATTGCCACTTATATAAGCGGATGAGCCCACTGTTGCTGCTGCTAGAAAAGGAATTTTGGGGAGGCTAAAGGATCAGTACAATGATTAACATACTTGTCTGGAAAATGCAAAGCCTTGCATTTGATTCCCTAACACCACATAAAGCTAGATATGGTGGTACATACCTATAATCCCAGAACTTGGGAGGCTGAGGCCAGAGAATTTCTGTGAGTCCAATGCTGCCCTGGGCTACATAGTGAGTTTAGGACTGGCCTAGGTTATAAAGCAAGAACCTGTCTCAAAAAAGGAAACAAATAAATAAAAAGGAATTTTCATTAATTTCTGCCATGAACATGGCTTAATATATATCTGATTAATCCTTTTTACAAGATTTGTATCTTTAATCTGTTCACTTAAAATATTAAATTAGTTCTACTTAATCCCCATTTCTGCATAACCTCATTCACATTTGATTTCTCTTACCTACCATGTGGTTAATTCTGGATGACAAATTATTAACAGAAGTGGCAAGGGTGGCTTCTGAGTTGAGGCAGTGAGAATGCCCCATACGAGCCTTCTGTTGTCTGTTTCTTGACAGAATCCCCTGGCCGTCTTCATGGATGAGGCAATGCCATTGTATCTGGGTTATCACTTGGGAGGATCTTGTCCCCAAGAACTGGGAAATATGCAGCTGGCTTTGCAAATGTGAGAAACGTCAGATGTGTTAAAGCATTCAAGTTTCTTCACATGGCAATGGACTGTGACCTGGTACATCGTGATTAATAAAAGTCTGTTAAATACTTAAAATAAGATTTTACACCTGTCTTTCATTACATAGGTAGTGCTCCTGGAAAAATATTCTTTCCTTGACCAAAAACGAATCTTCTTTTTAATTAAGCCTCAGGATTGACCTGTAAAGGTACCAACTAGACACTGAACGGTTTCTACTAGCTCCAGGCTGCATCTTTAGGATGATTCTATTTCCTCTTCAAGTGACTGCCTAAAAAAAACAAGGGATGTCAAAACAATTTAGTGTTTGTTTCCTTCAGTGTTTTAAGATGAGGCTGTTGCATTTCTGCCTCGGTGATAGGGAACAATCCTGTTTTTAATTAATACCAGTTAGCAAACCAAGATAGGTTTCTCCAAACCTGTCCCCCGTTGCTTTATGCGACTTATAACTTACACTGATCCTTGTTCATGACTCTACTTTATTTTCTATGTCATTTTTAAAACTGCTAGTCATGTCTAAACAAATCAAAGTTGAGTTTCATTGGACTGCTTGGTCATTCCAGCACTTCTGTCACTTGAAGATGTGGGCGTCAATTCTTTTCCCTTCTATCGCTTCTATCATTTGACAATACCAAGATGAGCAATAGTGCGGGCTGCAATTGTGGATGACACAGCCTCCTGCATGGGGAGAAACGAAATCCTGCTGTTTCTGAATCGCTCAGTCTATAGTACCTCATTACAGTGACAGGAAAGAAGGAAGACACCTATTTTTGTACTATTTATGCAATGTTGTAATTTCCTCCTTCCTAGAATATTTCCACTATTATTAAATTTTAAACTTCTTACTAACACAACTGTATTATTCTGAGAAACTAGTACAGTGCTTAATGATTAATAAATGTATGTTAAATAAATAAAAGGCTATAGCTAATAGTATATGAGTTAATGATTTGGAGCACCCAAAATATGTTACATATATTTGCTGAATAATTTTAAAAACTGCTTTAACATATTCCTATATAATAGATTATTATATTCTTCTAATACTTATCAAGATTCAATTGTTATATGGGAAGAAAAATGTCTCATAGAACCAACAATGTTTCAGATATACCTCTGAGAGGAGTTAAAAAAACAAGAAAGTGTAGTGAAATTTTATTGCTAAATCTGAGGTTAACTGGTAAAATATACTGGTGTACTGGGGTAGAAGTATGTTAAATAATTTTACACAGGGGAATCATGCTGTTTTCGATCTAAGAAAGAGATGTTTTCATCTCAGAGCCAATTAGGGAATGACTCTTCCTTTTACATCACGTTAGAACATTGATCTCTCTCTTTTTTTTTTTTTTTACATAAACGATTATTGTGATGGTTCTGTGGTTCAGAAGATGTTTGATTGTAGACTTAGGGGGGAAAGAGAAAAATATATAGTTTAAGGTAAAGCAAGAGGTTCACTGACTGATGTAGCACTAGGCAGAAAGAGAGAAGCCTTACCAGGGGAATTCAGGGCAATAAGCCAGAATTTTGCAGTGTATGGAATGGAAGAGTTCTCATCAAAGGAAGATGAAAAAGCCTGTAAATAAAGGGTGATTGTAGAACAAAGAGGAGTACCATTGTGCTACAATCTAGGTACTTGAGATTGGAGAGCCACTTTGAATTTAGAAAGATGGAAGGCATGAGTTTTCAAAATTTAAAAGATTGACACAAGCTGAGAAACAAAAACACAAACTTGAATGCAACATGCCTGGTATACGGCTTTCATGAAGAGAAACCACAAATATTCAAAAAGTATAGACATATGTTCATATGTGTAAAAGTTTCCATGTATGTTAATATTTAATCCTTTCTATATGTCTATGTGTATGTAGTTATCATTATGAGTGTGATTTCTTTTTTACTATTGTTTTTAATAAATAGTATTATAATGCCTTGGATAGATTTGGAGAGAGACAACTAAGTTAATTTCTTTTGGGTATACCGTCATATAGGAAATGCACATAAACATACAATTGCATGAGCTAATAAGGCCATATGTACGTTTTTACTTAACTCTATATACACCTAACAAGGAGAAAGAAGTTAATTAAATAATTCAGAATATTACTAGAAACTTTTGTGATGATGGGAAATATATATCTGTATTTTCAAATCCCGGTTTTTCACAGAGTATGATGGCTTCAGAAAATGAATACAACCGTTTCCCATTTTCATTTTGTGATCGACATATTCACGCCCATTTTTTTGCCTCTAGCATTTTTTCTCTATTTTTTTAACTTTTAGTTTCTGTGTTTGAGTTTGTTGCAAAAATCCTTTAGTTTTTCTTTCTGATTCCAATTCTGAGTCATGTATTTTAGTAATGTGTTCTGTTATTGGAAAAGTTGATCTGATATTTATGCATTTAGAAGTCCATGGTAAAGAATTATATGAAGCCTTTGTTTTGAGTTCTCACTTAAAGATTCCTGGGAAGAGTAGAAAGGAGAGATACATCATTAAAACATTTAAGGAACAGAATATCATGTTTGAGATACAAACATTCTTATACGAATCTCAAAGTTGAAACTTCCATAAATTCTTGTGAACTGTCGCCATGCAACACGTGTACTTGAGAGTTCCAGTTTCTCATGCATCTCATTCTTCTGTACTCGGGTCTGAGCTGTCCTAGGACACATTCCAAAGTGCCTCGCATACATTAATGTCCTTAAATTAGAGTCAAATTATGTTATATTCATGCGCGAGTATTACAAAATAAAGCACCATATTCTGTAAATCTAATATACAATAATACTTTAAAGAAAATCTATATTTAACCTCTTTAGATACATAATTTTACATAATTCACATTTATCACCCTATCCAAAGGTTATGAGTTCCAGGAATACAAATGTGAGAAAGAAAATAAGGTGTTCATTTTTATAATTTAAGTAACTAAAAATGGAAAGTATTCTTGACCCTATATCTTGAGTATATATGGAAACAAATAAAAACCTCTTGAGTACAGGTCTTGAGAAAGATTAAGAAAAATAAATGAGGCAATGGAAAATATAAAGGAGGGAAGGAAAATTTTATTGATATGTCCATATTTCTTTGGGATACACTGTCTATTATTGCCTAGATTTATCCCAGCAGAAGACAGAAATTCTGGAATATTCTCTTCTTTTCTTTAAGGGATTGATAATTATTTTAGCACCATTAATTTTATTTCATCTCTAGTTTTTCATTGTTTCTTTTTCCTTCCTTCATTTCTTCCTTCCTTCTCCTTTTATTTTGTTTTGTTATGGAAGCAAGATTT